>WNWU01000002.1:43972712-44043555 GCA_012654045.1 Ptyas mucosa
TCTCCAGCCAGCATAGCTGGCTGGAGAATTCTGGGAGTTGAAGTCCACAAGTCTTAAAGCGGCCAAGTTTGGGGACCCCTGGGCTAAGGATACAATTGGTTTTTTTTTTTTAATAAAACATAGAACTGTTTAAAGTGCTACACTTGAAATTTTGAGAAATTTTCCACAACAGATATTAATGATCAATGGTGTCTTAAGGAATATCCAAAAAACAAAGAAAGTATATAGTACTTTGCCTTCCTCTGGCAACTGGTTTGTGAGGAAAGTATTCAAATAAAATATTTAGATCCCAAAACAAGATGAATGACAATTAAGTAGCAACATTCTTTAAAATAATACTTTTGCATGATTGTCTGCTGCTTTAGTTAAAAAAAAAAAAGAGAATAGCCTGAAAAATCTGATAGGGAGATTTCAAATTCTCATTCAATGGCATTTTTCTAATACCTGCAAAATAAAGATATTAAAACCATTTTATCTCCTAGAAAAAAGTTATAAACCACATCCAAAATTAAAACTTTTTAGCAACTGGCCTAGAGAATGGCTTTTCTGAGATGGAAATTCCTTCACTATCCTGTTTCCCCTAAAATAAGACATTCCCTGATAAACCCAATTTGGCTTTTGAGTGCATGCACTAAAATAAGCCCCCCCCTGAAAATAAGCCCTCCCCAAAAATATTGAAACGCATGTGCAGCTGGTCCCCGCCATTTCCCCTGGTTAGGTTTAGGGAGACAGAGCTGGAAATCAGGTCAGACGGCAAGAGGAGCCCCATCTTACTCCACGCACCGCAAAATAATAAGACATCCCCGAAAATAAGGCCAAGTGCTTATTTCAGGGTTCAAAAGAATATAAGACCAGGTCTTATTTTCAGGGAAACACGGTAGTTAACTCTGTCCAAAGTTAATTGAAAGTAACTACTCTTCTAAATTAAATAAAAGTTTGAACTTTGGCATAAAAAATATATGGCAAAAATTTGAAATGCAGTAATTTTATTACAGGGGAGTACATACAAAGTACATACGAAGAGCCAGTTTGGTATAGTGGTTAAGGCATGAGATTAAAAACCAGGAGACTCTGAATTACAAAGCCAGTTGTGTGACCTTGGGCGAGTCACTCTCTCTCAGCCCCAGAAGAAATGGCAAACTATTTTTAAAAATTTGCCAAGAAAGAAACTCAGGCAGTTGCCAGAATTCAACACTAATTCAGGGATGTATACACACAAAGTACAAATAAGTCAGTTCCAAGAAGATAGGCTTCTAAAAGTCTTATGTTTGGAATGACCAACAGCTGCATTGAGTTAGGGAAGTGTTTGTTAATAGATAGCAGGACAACTGTCTGAAATAATGTATCTTGACTCAAAGCATTTTTCAAAGTTATCCATAACCTAATTAGCAAGCTAAATTAAAATCAACTGGATGAAATAACTAGCAACTACATTTCTGGCTCAAAAATCATGTTCAAAGAATGCATTATTTATTTTATCAACAGAAATATAATTGAATGTCATCACTGGAAGTAATAGTGTGCTTTCATTAACTCCCACTTCAAGTATTATGACTGGTTCCAGGCACTGCACTTTTTAAAGGAGAGAGAAATTGGAAAGGTATAGAGTAACTGTAGCAGGGTAATATATTTTATGAAAAAAGATTGAAGGGCCTAGTATGTTTAGCCTTGGAATAAAGCAGCTGTAGGGAGATACAACTGCACTTTTTAAATATCTGAAAGAATGCAGGTGAAAAAGAAAATAAATACATGTTCTGTCTTATTCCAGAATGCTGGGCACAAGTTATGAATTTAAATTATGGGAAGAAAGGCTCCAATAGTAACAAAATACTTCTTTATAGTTAGAATAGTAACCACTATGTGCTTTCTATTTCATAGTTGCTACACATTACTATATCAAATTCAAAGCAAGGTGAAATTCAATTTATTAGAAGAAAGATATTTTATGTTTAAAGTATAGACTCACTGTGCATATTTATTTAAATTTATGCTATCTTCTGTAGAGATTCAGGTCGTACATGTAATAAAGTTACTTTAAGTTACTTTAATGTAACTTAAAATGAAAGCATTCTAAGCCATTTGAATTCCAAAAGGAACAAGGAAGGGCACAGGGCCTTTTTAGCCACCTGACATCCAAGCTGTTTAAGAACAGCTAAGATCAGTGATGGCTAACCTTTTCCGGACCAAGTGCCCAAAGCGCGTGAGTACGCGCACGAACACCCAAAATGCAATGCACGTGCGCCCCCGTGCATGCGCTTTGCCCCTTGCATGCGTGCGCCCCCGGCATGCGCTCCACCCACTCCGCATATGCGCCCTGCCCCCTGCACATGTGTGGCAGAGACTTGAAAATCAACTGGCCAGCGGGAGGTGAGCGTGTATGCACAGTGGAGCTCAGCTGGGGCGACGGCTCACATGCCCACAGAGAGGGTGCTGCGTGCCAATCAACGATTTTGTACACAACTGCAATGGATGGAGAAATAGTATGTTGCTTCCCCCTCCTTGTTCTATACCTTGTATAGCCTGAATTATTATTTTGCTGTTTTTTTAAAAGAATCAGATTGTGATCAATCATTTGAGATCTCAGCAGCATTTATACCCATGCCCTTTTTTCACTAGCTTTAAATTTAAACATAATTATATTAACTTTGATTTTTTAAAGATTTATTTTTATATATACACACAATGGCATAGTCACATAGTCAAAGGAGACTTCTTTGAGGGTATAATATTCCAGAACAAAGACTAAGGAAAATAAGATACAATGAACCAGGTTATCCACAGCAGAATTTAACATATAGTACACAAATTACCTACTTTAAGGCTGCCACTCCACAGATCAAGAATGCTCTCTATGTGGGTCACTCTATCATCTGAAAGACTCATGTCAGTTACGTATGTCCCTTGAAGATCTCTTTGACTAGATGAGGACCCAGGTGAACAAGTTTCTTCTGAACGGATTGGGCAAAGTCCTTCCATGTCCATATGAGCTGACTCCTTTACTGCTGCTGAAACTTTAAAAACAGAAAACCAACCATGTCACTAATATTGTATTACTGTACTAGATTTTGCTGAATTTGCAGAGTATAAATTGAAAACAAAAGTATGTAGAAAATCCAATGCTTCTGCAAAAGCCCACTGCTATCTTGTGGCTTCTTACTGACTTAAGCTACAACAAATTTGCTAATCTTTAATGGTCTAATATCCTTTTTGCTATAACAGACTTTAACACAAATTTTAAATTACTCTTTTTAAAAAAAGTAATACATTTTAACATCTGGCAGTTTTGGTACACATCTTTTTTGCTTTATGTTCTCTCTTTAAATATATGATTTATGTTGGGTAAGAGAAATGTCTTTTAAATTCTGCCATAAAGATGAGCAATAGTAATATGTGTATATTTATCTAATATCAGTATCTCAGGGGCTGCCACAAAGAAGAGTGGGTCAACTTGTTCTCCAAAGCATCTGAAGGCAGGACAAGAAGCAATGGATGGAAACTAATCAAGGAGACAACATACCTAGAATTAAGGAGAAATTTCTATACAGTTAGAACAATTAATCAGTAGAAAACTTGCCTCCAGAAGTTGTGTGTGCTCCAACACTGGAGGTTTTTAAGAACAGATTGGACAACCATTTATCTGAAATGGTATAGGGAAGTGATGGGTAACCTTTTTGCCATTGCATGCCAAAAGCAGGGGGGGGGAGGTTGCACGCATGGGTGCCCACACCCATAATTCAGTGGGCCCCACCCCGCCGCGTGCGACCCCCCTCCCCACACTTTTGGCAAGTGATGGCACGGTGGGCCCAGTAGGCCCATTTTTTGGTCTCCCCAGGCTCCAGAGGCTTTCTAGAAGTCTGGGGAGGGCGAAAACAGCCTTCCACACCCTTCCGGAGGCCAGAAATGGCCTGTTTGCCGACTTCTGGTGGGACCGGAAGTCGGGAAACGGGATGTTTCCGGCCACCGGAAGGCCTCCGGGAGTGGGAAGGATGTTTTCATCCTCCCCAGACTTCTAGAAAGCTTCTGGAGCCTGGGGAGACCGAAAAACAGGCCTTCTGCACACACACACCCCCGAGGACCTCCAGAGGCCGGAAACAGCCTGTTTCCCAACTTTTGGTGGGCCCAGAAGGCCTGAAAATCAGCTGGCCGGCACGCGCATGCGTGCCAGAATTGAGCTAGGGCAACACTCACATACCCACCGATATGGCTCCGCGTGCCACCTGTGGCATGCATGCCATAGGTTCGCCATCACGGGTATAGGGTTTCCTGCCTGAACAGGGGATTGGACTAGAAGCTCTCCAAGGTCCCTTCTAACTCTTTCTGTTATTTACATGTGTGTTATGGAATAGAAAAGCTATATATATAATAAGCTTCTTTAGTGTTACTTTTCCTTTCTTTCAAAAAGGAGAAGGAAATAAAATATTGTATTTATTTTTAAAAAGTAGCAGCAGCTTCATATTCATTAGATAAGCTACTTTTGAATAAAAAGGGTTCCATATAATTAACTTAATAACTAGATAATAATTGTACATATTTACAAGTAAATATATTTGAAGACCATAGTGACTTGATTTAAGTGAGACAGTATAGTATAAGAGACATTAAGGTGTATATGGATACAAGCAGGTTATAACTATGGGGATTTATGTGTAAAAACCAAAAGAAATCATCACCAGATTAGCCTTATATATTAAGCTAACATAACCTCTAAGGCTATCCTCCTTCTCATCCTAGTACTTATACCTTCTATTCTTGTTGTTCGACTAGATGCTGCAAGTTCTGGGGTTCTTCCATGGCACCTCCATTTCACTCCTGCTCTTTCATGCCTGTAGCCACTCATTCCTGGACTCTTTCCTATTTCAGATAAAAAAGACTGGCTATATTTAGACAGGCAGAATCAAATATTCAGCTCTGCACTGTTCACACCACTGATCAGAAGTCTTCTGTTTTAATATTAGTGCTAGCAATTGGTAAGACCTAACTGGACTATGCCACCTATCAATAGGTTAAAAAAATAAAAAAGAGAAGAGAAGCTAGCTATAAAAGGAATTCAATTCTAGGGAAACAGATGCACAGACTTTTATTACTTGCAGTCAGAGAGAAATAGAGGCATGACTAAGAAGCAAGAAGTAGCAAGACTGCAATCAGGCAGCAAAACTCTACTAAGTTTATATGAAATGGGGATACAAGATTGTGTGATACATTTCTCACATGATTACTCTAAATCAACTAGTCTTTCCTGAATGGAAAATCTTTCTAATAGTATTTTGCAGTTTTAAAAAAGCCATTTGAACGTGTGCCCGTTTATAGATAATAGTACCATCACGAGTTTGATAAAGTACTTCAGAAGAAGGTCAAGCTTTAGGGCATATTCACTCAAACACAAGTGCTCCTTACTGGAATATCATCACCTTGCTGAGAAGCAATACAAAACAGACATACATGTGCCAGTGCTCCAATGTAGCTACTGTAACCTTACAAACTTTGAGATTTGGTTAACAACGTTGATTAACACAGAGCAGGAAATTAAACTTCAGTGCCAAATCATTCAAATGCAAGATTTAACATTATGGCATACTTTATTCTGATTTTCCCCCATCAAGAAACAAAACTTGTTTTAAATATAATTATCCTTAAATCTAAATTCAAGGGAAGGTTTTTGATTAGTAACTAGAGCCACCTGTCAAAATGCACTGCATCTAATCCATAGACTGTTGTTTTATTCAATTTAATTTTTTTGCAGATATCAACTTCTCTACGTGCTCAATCAACTAGAAGATCCGCAATTTATGATTTACCTCATAAAATGAATAGTACCAGAGAAAATCAGGCAGCAAAACATGATGACATCACAATTTTCCAAGCCATTTTTAAAGGTTAAAAACACCCTGAGATGTAAGGGCTTCCTAAAATTAAAAATATAGTTAGTTATGATGCAATCTAGTTACCTAGCTGGGATCTTTTCAAAACTACCATTTTCTACTTTCATTCTTCTTTCAACCTGTCTACATTCCTCCTTTCTATTCTTAAAGCTTTTCATGGCTCTTCCTGTGCATACATTTGTGTGGGACCACAAATGGCATTTTATATTATAAATGCCTGATAAGGGAATATAGCTTTCCTTCTTAAGAACCTAATCTATCACTGATGGATAACATTATGCCCCCCAGAATCATTCACAAACATAAGAGACACCAAAATCAACAAGAGAATATCCTGCATGTCTGAATGTAACAACATACTTGGTCAGTGAATTTTATGGTAAGCTATTTTGCAATCAAGCCTATCATTCCCAAAAACAAATATCCCGCCCCCCAACTCCTACAATAAACACATGTAGCAAACATGATAAATATAATGATTTTCTATAGTTGGTCCTCTCAAAATATCCATTTTATTACAAAGACTTTCTGCCTTTCTGCCTTCCATTCACCATAGGCTACACAGCTTCATCTACACTTAAGAGGGTTCAGTCCAAACTTCTCTGGACAAGTATTTAACCAACAAAGACTGTGCTCAACCAAGAGAATGTTAATTAGTCCTTAACATCGCCATTAAAGCAGAAAAGTATTGTTACCTCTAGTACTTGACAACTCTGCAGCTACCTCTCCAGAATATTTCAGGGAAGAGGAAATAGAGAAATTTTTGGCAGTATTTTGTCATAATAGGTTGGGACTTAAATATGAAGCTAATCAGTGCTAGCCTTGCAAAATACTGCTTTTCTCATTAGTGTCAAGACATCTTGACACTGTTCTTAGAATACTAAGAATTCTAGAATCTTCCCATTATTTGAATCTTAGCAGTTTCTGCAACATGCTATTAAGAAGCTGCATTTCAACAGCTATGTTAGTTCCTCATTCAGCACTCTATTCCTACAGTTTTTATATATGCGGTTATGTGGAACATTATTGTTAACTTGACGTAATCTTAAGAGTTCTTTTCAAAAAATGCTAAATTTTCTATTTTACTCATAATCATGTTTTATATTAAGCACCAAATAAATGTGAGATTTCTGCAGACTCAATATGTAAAGGGGAGAAGAACTGGGAACAGTGAAAAAATTGGTACAATCTAGGAACTAGGTTTGTGTGGTCTGGCAAAAGATAGGTTTCAATACCCCATTCAGTCATGAAAAGTTACAGGGTAATTTTGGGCCATCTGCCTTTTGTCATCCTAGACTCCCCATGGTTTTTTGCTTGGGTGGGAAAAATGGTATCAAAAATTAAATTTCTTGAACAGAAAATGGGATAAAACATAATATACAATAATATAAGAAAAAGCAACTACTTAAGGTATAAGGGGGACTAAGGAGGACTAAGAGTTTGAGCTGGCCAAAATTTGTGGCAGCTATGTCCTTTCCCTTCCTACTTAATACAATCTTTTTATATACAGTATATTTAGACATGAATTCCCTTGTTCAAAGAACATTTGCTTCCATTAGATATGTAAATAAATGGAGCACTGTCACTAATTTCATACTGTTTCTCTACAGTCAGTCATAACCAATTCTTTGCTTTCCTTTTTAGCTCCAGATTAGGGGACTTGTTTTGGGTGCAGGTTGTGATTCCCTAATTATAAATGAATATCTGTAATCACCTTCCTACTATTTTACTAGCGGGAGAAACAATATTATTGCCAAATCAAGACTTGTTTTCGTAACAGATATATATGGCACTTAGTATAACAGCCAAAAAAGCTAACCGTCTGTGGGTAAAAGACAGTTTCATAGTTCCAGAGAATTATGTTGGCACTAGTTGTGAGATGCCACAATCATTTTTAAATTGGGGATGTTTCACATTTTTTATGTTTTTATCTAGATTTTTGTCAACCACCTAGAGTGATTTAAGATGGGCAGCTGTATAAATCTGCAGAATAAATAAATAACCATGCACATAAATGTTTTTACAGAGGATAGGTTCCTTGGAGGAAGAGTTTTCCGTTAAGCTTATTTTTTGTTACCTGGACAAACAAATATGTCCATTTGAAGTATACAGCAGATGTTACACAACCATATATGTGGAATAAACATTTTATTAAGGCCTACTACTTCTTAGATTCTATGCCAGTATGGACACTGAAAACTATTCTAACTTTGCCTTTTCTTTGCAAAATTGATAAAAAAAAAAACTGGTGTTATTTTAAACAAAGGGTGCCTACAAATATTAGAACTATAATGATGTAACATATTTTGAACGTCTTTAGATGAATTAAAGTAGTATTTAACATTTGAGAAAAGTAGATATTCATAGAACTGATACCTTTAGAAATGCCTCAAAAATGATTTGCTGGCTAAAAAACCGTTGATTTATGCAAGTTACTAAATATTTCTCTTTCATGTCAGTAAACTATTACATTCACACTATGATTCAATATGAAGACTTCTATATCTAGCTTAGCCAACAATACTTCATCTAGGATATTTGAAAAAAAAAATACAGGACATACACAAGCTGTCAAACTATGCCACACAACCTCTTTTGAGGTAAATTTTACTATAAATTAACAAAGCATATTAATTTGGATGTCTTAGTAAAGGAAAATTACAAATAATTGTATAGGGATCATAGAAATTGTGAGTATATTTCTATTGGAAAACAACGTTGTAATTAAGTTACGGAAAGGACCTACCTATAGTTGGGTGATAAAATAAAAAATATCTCAGAATAAATACCAGGACTCATCAAATTCCAATTTTCTGGTCTCGCCAAATCCTGAAGACTTTCAGTCAATCATCACAGATGAGACTGAACCAGATGAACCCAGGGCTTGATTTTGTTTAAGTTAACTTTCTATAATTTTTGCAGGTTTCGCTAGTGGATAGATAGTTCAGGGTAATGGCTATGTATATGTAGCTCAAAAGCGTACATATAACTCTCAAGCAATAAACTACATAGTATAATCCACATACCAAAATAAATAAATAAATAAATAAATGCCTTCAGCCTATTCAACTATAAACCCTATTTTTGCCATGGATTCCCAATGTCTATGGAGATTCTCAGTCGTCCAGATCATGGTTGTCCCAAAGGTGCTTTTTCAAGAGGCAACTGGACTTTCTGGTCTTTCTTTGAAGTCGTTCCGCTTCTCATCCAAGCAGCTTCTTCAGCTCTGGATGAGAAGCGAAACATTTTCAAAGAAAAACCAGAAAGTCCAGTTACCTCTTGAAAAAGTACCTTTGGGACATGGATTCTCAAATGTACCATGGGTGGCCTTGCACCTTTGTTTATAAAAGCTGGCCTTTATGCTTTGAAGAAAGCTCAGTTTCAAATATGTTACCTGCAGGTATCTGATGAACCTCTATGTGATCTGACTGTCGTAATCCACTTGGCTCAAACTTAGGGGTAACTACTGCATAACGAAGCAACTCTTCATATTCATCCTACAATAAAAAGATAAAAATATTTGTTGCTAAGTGAAAGTAAACATTTACCACATGAGTGCATAACTCTTTACAGGTATTTCTCAACTTATAATAAAACGATAATGTGATTTACTTATTCTAGGCTTAACCTTGTACAACCTACCATTATCTGTACTTTATCCTTTAGGTTGAATTCAGCTTTGGACTACAATTCTAGTCAATATTTATGCAGTTTTATTCAGCTTCTTTTAAGATTAGGGAACACTTAAGGAGATTCCCCAGCATGAAAACTACATAAATGCTTTATTGTTATTTTTCCATGCTAAAATTCATGGCAAAATAAGATCTCATTTCTTTCATCTTTTTGCTAACATAAAAACAGGTGTAGTCATGGATTCCATCATCATGATAGGTACATAGGAAAATGTACCTTACAGAAATACATACTCACAGTCAGGATATACCGTAGTAGTATATGCACATACAAAATATGTAATAAGATAGATCATGCATATGTGCTTTGCTCCCATCTGAGAACTGAAGGTGAACAGAAGGAAAAATACACAAGCTACATTGTTGCTATATTATTTCACCATTATTACTGTTTAAATAGAAAGAGGCAGGAATGTTAGCAAGTCAACAATAAGCAGAGCTAGCTTCAAAAAAAAAAGCCACATGAAAAGCTTCCAAGGCAACAGTTGTTGACCAACTAGGCATTGCTAGGCCAAGCCTGAAATTTAGCTTCAGCTGTTATTCTTGGCTGAAAATCTAGAAGCAAACAAGATGAAAAGACAAACCCTAAAAGTTCTTTTTAATTTTCATTTAGCTTGTATCCACATCTAGTAGGAGCTATGATAGTAGCAGTACAGAGAAAAATAGGTGGAATGCAAGCTAGGTTTCCCAGTTGGTGATAATTCATCCTGACAACCCTGTGTGAAGATTGATTGTGAACTCAGGTAGACAGCAGGGACCATCCAGCAACTAAAGTGTACCTGTCTAAGTTCAGCCAGAAGAGAAAAAACAGCTTATTCTGCAGAAGATACACCCTTTTTTGGAACTCTTTTCTCACAATACTCATTGTATTCACTCATGGCACTAAGAATATGGGTTTTTAAACTATGATGTATAATTAGCATGTTATGCTAATGCAACTGTGAATTTAAAATCCATGGTCTATTAAGAATTTGTTTATCTAATATCTTATTTTTTATATATTTCTTCTATACTGTTGCATTTGCAAGTTAATTGGATTTATACAAAAGTCATTGTGATATAAAAATAGCAGCTTCTCACAAAATAATTTTTAAGACCGGCATTTACAAGATATTGTACAAGCTACAAATAAACAAGAAAAAATATATTCATTTTTGGGCTTACCTGAAGATCAGAAGAGACAGAACTGCCTCGATCAGAATCTTTTGGTAAAACAGGACTTGCGCTTTTCTCTTCAGATGATGACATCTTGCATTAAAGTACTTCCTGTAAAAGGTTCCAGAAGTTGAACTTTACTTGCAATCAGTAACTGGGGTGTTTGGCTTGTGTTTTCCAAATCAAGCCAAGGAAAAGGAACTCAATTTTTTTTCTGAATCTGGTTTGCTAGTGATGAATAAGCCCTTGTTCTTAATTTATACACTAGAATAACCAAACTACAGAAAAAAGTTTTTATGGCTAAGCCAGAAACCTGCTGGTACTACAAAAACTGCTAGTGATCTGTAAGTTAGAAATCTGGAGAATTCTATTTAGCTGTGCTTTGTAGCTCTATCACTGCAAAGAGTGTCTTCTAAACCACAGAAGAAAAATCTGCAGACTTTGACTAAACAAATGACTAACTCACTAATCTTAAGGAAGCCCTAATCAAATGCAAGAATAATTAATAGCCTACAAAAGCAGATTCCATAGCTTTTCTCTCTCTCATTTAAACTTTAGCCTAATCATCTATATATTGCTTAAGATGGATATAAAACAAGTATAGAAAATGAGAAAGGGTATCATACAAAACATTTTATGTAGCACTTAAAAAACAAAAATAAATCCAGAATGTTAATAACAACCCTGTAAGTAAGCTTTTAGCATTTTTTTAGGCTTCAGATGAGTAACCAAAATGAAAAGGTTAACTCAATAATTTTAAAAATGTTTTATATTAAAATGGGTCTTTGTCCTTGTGATTTTTGTGATGCATCATTTCACTATAGCATTCATTTTATGTTACCTGTTGTTAAATGTTGATGCTTATCTGAAATAAAATTTGAATCAGACTTATTTGACAACCTTACTAGCTAAATGAATATCCATAATACTTCTCTTAAAGAAGGACAGTTGAGAAGAGGGAAAATCGTGTTTGAGTAAGATAGGTCACTTTGGGAACTGTCTCAACAGGTGAAACAAAGTCATGATTCTACAAAGGCATTCTGGTCATGAATTGATACATTATCAAACAGCATATTTTGTCTGAGAATTTGAAAACCCTAAGCAATCAATACAGTCATATGTCTGACTATATTCTTGTGACAAACTTGCACTATACAGTATTTTCTTGCTGTGTTCTGAGAATAACAATTTCGATGAAGTGGATTCCTAGTGTTACTCATATATCCAGAGAATGATATGTTTATGAATAGCTGGGCTACAGTTCCCATCATTTTTTTGTCTTTGGCTGTGCCAGTTGGTTCTATAGGTAGTCCTCAACTTATGACTACGATTGAGCCAAAAATTTCCATTGCTAAACAAGACAGTTGTTGAGTTTTGCCCCATTTTACAACATTTCTTGCCACAGTTGTTATGTGAATCACTGCAAGATAGTAGCATGGCTGTCAAATGAATCTGGATTCCCCATCCACTTTGCTTATCAGAAGGGTGCAAAAGATGGTCAGATGACTCTGAGACTCTGCAACTGTCATAAATATGAACCCGCTATCAAGCATCTGAATGTAAATCACATAATACTGCAACCGTCATAGGTACAAGCCAGTTGCCAAACTTTCGAATTTTTACCTCATGACCATGGGGATGCTACAATGATCATTAAGTGTGAAAACTGGTCATAAGTTTTATAGAGCAGAGGTGGCGCAGTAATTAGAGTGCAGTACTGCAGCTACTTCAGCTGACTGCTAGATCAGCGGATCAAATCTCTCCAGCTCAAGGTTGACTCAGCCTTCCATCCTTCTGAGGTGGGTAAAATGAGGACCCAGATTGTTGGGGGCAATATGCTATTTAGTATACTGTCTTTCGTGTAAGCCACCCAGAGTCCTTGGAGAGTGGGCGGCATAGAAATATGACTAATAAAATAATAAATAAAATCATTTTTTCAGTGCCATGTTGTAAGGTCAAACCCTCAGTCACTAAACGAATGGGTGTTAAGTTGAGGACTACGTGTAATAGGAACTGGTTAGAGTCTGGAAAACCATGGCTTTATTATACTTGCTCTTATAGATTGGCTTACATCTAGGAAGAAAAGTTGACCTGATGAGGAAATCATCCTTCCCAGCCTGATGCCTCCCACCCGTAATTGTAGTTGTGGGTCAGCACATCTATAACGGCGCCCTTTGGTTCGACGCAATCTAAACAATTCCACGAGTGAACTGCGCCTGCGAGGAAGTGCAAGAAAGTAATTGAAAAAGAGATTCCAGGTTTAGGAAGATACATGCTAAATGCAGGAAAGTCTAGAAGTGAGAAGAGGATCCCTTGCCCCACTTTCTGCACCCCAGTTAGGTTTTCTTTCCTGCGCCTCATCCGGGCTTCCTACCTCCCCAACATCGCAACCAGACGCCCCCGACTCACCTGAAGAGCAGCCGCCGGTCCTCTTTTCCCCAGCAAAAGCCTGGCAGTTTCAAACTGACTGCACCAAAAGAGAGAGCTACCGCTATTGGTCCCGGTCCTTTTGTTAAAGGCCCACTGACAGGACAAAGCTTTCCAGCCGCTCATTTACCAATCGACAAGCCGGCAAGAAACTCGGAGGCAGGGCTTCGCCGATGACGGCAGCCAATGAAAAACCGCAGAACGCCCCAACTGCAGACTGGGATTTTTCAGGAGTCCCGGACAAAGATGAAGCCGTAATAGAATTTGTTCTAGCACCGTGCTGATTGGTCCGTTGATTGGTAGCCCGGGCTCAACAGGCGGGTAGCGAGGAGACAGTTTAGTGGATGTCACGTGATAACGGCTGTCGAACTGGGGCGCGATGGGCGACTTGTTTGGGTTATTTGGGACTGTTGAAATTATTGTGAAGGAGGTAGCTGAAATATAATGATTGATGATGATGATGATGATAATAATAACAACAACAATAATAATAAATAATAACGGCTGTTTTATTAGAGCAACCTTTCACGCCATCCTCTTTCCTGAAAAAAAAAACCCACCAGGGGGGGTTGCCTCCAGAAACAACGTGGCGTAAAAAAGCCGAGAAACTCTTATTTTCTTATTTTCTTCTCAGTTTATTATCAGCAAAGCAAGTCCAAACTGTTTTGTTTGGGTGTATGTGTGGATATGTGAAAACCAGCAAGGCATTTTGGTAGAGAACAGACTCATTACACTCACTTTTGTAATAAGCCTTTAGTTAAGAAACAATGGCTTTGGGTAGCATATAATTCAAATCAGAAACTAACAATAAACCAGTTTACTTATTTGAAAAACATAGGCCACTGTAGTTGACGTTGCTAAACTGCATATAAATATACCAAATAACAGAATATTACTTAAAAATGAAAAGGAATTTGTTTTCTATATAACTGCCAGACAGCTCCTGAATAAACTGAACAACTTGTATGATTGTTGTATTTTTCTTTTTTGCCAGGAATTTACATTATTCCTACAGCAGGTGGCAACACATCATAATATAAGGCACCAGCAAAATGACGGATGATCACTTGGAGCAAATAAAGTGATTGGAATGCATAACAAACCTTGAGAAAAAGCAATTGTAAATTGAGGGTTACTAAAGCAGTGTTGATAAAGATTTTGTATCACTATCAAATAGGTTTTGTTCTTGTAATAAATGCAAGTGTGAGGTTCCAGAAGATAATAAAGAACAGGAGCAAATGAATAGCAATAAAAGATACACAGCTGTATATAATGCCAGTGAGACTACACACAATTACAATAAATATAAATCACTTCTCCTTTGAGAAGTTGTAACCAGATAAATACATCATAGTATATTTTTTTCTTCATTCCTCCAATATGGATGTGTTGTTTTTTTAATGTTTAAATCTACTGTACAGAAATGTTATTTGTTCCTAATGAATAGGAATTAATGCATTGATACACTTGTAATAGAAAAGCCTGATAAAATAGGCTTTCTCAAATGACTATCAAATCATCAAGAAGGAGTTACGGTAAGGTTATAGGCTGCAAACCAGGAAAACTGGGAGAAAATGTAGGTCTGAATTTTTCTGCCTTGTACTCCTGTTGGTTCTGTCATCTTCTGCAGTGTCCTGTGGTCATTTGATTGCAATTTGTGACTTTCCCTACTAGCTTTCCACAAGCAAAGTCAATGGGGAGGATGGCAGGAAGTTGCAGTCACTCACATTCCCACTGTTTCTCCTTAGGACCCCACCTTTCCAGGTGAGCAGGCATATGCCCAGCCCCACTCGCATTGGACTGTAGTGCTCACCTACAATTCCCACCCTTGTGCCTGCCTGCAGTCTGTAGCACTCGCCTGTCTGCCGCTGGCCTGCTTGTGAACCACCTAAGAAAAGGCTTGTGACCAGGACTTGCAACTTCCTGTTGATTTCCCAATTGATTTTGCTTGTTGGAACCTGGCAGGAAATTGCAAGGTGTGATCATGTGAGGTCCTCTCTTAGTGAACCAAGATCCTCACTTAAGTATGGCAAGAGGGACTGTGAGGACTACCTGAATACTTAGCACAGTAGCAAGTGCTATTGATTGTGCTAAATTTCTTTCCCAAATAAGTGCATTTGAGAGAAATAAACTCTTAAGGAATCACTAAAGGTTCAGCAGCAGTGGTATCACACTGCAGTGCCGTAATTTCAGTAGAAGGAAAGTGCCTTGGTGGGTTTGTCTCTCATAGCCACTTTTAGGGATAGGGGTTTATATAAATAGGCCATCTAAATATTAGTGGCCAGAAAATAATGGCATTAGAACATTCTGATTTGTGTTCTTAATTTACAATGTTTTTGTTAGGGTACTTTGTGTGTGCGTGTGTGTGTGCGTGCACTGCCCAGAGTTGCACTCTGTGAGATGAATAGCTATATAAATAGAATAAATACCTTCCCTGTACAGTATTAAGCCTGAAGCACTGTCTTTTTAATTAGGTTTTTTTTTCCAGTTCAGCTTAAACAACCTGGAACTAGTTCCTGGATTCACACAACTTGCTAAATCAAAAACCTAGGTTATCAAAACCTGGCTGATGCTGTTTTCATAGAACATGCAACACTCAAAAACAATCCATTTTTAAATGTGATGGCTTGGTTCCAACAATACAGTGATACAATGGCTAGATTCCCACAATACACTGAACAGCCCCCCAATGCCATTGTACCCTAGCATAGTTTGTTGTGCAAATCTAGCCTGTGACTTGCAGCGTTACAGATGAAAGGAGCAATGGACTGTAACTTACATACTAATTGTAAATGTGGCAAATGGGAACAAGAATATTCCCTTTGTCCCCTCCTGATTTTCCTTTGCTTCTTCAGAATCATTTACTCCAAAAATTTGATTTTGCTGCTATCATTTACTCTTTCAAATTACAATGCAGATAATGTAATAACTACAGATTATGACTTACTTAGGCTTCACTGTTGTTAATTAGCAGCATTTTCTGGGCATGGTCATTGATGTATATATACTAATTCTATTACAGATGCATAATGTACTTTACAATTGGACTGGCAAGTAATGATGATTAGGCAGTGCGGCATTCTGGCTGTACCTTGTAGGCTGCCATCCTTTCTTTCTGAGACTGCAGTTCTCTTTCTCCGGTCTGATTCATTCTGAGTCATACGCAACATCTTGTTGAAATGGAGCGCTCATCAAAGGGGACTGTCGTGCCTGTTCTGCACCATTAGGTAATTGTATTTCTTCAAGAAATGTCTCTTGGGCTAGAATGGGGGAAGAAGTCTAAAGAAGAGTAGCCATTAGTAAGGGAGACTGCAGGCTGAAGTAAAAAAGAAAATAGACCCCCTGGAACAGAGAAAACCTCAACGTGACTAGGAATATGACAAATGCAATCATTTGGGTTGTCATGTTTTATTAGCACAAAAAACTCTGAGAAATCTCAGTCTTGTACGGGAAGGGAAGGAAGGACTTCAAAAAAAAAGCCATTTGATATATTATCATACAATAATAGCAACTCAATTTTTCAAGTGCTGGTTTTATTATGCCTAAACAATACCATTCATGTCTGGGACAGGCGTATTCGCAAGCTTGAAAGAACTTCAAGAAACCTAGAAGGGTCATAAATAGAAAAGGAAAGACCTGTATTCTGCCATGGCTAGATTTACACAACACACAAAACCTGAATTAATAAAACAAAAGCTACATTTATATAAGGTGCTATGCCCAAACACATATGGCTCATTGTGATGCCTGATTCACATAACATGAATAACCACAAACAACTGAAATCCATTTTAGCCTAGTCTATCATCCCCTGCAAACTCCAGGAGAATTGTTCAGTGTCTATGGAGTACTGGATCATTTCAGTGGGGAGTGGGTGCCAAAAAAGATAGAAAATGGAACACAATTTCTTGGAAGAGAGCAGGATCAGTTGCCTGGCATCCTAAACAATAGCATTCTTCATGGTGACTTTATGCTGCAGGAACTATTTGTTTTTATGTATCATCAATATGGATTATTTGTAGTAAAGGACATCAGGTTTATAACCAGAATTGGGCCCAGAATCATGGTAATTAAGCAAAGCAGTTAAGTGTGGCATCACATGACCACTTTGTTCAATGAATGCAATCCTGGTGTCCTTAATGCAATCCTGGTGTCCAACGCACTGTAAGCCGCCCTGAGTCTCCGGAGAAGGGCGGCATATAAATCAAATTTTAAAAAAAATTGCAGTAGTTAAGTGGAGCATGGGGTACTTCGGGCTGAGGGAAGTCTGGTGGCCCTAAATGTCTTCAGGTTGCTAACTAACCAGCCAATTGCCATGCATGGGAGCCTTCAGGCAGTTCAGGTATATCAGCATACACAAAGCTGCTGCACCCCTAGAGGCCTTCCGCCTGCTCCCTCTCGAATCACATGTAAGTGCCCAAGGTCCAGCAGCATGCAACCTTTCCATTTTTCTGTAACTTCTGATGGATAAATGCAGCTGATGCAAGGTGCAGCCTTTCTACAGACATTACCTTGTTCCATTCTGCAAGTGGGCACTATTTTTGTGATCCTGTAGACCCTTTTAAAGCAACTCCCTTTGAAACCAAGTTGCCAATCACCCAAAATATGGTCACATGACCATTGGGAGCAGTGCAATGTTTTACAGATTCTGGAAGTGCTTTATGGGCTGTAAAGCATCCTTTCCGAGGTCATTGTAACTACAACCAATCGCTAAGCAACTGGTCATAAATTAAGCACTACCTGTACAGTAAGAAAAGAATATCTCAGTAGGAAACAGTACCTGACTGACCTTATCAGGACTGGAAAGTTAAATAGGACCAGGTCTAGGTTAGACTACAGTACCAACAAGTACCAGGGCTTAAAGTTAGATGAGGAAATAGAAAAACATCACAGAAAAAGAAAATAGCAAATTATCTTCATTCCATTGCCAAACAATCCATGGATATAGCCTTGAAGTCAAGTTTGATTCAAAAGTCAAACCTGCTCTATATCCAAATATGATAAGAAAATGGCCCCAGCACTGGGAAGACAAAAAATTGAAGTAAAGGGGGAGAATTCATCCACAATATATTTAATTCACATTAAATATATATATATATATAAATATATATATATATATATCTTCTTAAGATGACTTTTTTAGAAAAAAAACAAATATATTATATGAATGCAATATGAGCTTATTTTTCTGTTGAAGAATTATAGCTAAAAGTCTGTAATTATACTGCAAGTTTATCCATATCTATGTAAATATAAACTATTAACGAACTTCTATTGCATAAATGTTTATGCAGTGTCAGTCATAACTTATTTAATGTGGCTATCAACGTAGGCTGCATCTGCTGCCATCATGTAAACATTATTAATAGACACAGCTAGCCAAAACAGAGAACTGATTCCTAGTAATTATCCTGAACCAGATGGGTTAAATTCATCAATCCACTCATGAATGCCATTGGATTGCTTCCCACAAAATGGTTTGCCACAAGCCGTTTTTTCTTGATAAGATAACACTACAGGGATATTGTGGTATGATCTCCATTGGGATACATCAATTTATTAGGCAATATTCTTCAGTTTTAGTAACTGGTTGAAACCAGATGGTTACTCAGGATCTCTAAAAGGTCTTTGCTGTCTGTTTTGGTTCTATAACAGACAGTTGGAGAAATAATGACACAATGAGCAAAAATATAGATTATTTCTTAATTGGATATTTGGTACATATTATCCTTTATTTTGACTCTTTTAGTAAAGCAGAGTTCGGGGTACAAATAGATAGTGAAGTCTGTCTCAAAGATGGAGTACCTGCCAAATCCAGGAAAACTGATCCAGAGATATCCAAAAATGTTTGATTGTAAGGAAATATTTTGCAGAAAGAACTATTTCAGAGCAAGCCCCTGTTCCCATCTAAGCTATTAATTTTTAGGCATTGATGAACATTAGTATATCGCTAAAGGAAGATGCATAAATGTCTTCCTGTGAAACCAAAACATGGAATGCTGAAATAATGGCCATTTCACCACCAGTGAATTGACTTTAGCAGCATCTAGCCATTTTAAGATAATATAAGACCTATTCTGCTTACTGTTATTTTGGTATAAGAAATGCTTGAGTGACTCCAGAAGATGCTAAAAACCACTATAGGGATCTTGTCAATGACTATATCAGCCAAATTGTTACA
Source organism: Ptyas mucosa (assembly GCA_012654045.1). Lineage (NCBI taxonomy): Eukaryota > Metazoa > Chordata > Lepidosauria > Squamata > Colubridae > Ptyas > Ptyas mucosa. The sequence continues at coordinate 43,992,047 of WNWU01000002.1, forward strand.
TTCTCTGCTCCTGTTGCCTAGCTCCTGATCTTGGGCCTCATTCTAGTTAGACTAGAGGTTATCCTCACTTAATGACTGGTCACTTAACGACTGTTTGAAGTTACACCAGACCTCCCCAGAGTTACTTACAACCCGTTTTTTAAGTTCAAATGGCCACCACCAACACCCATACTCATGTAATTGTATTTTGAGCATTTGACAAAAGGCTGGCATTTATGGCCATTTTTGGTGGGTTTTGTTGGTTTCCAGTTTTTACTTCCCATTTCCAGCAAAAAAAAAAAGAGCCCACTGAGGAAAACAGTTTGCTTAACAACCACCGTGTTCACTTAATTACCACTGCAAAAAGGTTGTAAAATTGGTGACCTGCTTAACAACTGCCAAGACAACCATAATTCTGGGCTCAGTTACAGTCATAAATATACTTCTTGCATTTCTGTAATTATTTTGTTACTGATTTTGAACTGTCTGCTGATACTACTTCTATACTTTGCCCTTGGAACCAATTTGTTATTGATCTCTGGTGTGGCACTGCTAAACCTTGGCTTGATGTTTGCAAAGCTGAAGCTTCTTGGACCATGTTTGATTTCTACTGTCTATCCTAGAGAGATCTGTATAACAACAAAACTCCAGTGAAATAATTCATAATACGTTGTGTTGATGAATTTGTATTGCATTGTATTTATTCAAATAACACCTGATAATAAAGCAAGCGTCGTTCCATTTCTATACCTTTCAAGGATCTCAGTATTAATTTAGTCCATGCTCAAACCAAAGGTTCATTTCTGCCCTTCTCCATCTTAAGTCCACCTGATGTATTAAACTATAACTGTAGAACATCCAGTCAATAGGCTGGTAAGGAAATAGGGAATATATTTCCATATCTAGAAGGCACATATCAAGAAAGTTGATCTATTTAGTCTAGAATTTCTCTTTTTGCCTTGAAATTGAGAAAAACATGATGTAATGATATATTTTTGAATGATTAATTTGGACAACAATAGGTAACAACCAGACAGAACTGCCATTCAAATTACAAGGTCTTCTTTGAATTCATTGGCTGAGGGACAATTGATTTGCCCCATTGTGAAATCAATCAGTGGTGTATATAGGAAGTATTCCTTCAAAAAGCAGTGTGAAGTGAAATTAACAGAAAATCCAAACATAAAAATATTATAGCTCATCAAATGCAGGATTTCTTGCATGGGAATAAATCATAAAGGAAAATTAGCACTATTCTACTTAAATCTTAAAAAGGCAAAAATTTGGGGATCTATTTTAAAAGATAAATTATGAGAACATTTTTATAGCTTGTAGTAGAATCTGATCAGTCCTTTGTTTGAATTCAGTTCACATTGTCTTCTCATGGGCTATAAAGAGGTACGCTCTGTTCCAGAACAGTAATCACAATCCATTAAATTCTACTCCCTGTAGTCTTTGTTCCCAGTTACATTTCATACGGTAGATCTCTGTGTGTGCGTGCTGCAGAAGCAGAAATTTGTTCCCAAATGTTCACATAAGAAGCTGGCAGAATTATTACAAGGGTTTTACTTCTATTTACATGACATTTTGCTTAACTATAGTCGTTTTAATAAAAACTAAAAAGATTTTACTTCTCACTAAAGAAAAACAAGCAAAAACGGGTGAACATGATACTTTAATGAAGTTACTTCCTCAAGAAGATGTAAACTTGGTAAAATGCAAAATAGTTTATTTTGCCTGGGTTCACATACAATATGCTTAATGGGTCAATGGCAGGGCAAAGTTATTGTGCAAATATAATACAATCAGCAGTGGGCAAGAGAAGATTAATTTTCATTTTGTTCGGAGGTTAAACCACCTTTACTTAGTAGTCTGTTTTGTGAACACCATCATTCAGCTCGAACTTGGATAATGCTAAAACTTGAGTAATCATTCTTCCAAGAAATTGAGCTGGAAATAAATTGTATACGAAAAAGACAGATTTCCATTTATAGAACTCACTGGCAGATTCCTCTCAATTTCAAACCATGAATGCTTAGCAATAATTACTTGTAACATCACACACACTGTTGCCTGCTTGTCCACTGGATAAGGTGTAAGTGCTGTAGTGAAGCCTTGTAAGGGTATTGAGTTATTTGATTATTGGCTTTTAAGCAGATCTAGTATTGTCACAGATTTACCTTGGCCCCTTGAACAAACCGCAGAAACTATGCCTGACCTTTGTAAAAAGATACAGTGGTAACCAAATGGAATTATAAAAAGAAGCCTTACCTTCAGAAAGGGAGAAAAGGCAGTTAAATTGGAGAAAAAAATAACACTGAGCTGACCGCAGCAGGTGAAGACAAAGGGGGAAAGAGCAAAGAGAAAGAGAAAATGAATGTGTTTTGATAATGCCGCAAATAACTTGACAATATATACACACAGAATTGAACATTTTTTTAAGAAAAGAGATGGTTGTTGAAAAGAAAAGTGCTTGTTTTACTGAGATTTATTGGAGGAAAGGCATAGCTTTATTAAAGTACTTAACCCTTTCTTGAAAATTAGAACACTTCAGCTTTCTAGAACTAGGAAAAAGAGTACAGGGACATTTGACAACAAAACCTCTATTGATTACAGAGCATTTTTCAGGTTTCGTAAGTGCAAGGCAAAAGAGGGAAAGTCCATTTGCAGCATAAGCAACCAATTTAAAAAGCTGTCTAAACATTACAAATTTGGTGAAAAGCTAAATAATATTTGTTTGTTTGTTTATTAGTTTGTCAAACATGTACAAGATAGCAGGTATAAATATGAACATGGACATAAATGAAGGAAATGAATACAAATAAATGGGGACAGTAGGACAGGGATGGTAGGCACACTGGTGCGCTTATGCACGCCCGCTTTACGGACCTCTTAGGAATGGGGTGAGGTCCACTGTAGACATTTTAAGGTTGAAGCTGTGAGTTTAAGGTTAAAGCTGTGAGTTTAATATATTAAGAGTTTGACTAGTTTGTGGAGTTTTGAAAGAAAGCATTAAAAAAAGATTCTTAATAGAGATAAATGTATCATTTAAAATGGTTATCTCCAAGGTAACTGCTGCTAGACATACAACAGAACTGTACTGAGGATTTTTTTTGTTACCTCATGCATAGAAATAGAGGAAAATTCCACGTTGTTTCTGTCTATAACTATGCACAAAGGTTTATATTGTGATAACACACTTGTTTTTGAAGTAGACGTTTGACAAAGAGTCAGAGACCAGGTACTGTAAGATTGTCCAGGCACTCAGTGGTCTTTAAGTTACACAATTAACACTGGAAAACATGTTGACATGCATTTGCAAAACCTCACACAATGTTCCAGAAAATGGTTGACTATGGCCTTCAAGTATGATGCAACAGTTATGAGTTCTTAAACCTAACACAACATATTGTGATCAAACCATTGAGGCACAAAGTGTATACAAGCATGCAGAGAAATTTCAAACAATTATAAGTATTACAAAAAATGTTAATACACCTATAAGCTATTTTAGGAGATCCATTAGCTGAACAGATTTTTAAAATATGCCTACTATGCTTCATCCCTTGAATAGTTTCCAACAAATGTGAAGGGCATAGCAATGTACAAAGCAATGCAAAAAAAAACTTTCCCAGAAACCAAAAGAAAAAAAGTGACATCAGACACAGTACTCACATGTTATAATCATCCACTTATCAGTGAAGCTGAATTGTGGTATCTCACTATATGGCACTTAAGTCGCATTGTGAAAGATAGCTGTGAATGGCCACTAAGAAGAAAAATAATGCACCAAATAGGCAAAGAAGCCGAGGTTTGCTTTGAGTGTTAAATGCATGAACAGAAGGGAGTTTACTCTCATTTACCACAGTCCAGTGGTGGGTTGCTCCCGGTTCGGGTGAGTCGGTAGTGGTGATGATGTGATGTCAGAGAACCGGTTCTCTATGACTGTGAGTTGGGCCCTCCCGCCTGCCCCTGCATTATACCTACCTTTATTTGTCATTTTTTAGCCCAGCTAATAGGTGCGGCAGAGTGGATTGCTGCGCCTCAGCTGGGCAGAAATCTAATGCACTTGGGCAGAGCGCAAGTTCGGCACGTGTGCAAGCAAAGCAAGTTTGCGCACGGCGATTGCACGGCCAAAGTGCATGCGTGAAGAGAATTGGTGTTGGAACCCATCACTGCCACAGTTCATATTTAATCCACAAAAAGATATTCTGCTTACACCATCTGCGCAAATATACCACATTAGGCTTTGTGTTTTTTGAAGGCAAAGCTACAAATAATGTTCAAAAGGAATATAGTCAAACAAATAGGCTAGTTGCTTTGTTTGCTGTTGGAGGGTAAAAAAAATGTGAAAAATCCACATCAGATTAAATAAATAGCACCTGATATGGTTGGACCTTTAAATTTAATATTTGAATTATCTCTAGTAGCATTTCTCCCTAAAATAGATACCTAAATGGTGAATGTTTCATAGTCTTCAGTACTTCCACATGCACCAAGTGTTCCTATTTGCAGTGACAGACCGTATTCTATTTGCATATAAAAGCCACCACAGCATTTCTTTAAAATACAAAGGCAGAGGCATACTAGATATAACAGGCTCTGCACCTTGGTGTTGAGCAGTCTAGTATACTGTATCAGGTTATTGTTGTTAGTAGTTGATTAAGCATGACTGCAACTGTACCTTGTTACTCAATTATTTTGGACAGCTCATTAGACTCATTAGAATTAGTTTTTTTAGAAGTTTCAGCAAAGCAAGCAGCAGAAAAGCTTATATTTTGTTTGATCAGTAGGAAAGACAGAACATCTTGCCAGGCTTTTACTGGTAAAATAGCTGATGAGATATTACACAATTCCTAGAAAAAATAATTGGGAACTTTTGACCCAATTAATGTGATTATGTTTTGCTAGAACCATTCAGAAAAAGCTCTGACTGGATTAAGGTCAATGTGAATGATGGAACTAGACCTCTGAAAAAAATATTTGCATATTAGGAATGTTGTCCTCAGAATTGGACCCGCAGGCCTCATTCAGCAGAAGGAGTAGAACGGGCCACATATACAGCAGGACTGAGCACAATATATAAACAACATATAAACCATTATTTTCGTGCCATTTTTCAGCCATTTTCAGTACTATTTTTACAATGGAAGACTGGTTACGTGTGTTTCATCGCCAACACAAAGTCTTACAACTGTGCCTGTTATAATACCTGTTATAAAATATACTATAATTATTTCAGTTCTGACTATAATTGGCCAATGTTAAAAGAAGAGAAACTTTGCAAACAGCACTTTGATTGTGTTTCTTTAAATTAAAGCTTTGACTGCAAAGCACTTAATTTGTGATTCTTCCATACTGTGAACTTGAATACTTTCTTAGTCCTGATTATGACTTTCTCTTTCCTTTTACCATGAGGTAGGTATGCAAAAAATATTTCAGTCATTTATTACAGTAGTGCACCAGCTGTTTCTGGGAAAATAAAAGAAGCATGTGTGATCTCAGGCATGGATTTGATTCATATATCATACTAACCTATAATTGGTTTAACTATTTTTAATTGAATAAACTCCAACTGGCCATAAATCATTGTTTGCAAACAATACTTAGTATGCGACAGGCTACATCATGGTATGCCATAGGGTATTAATTCCATTGTATTGGATCAACTAGAAAAAAGAAGAAGAAAACAGGTTGTACGTTAAATCTAATTCACTGTGTGATGTCAGTCAACCACAATATTTATGGTTTAGTGTTCTGTTAAAGGTTCTTAACAAAGATTAGCAAATGCATACTTCCCATAATAAGATAGGCACATACAAAAACTGGTTAACAGGCTGAAAATTCTGCTGTTTGACTTTGACTGACTATTCATAACCTATACCTTTTAAAATAGGATAACACTGTCTCTCTCAAGAGATTTTAGAGAGGTTCAAACACTGCTGCCTCCTATATTTTTCTAATAATTCTGCTCTGTATTACTGTTTCAGGAAAATAAATATAGTGTTCAATGACTGGTACCAGAATAAATCATAAGTCTAGTAGCACCCTGAATACCAAGGTATCTACATAGTAGAATACATCCTGGAACTATTATATTTTTTAAAAAAATTATTTATTTTTGTCAAGCATGTAATAGGTAACAGATATAAGTATAAACATAATTATGAATAGATGAAATGGATACATATAAAAGGGAACATTAGGATTCTACTTTTTTTCTGTCTGTATCAGGACTGGACAATTAATTTTCCCAAGGGGCCACATGAGAAACCACGACTGTTGTGGAGGGCTGCTGATGCTCCCACCCCCTGCTGATGCCCTGCCTCACCCCACCTCCAACACCCTGCCCCAATGCCTTGCCTTTGCCAGTGCTGCCTCTCCACCATTGCCAATGCCATGGGTCTGAGAGGGACAGCTAAAGGACCAGATGTGGCCTGTGGGCTGTGAAATGCCCACTTTTTATATTGTCTTGCCTTTTTCCCTCTCCTGTTGGAGAGCAAAATTGGAATTCTTTATACTGCAGGTGGAGAAATGCAAGTAAGGAATGGACCAAGTATTGTTGAATTCTAATTCTATCAGCCGTAGTCATCAAATCCAATGATAATAGATGAGGGAAGATAGTCAATTAACTTGTAGATGGGCATAATTTTGTGCACCCTGTCACTGAATACTTTTATATGAACCCACCCTGCATAGTCTTATCTGAGTGGGGATTTTTTCTAGAACTTCAACAGGAGAATCAAAGATTTATGTGAAAACTTATGTAGAGACATTTTCCAAATATCGAAGTCCTATGAGTTGGGCTTCAATCATAACTTCAGATTGGATTCACCCATTATACTAGGATACAGTTTGCTCAGTGGTGGGTTTCAAATAATTTAACAACCCGTTCTCTGCCCTAATGACTGGCTGGGTGGGCGTAGTCATGGTGGGCATGGCCAGGGGATGTGACAGGCAGCACTCGGCCTCCTGCACCCCCCTTGGAGCAAAAATGGGCCGAGGGAGGGATGCGCTGCCCTCCTGTGCCTTATTTTGGGCCTAGGAGGCCTCCCTGAAGCCTCCTGGGTGCGAAAATGGGCCGTATTTTGGGCCTAGTAAGTCTCCCTGCACTTACCTGGGAGCCAAAATGGAGCATGTGGGGACTCCTGGAAGGGGTGGGGCAAGGAAAGGCAGGGCCATCCAGCGATTTAACTACCAGTTCACCCGAACCAGCTGAAACTGGCTGAATCCCACCACTGAGTTTGCTGAATTGTATTATATTGAAGAAAGCAAAACAGGCAGGGTTAATTTGACATGCTAAGTCGAAGCATTGTTTACAAACTTCCATAGATGACTTTGCATAATAGATAAGCATAACTGAACAAATCATATCATGGCTTAAACTGTTGGCCCGTATTTTCTAACTTAAAGGACCAAGTACCAGTTTTTTGTAGTAGTAAGCTAATGGTTACAGAAAATTGGCCAACAACTAGATGGTAGGAAAAAACTCATAGAAACTCTACTCCTTGCTGCCATTTCATGGACATTTTTGTAGCCCAAATCTAGTAGCCCTAAATCAGGGGTGTCAAAGGCCCGTGGGCTAAATCCGGCCTACAGTTGCTTAGATCTGGCCCATGGGGCCACCCCGGGAACAGCAAACGATTGGCCCCTGATGTGTCTGCCAGCGAAAACGGAGTTTGGAAGGGCCACATGTGGCCCTCCTGAGCTCCATTTTCACTGGCAGAGGGTTGCAGTAGTCTGTCACAGCTGAAAACAGAGTTCGGAGCCCATTTTTGCTAGCTGAGTGCTCGGGCCCCCACAGGCATCAAGCTGGCCATGCCCATTCTGGCCACACCCAACACTGCCCCGCCCAAGGTCAAACACAACCCTGATGCAGCCCTCAATGAAATTGAGTTTGACACCCCTGCCCTAAATGAACTCCATATTGGGAAATTACCAAATACTGGTGACAGAGGTTTCATTTTACATTTGGTAAATTGTTCCCTAACTTTTTAGTGACAAAGAAAACTGTTTGAAATCTAACTTCACTCAGAGACAGGTTTGGTCTGCTCCTGAGTCATAAGAGAATGCAAAGTGTTTTTCTTCACAGCAGTGATTGCATATTGTATGAGTTACGATGAATCCTGTTACTGATTGGCACAGCATGAACCAGTCTGAAAGAACAAAAGCTGCCTTCCCACTGCTTGCAAGTTTCTGTTCCTGAAGTTAACATCCCTATAAAGAAAAGCTATTTAACCCACAAATCTCACGAGTGAGATGGATTGCAGCAGCATAGGCTTATCTCTTAACTAAGCCCACAGTTCTAATCAGGATTTTCCTTTTTAAATAACAGTCTTCTAATCTTGTCCATAATCTACTGTTTGAACATATAGTAAAACCGCCTATTGCTCTCCAGCTGTATTGGAATATTTGCCCCCTAGCCAACATGACGATTGGCAGCATGAAACTCTATAGTGGAAACTTATACATGTAACAGATGTGTATGAAAACTACTCACTCTAGGCCAGTGAATGGGATAGGTGAAGAGAAACAATACAAGCTGGCTGGCTGGAACACTGGCCAGAAAGACAGATACACAGTAAAAATGTGGATTTGCAGAAGTCTCCTGTATTAGGCCTTCTAGGTCTTGCTGGTGATGAAATATTGCAGTGTAAGATACTGTATGAAATACTTGTTACGTGTACACTTTTTGCACAGCTTTTCTTCACATGCTAGTACAATCCTTTGGATCTTAATTTCTATAGAAGGTAGCAAATGGGGAATAATAGACTTTCTGCTTATGGATTATATACATGATAGCAGTTTGGGGACATTGTTGATTTATGCTGGATTTCATTTTATTTTTTTAAGAAGATGTTCAAAAATGTGGCCCAAGGACCCGAGGTGATGCGGAAGCAACTTCTTTTGCAGCCTCCAGATCAGTGTTAGGTTGCCCCCGGTTCGGATCGGTTCACAAGAACTGGTAGTAAAACTGGCGGAAGGCCCCATCCACTGCCCCAAATGTCATCACCAGCGATCTGCGTATGCTTGTTTCGCTCGCTTGCACGTGCACGCAATCCCGTTGCAAACCGGTAGTAAAGGTAAGTAGGACCCACCCCTACTCCAGATCCCTCTAAAATAGGTCAGCTAAACAGTTTGGGCCCTCTTTTCTGGGTTTGTTTTTTTGTGTGTGTGTGGTTTGGGTGGTTTAATGTGCGAAACAAGTACCTTAATTATTGTAAAGTTTAAACTTTAAAAAAACTCACCCCTCTAACAATTAGTCCAATATCAGCCATCATGCAGAGTCAAGTATGGTCCTTGTATTCTCAACTTTTGTGTTCTTGGATGAGAGGAATAATCTAACAGATAGAAAAAGGAAACCTGGATCCATTACGCTAACCAGGTTGACGGTTGAAAGAGGTTGAGTAGGGCATCAGGTTTGGGATGTCTGTACAGGAATATTTGGAGGCTGGACCTCTAGGAAAAAATGGCGGACTGAAGATGGCTGAGCAACAAGTAGAGCCAATGACTTTAGTGGAATAAGAGTGAGTTAGGAGACACAAGACAGTGATCTCTGGAGGATTTATAGCTTTTTAGAGACAAGGGACTGCTGTTAGCACCTTTGAAAAGATGTTATGTTTGCATACTTCATTTTCTGTTATAAGAAACCTTTAGATCAACATGTTTTACAGCACTGGGCGAGTTTCCTTCAATCCTTTAGTGAAACAAGTCTTAAGTACAAGTTTAAGAACTTTAGAAAATGGGAATTAACAGCAAAAGGGTGATTAAAAATTTGACTTTAGAAAGTTGCACATGAACCAAGAGCCCAGATAAATTTAAAAATTTTGGAATTAATTATAAAGAATCCTTCCCATGGAAAAGTACTTTGGTTTTGATTTTTTAAAAAATGTATTATTTTAAAAATTGGACACTAGAGGGAACTACAGGGAACTAAAGGTTATAGTTAAAGGGGAAAAAACACTTGAACTTGATTTACAGTTACAGAATGAAGCAAAATAACTCTGGATATATTGAAATATATTTTTGACCAATGGACAGAAAGGTTAATTTTAACAATTAGCTGCCCCTTATATATAGACTATGTTTAAAAGATGTTATGGAAGAGGAACAGTTTTACCTGACAAGACTGAAACTGAGTTGGAAGTGGATTTAAAAATGGCAGGCTATAGGAAAGTCATGGAAAACGATGTTGCATGGGCATGCAAAAAAAAATCAGCTGATGCCTTAATAATTAAAAGTAATATGCAAACAACAAACCAACCAACAGGTACAGGAAACCAAGATCAACATGAGTAATTGCTCTGAAGTATTTTCTTTATTGCTGTTTGCCTAATAGACAGAATCTTGCTAGACTGAAGGACAGGCTGCATAACTATATGATGAATGCTATGAAGAATTAGGGAGGATCTTGCATAACAACAATTCAAGACTCTTATCTCGCCTTCCCATAACTCAGTGCCAGATTTCACCAGTGGTGGGTTGCTCCCGGTTTGCACCAGTTCACAAGAACCGGTAGTAAAAAATTTTAATAGTTTGGAGAACTGGTAATAAGATTGGCTGGCCACGCCCCCAAACCGGTTCCCGGCCCGGTCACCCGTCACTTACCCCGCCCACTCCCAATCAATTGCTGCCTCATGAGTCCCAGCTGATGGCTAGAGGGAAAAAAACTGTTTAAACTCTTGCCGTGGGGCTTCAAAGGGCCACCCTACAGCTGATCAGTGTTAAAAGAAAACAAATGAATAGACCGGTGCCTGCAAAAATAGAAAAAACAGCCTCTATTCTAATTATTGTGTGTTTCTAATTATTGCTATTTATTCATATTTGTTCTCTTTTATTCTTTAAAATTTAACCATTCATTCTTTATCTTAATATCTTTATATTTGTTTGGGGTTGGCTTTCTTCCCGTTCATCTTTTTTATTGTACAGCAATCTTTCTCCTCAAACCTACCACCTCTCTCTTTTCTTTCCTTCTTACTTTCTCTTCCCACCCCTCTTCTTCTCCTCCCTACTTCCTCTTCCTTTCTCCTTCTCCTCCTCTCTTCCTCCCTCTCTTACCCTCACTCCTACTCTAATTTCCCTTCCCTTCCTTCATCCCTCTCTATTGCTGTATCCTTTTATGCATATGGACTACTCAGAGGGCTGAAAAAGTTATTTTTGACTGGTCCTCGCACTTTTGACCAGTTCTTGAACTTACAACTGTCCTCCCATTTTACATTTTTGCCCTATCTTGTCACCATGGTGAAGAGAAGCAGTTGTGAATTGAATGACATGGTTGCTAAGAATGCTGCACGGGCATAAATGTGAGGATGGTCATAAGTGTGAAGACCAATCAAAAGTGCGAGGACCTGTCAGAAATGACTTTTTTCTGAGTAGTCCCTATACACATAGCCATGGCCACCCGGTCACATGACCAGCTAGCCACACCCACCCAGTCACATGACCCCCCCCAAGCCATGCCCACAAAATAAGCCACGCCCACAGAACCGGTAGTAAAAAAATTTAGAACCCACCCCTGGATTCTACACCATCAGAGTGACCTTGATAATTTTCCTATATTGGATTTAAAAAAGAAGCTTGTTAACATTTTGAAAAGTTTTGTGAAAAGTGACAAATGGAAAAAATTTAAAAAATCAAGGTCTGCAACATTATTTGAAGGGAGTAAAGATTGATAGAAGTAAAAGGCAGGAATATAAGGTTAGTTATCTGTTACTAACTTAGTAATGGACTTTTGCTGACATCAGGACTGAAATGATGATGCTTTATGGATTATGAAGAGATGGGACATGGGAAGAAAATATTGTTTGCTGTATTTTTAAGAAGCAGTGATAAATTGCTAAAATTGTTTATCCTTGTTGTAAAGGTGGGAAGTCACTTCTTTAAATGGGCATGAGGGCGATCCTGTCTCCTCTCTTTGTTCTGAGAGAAATTCTGAAAAGATGGTCCATATGCCTGCTCCTTGTTCTACCATGATAGTTGATTCAGCTCTCTATGGAGCCATCTTCATTTCTCTGTTGCTGCCACATTCAACGATGCAACCAGGAAATTGAAAAATGGGCTTTCAGGCCTCACTTTCTCTGTCTCTAATGTAAATACTGTTCTGAAGGTCAGATCTAAACCAATAATAAAGATAATAAAATACGCAGGTTAAATCAATAGGAAAGCTTGATTTAAAAACAAGGATTGAGAGCATTAGAGATATAAATTCAAACATTTTCCTAATTTACATTCAGATGCTTGGAGTTTATTTATTAGTTTTTTAAACTCTTTTAGCTCTTGTTTTTGATTTTTGATTTTTTTGAAGCAAAACTTTTCTTAGTTGCTGACAAAAGTAGTGTAATAACAGTGATGGAGGCCTGGGAGAGAAGGTTCTGAGGGGGAAAAAATCAAAGGAGTCAGGAAAAGGATTCCTGCCTCAAATACAAGGAAAAATTGTTCTCAGTTGAAGTTATAATATTTGAAGTGTTAATGCTTTTAGTTCCCCATAAGATATTATTTGATTTTGAAATTGAGCTCATAATCTGATTTATGTTTACCATGCTAGCATGAAAAGAACTACATGCCTTTCTCAAGATGGCTGAGAATAACTGGATATAAACTGTCTTGAAAAATTAAGCTTTCCTTAAAACTTGGTATGCATTAATAAGTGTCAGATTCTGTGAATAAGTGTCACTTCTTTCTCAGAAAAATCATCATTTATCCCTGAGCTGGCTTACAGTAGGTAGTTTAGTAGAAAGACCAATAAAGAATCATTTATATTCTTTTCCACTCAAGTCTGAACAGCTGCTTTTAATTTTTTATGTTGTAATAAACTAATAAACCATAATAAGTCCTCATGGCAATGTTTTTCTAAATAGCCACAATCTAGAAATATTCCAAATATTTCCCAAATATTCATTTGATAAGGGGCTAAATAAAAATTAGGCATAATAGAATCCTACTAGTGTCCTTCTGTCTTGCATAGGTCTGAAGACTGCCTTTTGCCAATTGTTTATATGCATCCAGGACATGCAGCAAGTGGATTTAGTTCAGGTCACCTCTGTTAAACATTGCCCTCTTGCCAGGATTGCAGAAGTATGTCTTTCCATCCTCCCTCTGGAAGAACATCTTTCTAGGATTACGGACAAAGTCTTCTCTCCTAGGATTCTGGAAGACTTGCCTTACTCCCAGGTTTGGAATTAATGTATTATTAATGATTAATATATTTGTGTGGCCCTTGTCATGCTTGTATTGTTATTGGTGCTTTCAATACTTGTGTTTTCAACTGTTTTTTGATTTTGTAAGCTGCCCAGAATCTATTGGAATGGGCGGCCATAACAACTTTAAAATTAATCGTATCTACATGGCAGGTATGCAAGTAATGATCTTCAACCCACTGTAGTTGTTACCTTTAGTCCATGTCTCTCCTTATAGTTGAAATGTTGTACTGGCTAAGGAGTAGGCTTTGGCTTATAGCAAAACTGAAGGCCATCACTCTAGGATACATGGCAGCCATTATCTTCAGTATATGATTGTCCCTGCCTACTAAATTTGTATTTTACTTTACTGTCCTCGATTTATGATATTTATTATTTTTTTATATTGAAAAATACAACAATTTTTCCCCCATATTCTGGTAACAAAAGTAGCTGGTTACTGTCAAATCTAACATCCTAAATATGCATTGACACCCTCGCAGCTTTATAATTAGATTTCAGTGGGCTGCCATTCTTGTAGTGTTTTGCATCATCTTTACCAATATTTGTATCATATTTACCAATGATTTGAACATCATATCTGCTAAATTTAGAAGCCAAATTTCAAGTTTAATCAGGTAGATAAGAATCTGTCATTGAATTTATAGATTTTGTTTAAAGCCTTTGACTTCTTTTCCTGTATTGTAAGACTGTTTCATTGATACGTTGGCAATATACTTTTAGATTTTATCCAGGAAATGAAAGGTCAGTGTAAGACATTATCCTATATCACATGTAATATTTTGAAGAGATGGACTTCAACATCATGCCTTTATATACTGACAAATTGATTCTCGTAGCATTTAAAATTTTTTTATTCATAATGAAGACAATATGCATATAATTCTTCATTCATTGATTTGAATCTTCAGCCTGGCAAATTCTTCTACTGTGAGTCAAACTCAGCCAATGTTTTTACTCTTCTTTCTGTCTGTGTTTGTCAATATTGATGGAATAGTCTAGAACTCAACTCAACAATCATAGAGGGGAACCAATGAATCTGGGTCTTAAAGACCCCTACTACACTGCCAAATTCTTTTAGCTGTTCTAGTTTTTCACTTAATATTACAGTTTGTTGTTTTAATTAAGATGTTTTAATCTATCTTTGGTTGTAGTTAGCGCACATAATAAGCAATAAATAGGTATCAGAAGCAAATATTTTACAAGATACTTGGAATATGTTTACCATATATGTCATGGATATCTGCAGAAGCACTGAGTAAGCTGGTATGAGAGAAACATTCTTGAAGTACCTGATCCAATACCATATACCATGTTTCCCTGAAAATAAGACCCTATCTTATATTTTTTTGAACCCCGAAATAAGCGCTTGGTCTTATTTTTGGGGAGGTCTTATTATTTTGGGGCACGTGGAGCAAGATGGGGCTCCTTTTGCTGACTTACCTGATTTCCAGCTCTGTCTCCCTAACCCTAACCAGAGGAAATGGTGGGGACCGGCTGCACAAATATTTTGGGGAGGGCTTATTTTCTGGGTGGGGTGGTTATTTTAGCACATGCGCTCAAAAGCCCAATTGGCTTATTATCAGAGGATGTCTTATTTTCACGGAAATAGGATAGAGCCATTTGAGTGTTGGAAGAAAAATACAAGGTCCAGTTCCAAGCAGGGAATAAAATGGAGGCTGATTGGAAAGAAAGATTCTGTTTATTGATGAGCAGAACCAACATGCACAGTGCAGTTCTGGGACAGCTGACAAAATGGAGAGTGGGTAGGTTTTTTTATATCTTCTTGATTCCTATGGGGTCATTTAGCTGGCTCTAAAGGCAAAAGGGGAAATGCAAATCCTAAGTATTTGTCTGAGCTAATCTTGTCAACCTTTGGCTTGCCTGTGTTGCTTTTCTGGAGTTTTTTGGGTTTTTTAAAATTTTATTTATATGCCGCCCTTCTCTGGAGACTCAGGGCGGCTTACAATGCATTAAGCAATAGCCTTCATACTTTTGTATATTTTTATACAAAGTCAGCTTATTGCCCTCATAACCGGGTCCTCATTTTACCCACCTTAGAAAGGATGGAAGGCTGAGTCGACCTTGAGCCTGGTGAGAATTGAACTCGCAGTAATTGCAGGCAACTGGATGTTAAATGCTGCCTTAGTAGGAGGCATTAGCCTCCTACGCCACTCAGGCTCTGACCCAGTCTTTCTGAATGGATTACCAAATCTGCATTTCTAAAAGCTGATCTTCTCAATTTCTGCTTGGGGCAGGGAGACTGGGGCTGGTTTCTGCCTCCCTTAAGATTTTTTCCCATTTCTCCATTAGGGGAAATATTCTATCCTGCCTTTTTAATATTCCCAAAAATATTTCATTCTCTAGGAGGGTGGGTGGATGCTGACTTTCTATATAAGTAACGGTACTTTTATTTTGACTTGGAACATCAGAATTGTACTAGCAGAATAGATTTCTGAAATAGAATTCCAAGGTTTTACGTAAATTGGCTTATTGCTTATCCATTATCCTATAATGTAATGTTAAATTGCAATATAAAGGGATGGCCTTGTAAGATGACTGAGTGTGTCCATTATTTTTGGCAAATGATTACAGTACTTTCAGGCTGGTTAGATATATTTTTTTCTAGATCAGCCTTTCTCAATCTTTTTACCTTAGAGGAACCTGTGAAAAAAGAACTGTAACATTGCACTGCATATGAAGTTCAAAACAATAATATTTTTTTCCCAATCATAGTCTCTTGCATAACTCCTAATGATCTCTCACAGATACCTAGGGTTCTCTAGAACTCCAGCTGAAAATGAATGTCCTAGACTCTTCCAACAATCATACTCTAGATCAGGGCTGTCAAACTCCTGGCCCACGGGCCAGATGCATCACACGCTGGTCAAGCCCACGCCCGGTTTAGCGAAGGGGGGAAAAGTCCCAATATGTCACATGACGCCACCGTGACGACATGAGTTTGACACCCCTGCTCTAGATCAACTAGTTTCAATATCATCTTTTTGTTTAGCATTCCCCAACCTGGGGATTTCCTGATATGTGGACTACAATTCCCAGAATTCTTTGCAACAGAAATTCCCAGTTCATACATCCAAGTATCTTGCAAAGTACTTGCAAGATTTCTATTATGGATTTCACAAATTACAATCAGTTCTGTTTTAATGAATTCTTTTAATTCTCTTCAAAAGCAATCTGTAATGTTTTTTTTCTATCTTTTCATATTGTCTGAGTTCTATAGTCTTATTTAAAAGTACTCAATAAGAGCTTTGCAATGAGTTGACATGGTATTTCTTTAGCTAATCAGGTTTGCCATCTTACTGCAAGATACAATTTTGCTTTTCTTGTCAAGTGAATTGTTTTCTATGATCAGTGACTTCCTCAAGGACTAAAAAGGACATTAATCCTCTCTTTTGTGTATACGTTAAGTTGACATTCTTCTCAAGAAGTGTATGAATCACACAGCTTTAAATATATCAAGCTAATTCTTTGTCTATTCAGCAAGATGAGATTGTACAAGGTGAAATACTTTAGGCAAGGGATAAAAGTCAGATCTATCAATTGGATGAAAAAGCACATCGAAAATTAATCATTATAAAGTAATGTCCATAGGAAAGGTTACAGTTAGTGGCTGGATTGATACATTGCAGTAAGCCATGTTTATGGTTTATTTAGATTAGTTTGAAAATTGATATGGTTAGTAAATGTAAGGCATAAAATATATGTGACTCGTGTAATGATAGCTTTGTGAACAGATCATAATTGAAGTGAAGAAACGACTACTACAAGACAGCACATTAGGTGACAGAACCAACCTGAGCCCAGACCACACATGTGCCATGCTGGACCTCTGCCTGACCACTATCTATTTTAAATACAATGAAGGTTTCTACAGACAAAAACACAGTTGCACCATGGGTTTACCCCATTGTGGCCAACCTGTACATGGAAGAGGTAGAAACCAAAGCCCAAAACTCAGTGGTGAAATCCAAATTTTTTTACTACCAGTTCTGTGGGCGTGGCTTGGTGGGCGTGGCTTGGTGGGCATGGCAGGGGAAGGATAGTGCAAAATCCCCATTCCTTCCCCACTCCTGGGGGAAGGATATCGCAGAATCACCATTCCCACCTCACTCTGGGGCCAGCAAGAAGAGTATTTGCCAGTTCTCCAAACTACTCAAAATTTCCGCTACCGGTTCTCCAGAACCTGTCAGAACCTGCTGGATTTCACACCTGCCAAAACTCCTTCACAGGAATTCCATTCACTTACTGGTATAGGTATGTGGATAATATTTGGGTAAAGATCAAAACACAGGAATTGGAAGCGTTCACCAAATATATCAACTCAGAGTGACAGAGGATGAGGGAGGAGGCCCGTGTGCCATTGGACCTAGCCAACCGAGGTCTTTCAGCCCATGGTTTGGGAGGAATTGTAACACTCCCATGGTCATAAGGGTGGGCACATTGCCAAGCATCCGAATTTTGATCATTGACAGTTGGGGCATTGCACTATTTGGAACTTCAGGCAGGTTTGTAAGTCCCTTTGTTTAGCACCTTCATAATTTTGAACCGTTGCTGAACAAATGGTTCTAAGTCAAGGACTATCAGTAGTGGAAACCTTTGATCAAACTATTCTACAACTTTTCCCACCAACTGATTAGGACATTGACATTATGTTGATGATGTTTGGAGGTTTGGACAGCATGGCTGACCAGAATAAAATTGGAATTACAATTAACATTGAATTTGTATTGTCCTAGGGCATACTGGGATGGTGAAGCCATATGATGTGCTCCTAGCATTGATTTGAATACTGTGCTTTGTGAATCCAGCCACCTGTTGCTGGAGACGGCTGCTACTTGAATTCCTCCTTGAATACTTCATATATATATATATTTGGTTGGTCAGTGTCGTAAATAGGATACTGGAATGAATAGACCTTTTGGCAGCCTTACCAGTTAGACCAGATGGGAAACATGACCAGATAAACTCTTTCTACTTTATTGTAAAGCTACATTAATAGAATTTTGCAAGTCTGAAAGTAGAAATCTCTGCTATCTCCTTTACAAAATGAGGAACTACAGAGGGTCCCTTCTGAGCCACTTGCTTTTCCCACTTTCCAGCAGCAGGGTAAGCCTTCTCTGATCTGACTATTCCCAGGCAGCAACTCTTCACCCCACCTTGCACCGTATATCCCACATACCATTGCACCTTGAAACTGAACCAACAATCCCTTAAATTTATGAGACAAAAAAGGAGGGTAACAAAGTAACCCTCCTGTTTGGCTGCCAAAATCCAGATGATCACCAAATGGGAGCAAAGTAAAACATTCTTCAAAAGAAGGACAAGGCTGCCGCCCCTTTATTTTGGCTGCAAAAATCCAGCGACCGCTGGATTTTTGCAGCTAAAATAAAGGGGCAGCAGCTTTGTCCTTCTTTTGAAGCTTATGAGAAACACCAAAATGTCTTTATATGAATCCTTTACTGGATGGCATTATTCTATAGCAATGATGGCTAACCTTTTTGTCGTCATGTGCCAAAAGCGGGGAGAGCACTGGGGGGGGGTGTCGCACACATGCATGCCCACACCCAAGGTGGGCTGCCCCCGGTGTGGATCGGTTCGCAAGAACTGGTAGTAAAACTGGAGGGAGGCTCCGCCCACTGACCTGGACCAGTGATGGGTTCCTCCAGGTTTGGCCCGGTTCCGTCAAGCCGACAGCGGTGACGATATGATGTCACCGAACCGGTTCTGCCGCCCCTCCACCCCCCGCATTATTCTTACCTTTTATTTGGCCCCACCCCCAATCTATTGCTGCCTCCCAAGTCCCAGCTGATTGGCTAGAAGGAAAAAAACTGTTTAAACTCTTGCCGCGGGGCTTCAAAGGGCTGCCCTATATCTGATCAGTGTTAAAAGTCAGTGTGGTGGTAGACCGGTGTCTTCAAAAACATATGAGTAGACCAGTGCCTGCAAAAATAAATGGATAGACCAGTGCCTCCAAAAACAAATGTGCAGACCAGTACAGCTCTGCAAGCAGTTAAAAGCCTGGTAGACCAGTACCTCTGCTAAATCCTAAAGAATTGTCACATGACCATCAAGCCACGCCCACAAAATAAGCCATGCCCACAGAACCAATAGTAAAAAATTTTAGAACCTACCCCTGATCTGGACGTCATCAGAAGTGATCTGCGCATGCGCAGAAGCTTCTGCGGATGCGTAGAAGAGTGCACATGCACGGTCACAATACGAACCGGTAGTAAAGGTAAGTAGAACCCACCCCTGGCCCACACCCAGAATTCAATGCCCCCCATGCCGCCCCACACTCCCCTCGCTTTTGGCAAATGTTTTTCATTCTCCCCAGGCTCCAGAGGCTTTCTTGGAGCCTGGGGAGGGCGAAAACGGCTTCCCCAACCCCCAGAAGTCCCCCCAGAGGCCCTCTGGAGGCTGGAAAGTCCTGTTTCCCGACTTCTGGTGGGCCTGGAAGCCTGAAAATCAGCTGGCTGGCAGACGCATCTGCGCTGGAGCTGAGCTAGGGCAATGCTCGTCTGCCCACAGATATGGCTCTGGGTGCCACCTGTGGCACGTGTGCCATAGGTTTGCCATCATGGTTCTATGGAAACTCTGCACTGTTTTCCAGATTTTCAGGCAGCATCACGTCTAGCCAGTGCAGCACTATAATTAAGATATAATGAAAGTATGAATTCATGTGTTTATAGCCTGCAGTCAAAAACAGATTCTTATCAGTCTTCTTACATGTTGTACCATTAGCCAGTAACTAGCCTTTTTTATTCTGGTTTCCTGAATCTCTGAAGGAAAAAATATTGACAGGGCTTTAAGACCTCTAGATGCAGCAGTTTTTAGAATAGAAAAAAATAAAACCACACTAGGATTCATTCAATCCACTGTCCTTTCTTATGGAGGACTTTACAGGTAATCCTCAACTTCCAACCATTTGTTTAGTAACTATTCGAAGTTGTAACAGCACTGAAAAAAGTTACTTTTGACCTTTTCCCCCACACTTACGACCGTTGTAGCGTCCCCACAGTCACGTGATCAAAATTCAGACACTTGGTAAGTGGCATGTATTTATGACAGGTACACTGTCCCGGGATCATGTGGTCATCATTTGTAACCTTCCCAGCTGGCTTCCAACAAGCAAAGTCAAAGGCAGGGGGGAGCTAGATTCACTTAATGACTGCATGATTCACTTAACAACCTAAAGGATTCGTTTAACAACTGTGGCAAAAAAAAGTTGCAAAATGGAGCAAAACTCACTTAAACTGCCTTGCTTAGCAATGGAAATTTTGTGCTCAATTGCGGTCATAAATTGAAGACTAGCTGTATAGAAAACTTTGTAAATTCTCTCCTTCCATACACACTTAGGTGGTCCTTGCATTTTGCAGATGTTCTGCAACTACAAATAGTTACTAAATGAAGCCACAGAGGAAGACATTCTCCATGTGGCGTCTAATGAGTCCCCTGTCGAAATTAGTTGGCTCCCAAGGGGGATGGTGTTACTATAAATTAAAGACTTAGCCCTTGGAGACAGGAAGTGATGCCAGTTCTATGTCTGCAGAGACAAATGATAGCAAGTTTCTAGTCCTTCTCAAATTCTCATTTGTTCATTTATCATTCCTGTCCTGTACTTTTAATCCATGTTATCTGACAATCGACATTTAACAAATATTTTAAGGTTCATACAATGTTAGTATAACACAAACACTGTAAAATATACTTTCATACAATTATGAGTTGAACACTGCATTGCAAAATAAACAAGAGCAAAATCCAAAGTTTGACAACCTCCTGATGTACAGTACATACTAATTTAAAGCTACAAATTAAGTCAATTTCTTTCAGAGTTCAGAAAAATGGAACTCTTCATGTACTTCTGGCATTTGAACTCCCTTTTCCCTTATACTGTATGTAGATAAAGGTCCAGGATAGCTTTTCATTTAGACCAGGGGTATCAAACTCGATTTCATTGAGGGCCGCATTAGGGTTGTGTTTGACCTTGGAGGGCCAGAGTGGGCATGGCCAGATCAACATCGCTCGTGTCGGGGGCACCTGTGGATGCCTGAGTGGACTGCCAGAGAAAACGGGCTCCCGAGCTCCATTTTCGACTGCGACAGCCTCCTGCAACCCTCTGCCAGCGAAAACTGAGCTCAGGAGTGCCACGGACGGCCCTTCCGAGCTCCATTTTCACTCGCAGAGGCACCACGGGCCAGTCCTTTGCTGTTTCCAGGGCAGCCCTGCAGGCCAGATCTAAACACCCCTTGGGCCAGATCCGTACCCTGGGCCTTGAGTTTGACACCCCTGATCTAGATGCTCAATATATCTTGCTACGTTTAGTTACATTCAAACACGCAAATGGTTATCCTCATTTTTTAGGGGATGTTAATGGGAATTTGAAGCATTGTGTCAAGGTACCTACAGGATAATACTGAGTTTAACTAATATTCATTGGAAAAAATCATACAAGGAAGAGGAAGCATTACTCTAATCAAACCTTTTCCCCAAACTGGCAATGCCAAGATTTTGGACTAAAACTCCCATCAGATTCATTGCATATAAAACCCAGGCAGAGCTTTGATCACATCATCTTGACTGCCATCGTGGCTTTTTTTTTTTAACTATACCCTATGGACACTCCTGACTCTTACTGAGAATTATTTAGGTTATAAGATCTGAAGATAGGATATGGAAAATAGTTTAATCCATCCATTTTCTTCCCTGCAACTCCTGGTTTACAATACCTGGCTCCCAAACTACTATGATACAGAACATCAATCCTGAAAAATGGATAGGCAGCAAAATAGCTAAAGAAGGGTACCATTCCCCCAAATCTCTTTTGCTCAGGGAGAGAGAACAGATAGCACACTGAGTAAGCCTTTTGTTCCCTCTGTGCTGATCTTTTCTTCTTAAAGGTTGCTGCAGATTTTCAATTATGGAGAAAGCATTTTCTCTGCATTATGTGCAAGTTAGTGGTGTGCATCAATGGCAGCTGTTACTGGGAGCATTTTAAAAATTTCTTATTAATGACTATCCACAGAACTATAGGCAGAAAAAAAGAATACCTCCTGATACAGGTTTTTGTGCTTTGTCTCTCTCTCTCTCTCTCTCTTAACCAAAATAAAAGTTGAATGTATATGTATAAGAAAAACAGAAGGTAACCGTATTGAGGATAAGCTAATGGTGACATTAACACATTTGTTCTACAGCAGCAATAAATCAAATAGTGCAGCACCCAGTGATGGGGAGGGAACGTAGTGATTTTTAGTTCCCATAAGGAAAATTCATGGAGCTTTTTCGGAGCTTTTGGGACAAGAAGTCATCAATTAGAATATGGATAAATGCATTATTCAGTGGTATCAGTTGTGGGTTCCTCCCGGTTCGGCCCGGTTCGGCCGAGCCGGTAGCGGTGACGATATGACATCACTGAACCGGTTCTGCACCCCCCCACCCCCCACCCGCGTTATTGTTACCTTTTATTTGGCCCACCCTCAATCTATTGCTGTCTCCTGAGTCCCAGCTGATGGCTAGAGGAAAAAAACTGTTTAAACTCTTGCCGCGGGGCTTCAAAGGGCCGCCCTACAGCTGATCAGTGGTAAAGAAAACAAATGAGTAGACCAGTGCCTGCAAAAATACATGAGTAGATCAGTGCCTGCAAAAATAAATGGATAGACCAGTGCCTGCAAAAATAAATGGGTAGACCGGTACAGCTCTGTAAGCAGTTAAAAGCCTGGAAGACCAGTACCTCTGCTAAATCCTAAAGAATTGTCACATGACCATCAAGCCACGCCTACAAAATAAGCCACGCCCACAGAACCAGTAGTAAAAAATTTTAGAACCCACCCCTGGGTGGTATGTATGTGGAAGGAAAATGGAATTTATTCAAGCTCTGGCTCTTTTTTCCAGAATATTGTAATGGTATCATTTTTGGGATAGCATAATTATTGATCGGCAGTCCTTTTTTAATGTAGTGCAACAGACAGATATCACAGGCAGGTGAAACTTGGAAATAGTTGCATTTAAAAAAAAAACATTGGGGCAGATTTTTTGATTAAAAAAAGACTGTGTAGCAGGATAATTCTCCAAGAATCAGACATGATTGAACAGAAAGGGAGAAAACAAACATGGTAAGAAGAAGGAAATAAGCAAGCTGAGGCCTGTTTACTGAACAATAGTCCAGATGCCTAGAAAATGTTGTGTAATCTGCTGATGTGGTCAAATAGTTGCTCAGTTATTCTAAAAAACCAGCTCTTAGTAAGTTACATCAGGAACAGATGTGAGGTTTGCTCAATCACTTCTGGGTAACATATACTATGAACCAGCCCTTAAGAAATGCTGGCATTGGTTCTGTCTTAGCTGTCAGAATAACCAACACATTGTTTCAAAGTGGGACAATTAACCCTCCTCTCATATTATTGTGGAGTCTGTTTTGAAGGAAAAATGGGTCTTGAACATGGACCCTCCATAATATCAGAGTTTTGATAATGTCACTTTTCTCTGCTCTTCACGCCTTTATCTGGAACACCCTAACATTTTATACTTACAACAGTGTTTAGTCCAATCATTACATAGAAGATATAATTGATCCTTTTGCCTGTAGGAGCAAGAATGTAATAATTTAGTGGGCCTCTGTTCTGTAATGACAGCCTGTCATTTTCTGTTATTTTCTAGAGATTATGAAAAGACAATACGTGCAGGCTGGATACAGTTGCTTGGTAACCAGCTTTTAAAACTTTCTTAATTGTAATTGCCTCTGTGCCAGAAAAGCATTGATCAGTTAAGTTTCCCTTAATGTTAAGGTAACACATTTTCACTTAATGTTTCAGAGAATTTCAATAAATCAAATAGAGAGTGCCTTGTTCAAAATTATTTAATTTTCAGAGTGGTTTCAACTAACCTAACTAGTAGTTGGAGGTGTAGAATGAAAGAATATACACTGCAGTTATACTTAGCTTTTTTCTTTGAAGAAAATCAGTCCCTTACGTTCAGTGAAAGTGAAGGCCACAACCGTGTGATCAAAGCTCGGCTTGCTTTTTGCATCCATCATTCTATTCAGATGGAGGCAGCAGAAATATACTCACCTCTTGTCTGATGTTTTTCCATCTGAATACTTGGTCATTTTTTTAAAAAAAATCACCTGAGGTTAGAGAATTTGCATAATTCTGTCCATTTTGTAGCTACTGGAATGCTGCGTTAAAATTGTTAGTTAAGTGGCTATTAAGTAGTACTTAGCATTTGTCCACCTGTTTGATCCGTATTCAAAACTCCACTTTCTGTATCATCTTGGATCAATCACTCTAACTCTGTGTATATCATAACTTAAAACTTTATCATGGGATATCTTCAGCAGGAAGTGGTGGCATGAGAGAACCTGATGCTGAATCATGACAGGAGATGATGGATGGATAAATGAATGGATGGATGGATGAAAAGAGATGGAGAGATAATAAGAGATAGAGAGCTAGATATGAAAAACACAGAGGCGTATTTACTGCTATATAATTTGGGACACAACTTATTTGTTATCCAGTTA
Source organism: Ptyas mucosa (assembly GCA_012654045.1). NCBI lineage: Eukaryota > Metazoa > Chordata > Lepidosauria > Squamata > Colubridae > Ptyas > Ptyas mucosa. The sequence continues at coordinate 44,016,761 of WNWU01000002.1, forward strand.
ATCCTGATAAAAATGACAGTATGATGAATGCCTTTTCAATACTGCTCAGGTTTTTAAATGTAAATGTAAATGTTAAAATATATTTTTGTCTGCTGCATTTTTGTAAAAGTCACCATATAGTACAAATTTATTTTAGAAATAAGTTCCCTTAGGCTCAACAAGATTCTACGTATTGCAGGTAATGTAGTATTAGTATGGTGTTATATCAAAAGCCCAAGTCATGAAATAAACTGTTCTTAAATGAGATTTCATAATCAGTCATCCATTATCATCTGGATAATTCAGGATCTACGTATTTATATCTATATTCCTATCCTTACTGAGCTGTTTTTCTTTCTTACTAGAACAAAGGATGAGATTTGACATTGTATCATTGCTCTTCTACATTACTGTAGACAAGATGAATCATAAGTGCAAGACAAGGGAGATTTATGATCAATTAAAGCTGAAAACATATTGAAACACATGCTGGATACAAGCCATAATTTTTTTCTTATTCTGGTAACCAGCTATTCCTTTCCTCTGTTAAGGCTGTATAGCAAATGCTTGGATGGAGCATGAAAGAAAATATGCTACTACTGTGATACAGCCTTTTTCTATACTTGCATACACCATAGGGAAAGCTAGTTTGGTCTAATGGTTAAGGAAGCAGGCCAGAACTAGGAGACTATGAGTTCTAGTTCCACTTTAGACACAAAGCCTACTTTGACCCTGGGCAAGTCACTCTCTTAGCCCTAGGAAGCAGGCAATGGCAAACCACTTCTGAAATCTTGTGCTATTTCTATTGCTAAGAATTTGCAGAATTAATTTACAGTGGGCAAAAATGAAGAGAGATGGCAGTTATCAGAAGCAGTATTACATAGTTATTGAAAACCTCTATTTTACTTCCATTAACATTGCTATAATTTAATGTGTCAATGTTTGTACTGCAAGTACAGTGTATGTTTCCCTATATGCCTTGCCATACATCCATTGACCAACAATGGAACAAATGGTGTAATTGCAATAGTAACTTTCAGATGAAAAGGATTCCAGCATCCAGTCAATCCACCTCAGAGTTGCTCTGTCTTTTTCTAAGATTTCCATCTGCTGTGTCTACAAAAACAAAAACAAACAAAACCCCAAGGAGCTTTATGTTGCACACAGCAATTATTCACATTATTCTTGAATTTCATTTGTCGTGATCAGTGCTTGCAGTCTGCTGGAACATTTCTCTGAGCTTCCATCCTTTGCAAAATTCTTTTTAGAGCTGCCAACTTTTATCTAGAAAGTGCTGCAGAGATTCTGCAGAAAGTGGGTGGATTCTTTCAGAAACAAGTCCCAGTTGGAAACTGATTGCATTTGGGATGACAACATAGAAAGATCCTCCCTAGAGGCTGCTTGTGGGTGGAATTAACAACCATTAAACTGAGTTTAATTATATGTACTATTATTTCACTCTGTACTCTGACAGACACTGCAGCATATCAGCATATATTTTCGGTTATTTGAAAGTTTGACTCTTCACAGAAAAACACACACATAATGTGGAGGTAAACGGTGGTGGGTGGGTTATGCAAGATTTTCTTTTGTTTTGAATTGGGTTTTCATGCTTTCATATGCCAGGCATCGCAATTCCATGACGAGAATATTTAAAGCAGGATTACTTACCAATTGTCCCTATCTCTAATTGGATTTATTACCAACAGAACTTTAGTGTAGCCCTCAAAAGCTTCTATATCACTTAAAATACTGCAGTAATCCAATCTGAAAGTAAATTGGGCATGGCATAGGGTGTTACAGCGTATGTATTCCTATGTACAATAGTCTTTTATACCGTATCTTATTACTTATTCGTTGCCATTACATATTTAGTAATATTAATATTTATGTAGGCAAGCAGGAAGTTCTGAAGTATGCATAAACATATTTAATTGGGTAATGAAAGAGGGAGGAAGTGAATCATTTTAATTTTCAATAGATAAAGCATCAGAACTAATAACACAAGACCGACAGAAGAAAAATGTGATGGAGCCCTCTTCCTTTGCAGTTCGATTAAACTGAAATTTGCCTTGGGTTGCAGCTGGCTGCCACCCAAAGCTGCCATTATTTGAAATCAATAAGAAACCTCTCCTGTCATTCAGAGTTCCTTCAGGCAATAAACTCCATGGGTCCTCAAGCTGCCCCATTTTCTGAAGTAACATGGACTGAAGCTGCACATTGTTCCCATTGCCCTTTCTAATAATTAGAAACAAAGCAAGCAGGAAGACTCCTCGCAATGCTCTTAAGTGGGGCAATAGGGAAGATGCTTGCTGAATTAATGCAAAACTATCAGATGCTTTTAGGCCTTTATTGTGTCTATCATTTTTAAAAACCAATTTCTGCATTGTTCATTGTGGTGGCAACTTTGGGAAAGACACACATTTTAGTTAAGAGGGATGTTAAAATAACTTTACAGTATTAGGTCTTAAAAACTTAGTTAATGAAATATTTTTTCAGACTGTTGTCCAGTCCTAAAGCAAACAGAATGAAATTATATTGCCCTAAATTTTGCTGGTCCAACAGGGTGTTCTTATCGCTTACTTAAAAAGGAAAAGTGTTACTGCAGAAGCCAGGGTTCCTATACACCAAAGATAACACAAAAAAGAGAAAGGGGGGCGGAAGCCAGGGTGATGTTTATAAAAAGAGGCATATGCATTCTCTATGGCACATACTACAGAATAAGGCAAGTAAAGCATCAGTGGTGGGTTGCTACCAGTTTGCCCAGGATCGGGCGAATCGGTAGCAGCGGCGGTGGGAGGCTCCGCCCACCTGCCCAGATGCTCTGCACATGCACAAAAGTGACAAGCGTGCATGCAAGTGTGCCCGCACCCACGAGCAAACCGGTAGCAATGGGTTTTGAAACCCGGCCCTGGTAAGCATGGGCAAAACATTCCTTATAGTACATCCTCTATGTATTATTTCTTAACATGGGGAGCTACTTAATACTGAATTGGGTTATACATGTTAAAATACACTATAATTTGCTTAGTTTGGGCTTTGGGCAGATCCATGCTTCCTGCTTGCTCAAGTGGCAGTATGGGGCATGCACAGTTTATTGAGTGCAGGAATGGATGACATCATCTCCTACCTATATCCAGCCCAACATAAATATGCCCCTTATCTGTGTTTTATCACAGGGGTGTCAAACTTGCGGTGTCACGTCGTCACATGACATGTTATACCTTTGCTAAACTGGGGTGGGTGGAGCCAGCACGTGATGCATCCGGCCTATGGGCCATGAGTTTGATACCCCTGTTTTATCACCCTCAAAATTGCTGCTTTCCTTTATAAGCCATCTTAAGCCTTCCAAGCAGAAGCCCACACCTTTCCAATCTAGTAATAGCCCTGGTTCCTACTGGCTACACCCCTGACTTACCCTCTCTCCTCCAGTGGCTGGTTGCTGTCCTAGAGTCATTTCATCCTGGACTGCTCGGCTCTTATGTCCCCCACTGGCTGGCAGATGCCATTTTTTAATTACCTTGTGGCTGATCAAACACGCCCCATTAAGCCAATGACTTTTCTGTGCTCTGTGTTTCTCCTACCCCACCAAAGGTCATTGTTCCATTCAGCTGTTACAACTCCCAGGGGACAATTTCTGCCGAAGCTCTGGGTGAAGCATCAGAATCACTGATTCAAACAAAAATACATTAGAATCATTGGTACAGGTAGTCCTCAACTTATGACCCCAACTGAGGCCAGAATTTTGGTTGTAATCAATTGTAATTGTAAGTCAAGTCACCATGTGACCAGGCTCAATTTTACAATTGTTTTTACAATGGTTGTGAAGCAAATCATGTGGTTGTAAATATGAATCTATTTATTTATTTCATTTATTTATTTAATATAATTTGTATGCCGCCCTATCTTCGTGGGACTCAGGGCGGCTCACAACAAATAAAAACAAACCCAATAAAATGTAAAATAAATATGCATACATAAAATACATAAATGTATAAATATATAATTTAAACATATATTAAGACCCATTAAAATAATCAAACCCCCCCTCAGTCCAGGCCGGGCGATGTGAACAGCCATGTTTTTAATTTGCGGTGGAAGGCGCGAAGGTCAGGAGCCAACCGAAGCCCCAGGGGGAGTTGATTCCAAAGAGGGGGTGGGCCCACAGAGAAAGCTCTACCCCTGGGGGCCGCCAGGTGACATGGTCTAGCCGATGGCACCCGGAGAAGGCCCTCCCGGTGAGAACGCACCGAGTGATGGGAAGCTGTTGCTGGCTGCAGATGGTCCGACAAGTATCCTGGGCCTAAGCCATGTAGGGCTTTATAGGTCATCACCAGCACCTTGAATCTCACCTGGAGGGCAACCGGTAACCAATGCAAGTCACACAGGAGAGGTGTAACATGGGAGTATCGGGACCCTCCCATCACAACCCGCGCGGCCGCATTCTGCACCAGCTGAAGCCTCCGAGTGGTCCTCAAGGGCAGCCCCAGGTCTAGCTTATCCAGCGGTCATTTTCTGCTGGAAAATAGCAAAAAAAGTCACAAAATGCAATCACATGACCACAGGATGCTGCAACTGGTCGTAAATATGAGCTGATTGCCAAGTGCCTGAAATACAATCATCTGACTATGGGGCAGTCATAACTTCGGGATGGGTTGTAAGTAACATTTTTTGAGTCTGAAATGTCATACAGTCCTTAAACAACCGGTTGTAAGTGAAGGATTACCTGCACTCATACCAGATCAAGGCCTTTGAAAGCCCAATGGCACAGATCAAGAGGGAGAATATAGAAATGTACCTTCCCTACAGAAACCCAAGAACAGGAGTGCCCATCCTTGGCAACTTTTAGACTTGTGGAATTCTGGGAGTTGAAGTCTTAAGATTGCCAAGGTTGGACATCCCAGCCCTAGAATATCAGCACAGAGGACACTTTACACAGCACTATCAATCTGCTTCTACCATGTGCTTATCTAAACTAGTTTAAGAACATTCTCTCCAGATTGGGATGCCTCAGCAGCATCTTGCTGCAGTTCAGTCAGATTGCCAACTATCGCACACCCAAAATCCCTATCACCACTGAGCAATTCTTCTACTGATATAATGTCCCAATTTTCAGTGCTGTTTCCTTTCCTTTCCTTTCCTTTCTATTTACTATTTACTGAAGAAATATCTTTTTTGAAATGTGTATACTGTTTACAAAGTTAACGCATTAAAATGCCCTTGCATGTGGGGCTTCAAAACCAAAACCCATTCTTACATTTTCTTGACTTTGACTTTGCCTGTCTGCTGTGCCTAATATAGTGTTGTTTCTGTAGTGTGGCAGCTGTAATATTTGCTTGTCATGCAGAGGAACACTGGTTCAAATCCTAACACACTTTTTCTTTAATTACATTTTTCTTTCCTGGAGCTACCCATTTAATGCTAATTTTTAAATCAGTTTCCCAGTGCACCATTTAATTGTTTGACCTCACTTGAGTTGGAAGGGTTGTATTGCAGTTCCCAAATAGCCAAATAAGTAAGTACTTGCAAGGGACTTATCACTGCATTTACCTGAGGCTGAGTTTAACAAAAACAAGCTTCAGCATTTCTAATGACATATCGGCATACTATTAAAAAATTCCCAACAACAATGGAAAAATAAGTAACTCAGGGAAAGAGACCTGTTTATTGGTATAGACCCATGATGGCGAACCTATGGCAAGTGTGCCACAGATGGCACAGGGAGCTCTGTCTGTGGGCATGCAAGCCATTGCCCAGCTCAGCTCCACCACACATGCATGCGTGCCTCCTGCTGGCCAGCCGATTTTCAGATCTCTGGGGTGGGGCGCATGTGGGAGACATACACGCATGTACATGAGGTCTCACATGCATGTGTGGGGGTTGGGGGGAGCACAGGGGGAGTGGTGCATCCCCCCGCCAAAACAGGCCACAGGGTGGGTGCGGCGCTCCCCCCCATGGCCCATTTTTGGTCCCAGGAGGCTTCAGGAAGGCCTGCCAGGCCCAAAACAGGCTATGGGGGATAATGTGCATATGTGCAGGGGGTGGGGGGGGGGTGTCACACACGCAAGCACGGGGGGCGGGGTGTGTGGGTCAGGCGCTGCATTATGGGTGTGAGCACGCACGTGTGCAACCCCTCCCCATGCTCCCCCCGCTTTTGACATGCGATGGCAAAAAGGTTAGCCATTAGTGGTATAGACTTTCATGGTCAATATCTGTTAGGCAGTTAGTGTTGGGCTTCAGGGTTTAGTGACTATGATCTAAACAAGAGATTTCTCAACATTTTGCCAGCAACTGTGCCTGGCATCTTCAGAGGTAAAGTGATCTGCTACACAGACCACAGGCAACTGAACAGGAACAATACTGAATGCCTGTATTTATAACCAGGTGGCCTGACTTCTGGTTGGTTTAGCTAAGTGGATTGGTCTTGAAACAAGCTCTCACCAACTTGCATCACTCAGAAACCACCTAAACCAGACGTGTCAAATTGGCAGCCTATGGGCCAGATGCATCACATACAAGCCGCGCTCACCCCAGCTCCGCAAAAACATTGTGATATGTCACAATACATCACATGACGCGATTGCGTTTGACATCCATGACCTAAACTAAATCTCAACCAGAAATCAGGACACCTGTCTATAAAGATACCTCTATAGGAGTTCCTACATGGAGTGAATAAATGATACTATATTTAATGCCAAATCAGATGCCAACATTGTTTATGCTCTAATTAAAGATCATCCATTTTTTGCTATTTTTAATTTATACCGCTAGATCTGTAACCCATGCCTACAATATGGTCCACTAAGATACAAATGGCAGACTGAATGCTGAATGCCCACACAACTGGAGTTTCCCTGGTCTTTAAAGTTCCGTTCCTAGTTTATGGCAGATTTTCTAGAGGGTAGAATAGGAAAACACTGAGATTGTCAATGAGTGAAGTAGAAATGTTAACTGACTGCAAAATTAACTAATTCATTACCAGATCTACAATGTAGAGTTTTAATGAAAACTGACCTCCCTATCTGGAGGGCAGGGAGAAAGTTTGCTTCCCTTTCATGGCAAATCTTCTCACATTGTTTTTATTTGGGAATTTTAGCCATTTTTCATTCTCAATGTAGTTAGAGTACATTTCACATGATTGACCAGCAATATAAAGTCTTTTTGCCTAGATTTTGACAAAATGTTAAGATTCACTTCAATGCTTAGGATACAATCATGGTTTTGCCATAGCAAAAGGTGAATTATGACAACTGTTGATAACTAGACAACCTGTGACCTGTTGGGTCATCCTTTTGAGAGAAAAGAAGCACAGTTTGATGTGAGCAGAATGAATATTAAATTTTCCTGAATTTCATTGCCATTGCTTTGGTTCCCTGCCCTGACATCTTTCTATACAGCATAATGAAACTGACCGTGGTTTTTTTTTATCCCAATGCTAGATGGTCCTGTTATTCTTTCAGAAGATCACATCACATTGTTTGCAATGGCTGCATGAAAGATACAAAAGCACATGCTTATTGAACTGATATGGATTGCTGTAATTTTATATGAACTTTACTAAAACCTATGGTTGAAAATACATGCTTCAATGGATATCACATAATTACAAGAACACTGCAACAGCCAGAATATCGCAATGAAAACTGGTCTGAACAGTGTGGAAATTTCATAATGGTAATTTTTAAGGGTATTCTTATCTTAGCAGATTTGAGGTAGTTTGACTGAAAAATTGTTGCGGTATACAATGAGCTGGAGCAACTTCTGACTTGCTGGCTTCCCCCTTGACTTTGCATATAGTTAATTTTTAATAGACAGCCTGTGAAATAAAGGATTGTTTTAAAGAGTCTTTTAAAAAATATGATGCTAAATCACAAATATATTCAAAAAGGATCCATGCAAAGAAGCTGGGCAATATTAAGAGAAACCAGAGCCTAAATCAGGAGGGAAGGTTGCCTTAAAAAGATCTGACTGGTGCCTGAATATCTTTTTTACTTCATTGAGCATATCAACAAATTGTACTCGGTCCATACTATTGCCAGAAGAGATAGAAGATTAAAAATAGTATACGTGGAGATCTAAAACCTTTTTGCATTCATTTATTTACTATCTCTGACATTGCCTCTTTCCAGTGACTGGCTCAAGGTCCTTCAACTGGCTTTATGCCTGGGCAGCCCTAGAACTCAGAGTCTCCTGGTTTCCAGCTTGGAATCTTATCCACTGCATATACTGCGTGTCATCTGCACTAAGAGTTTCAAAATTCATATATTTTTAATCTATCTGCCAAACTAACTTTATATAGATACTTTCTTTATAAAAATCTGATTTACATTTGGGCATCAGCATGGTCAGTGTTAAAATCCCTTGAATGAGTAAAAACACCTTCACAGTATTTTAATGTAAACCAGGGTACAGATGACAAGCTTTTCATTGTGACCCATGATGTACTACGGTTCTAAGCCAGTTCGGTCATTGTATGTAACACATGAGCTCCAATAATTCAACAACTGAGAGACTACCATACCAGAGAGATTTCAGCATTAGCTGATTAGAATTTCTAGATGGCACATCATCATTATCCACTATCTGCAAAAGCAGTTTTCCAGCCAAACCTAAACTGCCAAAAATGAGTGATTTCCAAAGCTTATCTGTTTATAGTTGATTGTCAGTTGTAGGTTAATGAGAACAGCTAATTCACCAGCTGCTCTACCTCTGTCCATTTACCTAATAATATGACATACTCTAGCTTGAAGCATTTAAACAGGATCTTAGGGATTTTAGGTTCTTGGATCCAGGTTTGTTTGATATGTTAAATGAGGGATGAGGAAATACAATCCACATTTTAATGTGTGCTTACCTCATTAATCCTTCCTGAATGTAAATAGGCAAACTGACGTTTGTATGTTGATATGCACTTGCCTAGGTATTGTAAACCTTCCGTGTGTCAAAAAGGTAGGCACTAAACATGTATGTTTTAAGGGGAAGTTTACACATTTTACACAAAAACAGGCACAAAAGGCATGCTATGAAAAATGTGCAAGAAAATTCACAATGAGGCAAAACTAGAAGGAATGGTTTAAATTGAAAAAAATTAGAAGCAGAAAGAAAATGAAAGGGATAGATTTTATCATCTGTATATAAAATGCATTGTTTTAAGACTAAAACAGAGCTGTTAATACCCTTTTCAAGGATTGCTATTTTCTACTTAAGCATTTTAATATCTTTATAGGCCATAGAATTAGAATAAAATGTGACACAGGTTAATGGGATTTGTTAGAGGTTGCAGAATTTATGACAATAGATGCTTTTAAAAAAATAATATTGATCATAACTGTTAAAGCTAATTCTGGACTATTCAGATAGCTTCTATTTTTCAATCAAAGCCTTTCAGACAGTGACACTGGAATCAAATTATACTTACTGATGTCCTTAGAACTTCTCCTTGCAGTCCTTTATGCCATCAAAGATATCAGTCTTATTTCTTACATTTGTCATTGATTAATAAACAACATGGTCTCCCCAGAAAGGACATATTACTCAATTATATACTTTTTTAAAAAAAAGTACAAACACAAAGATAATAAGAGACTGGATGAAAACAATTTTTGCAACATGTAAATTAGCTCAGAAAAATAAAAATAACAAATGATTACAAGAGAAAGTTCAATGAAGTTTTTTTCAAAATACTTCACTGGAAAGTATGATACTTTTATTGTTTCACTTAAATGATCGATGAGTATTGGAGAGTGTTATTGCTTTGGAACACCCAAACAAAATTGGGGTACAGCAAATATTCCTTTGGGTTGATATTAAATGTTTATTGGCAATATGAATACAAAAATGGTTATGAAATGAATCATGGATGTACTTTAGTTTTCTTTTCTTTTTTTTTTTTTTTTTTGGTATGCCTTTGAGTCAGTGCTAAATCCTGGCAACTGCCTGAAGAAATCCCTGCAGTTTTCCTGGCAAAATTTTCAGAAGAGGTTTGCCATTGCCTTCTTCCTAGGGCTGAGAGAGAGGGACTGGCCCAAGGCCACCCAACTAGTTTAGTGCCTTAACAATCCTTACACCACCTTAACCACTACCAAACTAGCTTTCCATTCAGATCATAATCCTCATGAAATATGCAATTAATGGAGATGAAAATATAAAAATGAAAAGGGTCAGCTAAAGAGGAACAAGATTTGACTACTGCATAGGCCAATATCATTATTGAATAATGACTATGTTTACAATGATTCTAGCTAGACTGAAAATAAATTTGCAAGAAGTTATTCATGAGGATCAATGTGGATTTTTATCTAGAATACAGTTAAAGGACAATATTAGAAATGTGTTGGACAGTTTGGAATATTTTCAGCAATTTAAGGGAAAACAAACCACATTGGTGTTCTTAAATACAGAGAGGCCTTTAATACCAGGCTTTCTTGCTGAAAGTTTTGGAAGAGAAAACTATAAAATGGGTAAGATCAATTTATACTTCACAGAAAGCACAATAGTTGTTAATGGAAATTGAGACACAAAAAGGAACAAGGCAGGGAGGCCCACTCTTATTTATTTTAGTTCTTGAAATATTGAATAGAGATATAATACAAGATAAGAGAATTTTGGAAGGAAAGATTTAAAAAGAAATTTATAAGTTCAAGGCTTTTTCAGATGACCTGGTGTTGGTTTTGGAAGATCTTTTAAAGGGAGAAACATTAACAGAAAACTAAAAGACTTTGATATATTCGGAACTGATGAATAAAACTGAATAAAAGCAGCTATGTTGTAACCTTAGAGTAAGAGGTGAATATATAATTATAACTGCTAAAAAGAAGTTTGAAAGCCACTTCTTTATATCTTTTTTCTTTTTTTCTTTTTTCTTTCTTGCATTTTAGCTTGCTTTGATTTCTTTTTCTTGCCTCTTATTTATCTATCTATCTATCTATCTATCTATCTATCTATCTATCTATTTATTAGTTCGATTTATATATGCCACCCTTCTCCGGAGACTCGGGGCGGCTTACAATGCATTAAGCAATAGCCTTCATACTTTTGTATATACCTGCTTAGTAGGGCTTTTTGCCCCCCCCCCCATGAGCGGTGTTCTATTTTATACAAAATCAGCTTATTGCCCCCACAAACCGGGTCCTCATTTTACCTACCTCAAAAGGATGGAAGGCTGAGTCAACCTTGAGCCTGGTGAGAATTGAACTCGCAGTAATTGCAGGCAGCTGGCAGCTAAGTACTACTTTAACAGCAGTAATTTAGTCCACTGCGCCACCAAGGCTCTTCTTTACTTATACAGGTAGTCCTCAAGTTACAACCACAATTGAGCCCAAAATACATGTTGCTAAGTGAAACATTTGTTAAGTGAGTTTTACACCCTTTTACAACCTTATTTGTCTCAGTTGTTAAATGAATCACTGCAGGTTAAGTTAGTAACCCGGATTGTTCAGTAAATCTGGCTTCCCTGTTGATTTTGCTTATCAGAAGCTCGCATGCCCCCTTGGGCAGCTCCTCTTCCTGGTTGCGGCCCTGACAAGCGTGTGCGTGGGTGTGCGGAGTGCTCCTTTTTTGGCGCTCGGTGCCGAAAAGGCTCGCCATCACTGGTCTATGCTAAAGGGTAGCCGTATAGTTTATAACTGAGTATCTGTAGGAACCCAACCATTGACTTAGCACCATCCCTTCTGATTTTGGTATTCATTTTATTCCTTCTTCTGATCATCTGTTCAGTGGACAAAACTGCTCCTTAAGTGCTTCTAAAAAGCTGGATCTCTTATGTGGGCTACTAAAACAGGCAGAATTCTTACAACAGAAGTATGAAATAGGCTATTCTTAAAAATGTTGTTTAGCTATTTTTTAAGGTTCACAGAAAATTATGATGAGTATATTTTAAATGCTGCATTATTTTATTTTGTTTTCAGATGAAATTACCAAACAGTAATACAAAGACAGAGCCTTGATATTTAATATTTGAGAAATTAAACTTTGAATTCTTGTGTTAATTGGGCCAAAGAAAACCATTTTTGTTGTTATTACACAGTTCTCATTTTAAAATCTCTTTTTCAAAGTCACCAAAATTATGGAACTGTAGCATTTGATTAGTTTTATGGCACCATTAATAAATGCTTGACTTTGGATAAAGTGGTAATTTAGAAAATGATAAGTGGAGGCTGCCCAACCTATTATTTTGTTTGATTGCATTACAGTTGCTTTCATGCCATTGAAATCCAGCTGTGCATGATTACATTCATTCTCATAATAACAAATAATGCACTGGTGCATTGCCAACACAACATGGTATGAAGCTAATATAGTTGTCTTAGTATTAAGTCACCATAATATTAGTTAACTGTAATTGGGGAGCAGTGAACTATTCCCATTAAAATAATGTACCTATACAGTTATCCTATATGTCCTGTCTCTTTCTCTATATTGGGTCATTTATGTTAGATACATTTGCTGTCTTGAGTTATTTATAAAAATAACAATGGTGAAATACAAATAAATAAAACTTCATGTTTTATTTAAGGAATAGTTTTGCCATTATCTATTTATGGCACCACCAGCCCAGAAGGAACCATGAAGAAAAAGACCTAAAAAATAAGGTAGGGAAAGAACTTGGAATTCAAGGATAAGAAAGAGAGAAAAAGGAGGAAGAGAAGTTAAATGGAAAGGAAGTAGCTCGGCTTGTTTTATAGACAATGCATCCTATTGGGAGGAGACATTGTATTTCCACAGTGCTTTGTAGAAGATTTTTGAACCTGGTTTGCAATTTCCTTTACATCCATCAACCTCTCAATGCTAAAGAAAAAAAACCAATCATAGTACTCTCTAGTCAATGCAAAGGATAGTGCAAAAACAGGAGTTCAATTGCTGCTTCCCCAACCTATCACTGAACCTCCAAATCTCCTTACTCCTATCACACACAACAGAGAAAGAGGATATTTCCCTCCCCCCTCTGCTTTTTTGTTCATGTCAGGATCATTTGTCTGACTGTAGGCAAAAACCCTAGAGTGATTACTACTGGAAATGAGCTGCTGAAGCCAGAGCCCTGGGGCTGTGCAGTGGAGAGAGGCAAGAACTCTGCAAAAGCCGTCTGCCCGTCAGCTTCACAGCTTCAATGATTTCAGATGGAGCAAAGCTGCGAAGAAATTAATCAACTTGCTGCTCAACATAGACAAAAGGAGAAATTCGCCCAGGTCCAAAGATTGTGAAGTGGTACAAATACTCCAGAGAAACCCCTCCCCCTCCTCAACAGATGAGATCAAATCAGGGTTTTTCGTTTTTTTTTAAAGATTTTGCATTGGCAGAATGTTTACATGAAACCCTTCTTTTTAACAGTAGATCCTACAAACCTGTAATGTTGCCTCCATTATTCTTTGGTTTTTGAAGTAACTGGCCTAATCAGCAGGACTGTGAGGGTACCCATCTCCCTAAATACAGATGTACGTCTCGAAATTATATTTTGCCATAACATGAGTGCTCAACAGTTATCCTCCAACAGGCTGCTGCATCAGTTCTCCTCCTCCCCTTCCATTCATAAAGCAAGAAGATCCTTGAAGTGAAGTCCTATTAGTGAAGTTCTAGTATGCTCATGCGGGGAAGGAGTGGGGGGTATCTTTGAGCTAGTCTTGACTCCTGGCAAATGCCTGAATAAGTCCCTACAGTTTTTTTGGCAAGAATTTGGAAGTGGTTTGCCATTGCCTACTTCCTAGGATAGAGAGGGGAGGACTGGTCCAACGTTACCCAGCTGGCTTTATGTCTTAGGGAGGACTACAATTCACAATCTCTTGGTCTTGATCAATACATCAAACTGGCTCTTAATTTTTGTTTGTGTGTGTGTGCCTTTGAGTCAGTGTGGACTCTTGTTGCCTGCCTGGACAAGTCCTTGCAGTTTTCTTGACAATGTGCACAGTTTCAGGAATATGATCTCCTCCTACTTTCATGCTTATGGATATTCAAATCAAATTCAAATAAAGTATAGCTACTTCATTGCGTAGCTACAATTGGGAAATTTAGCTACATGCCGCATAGATTTCCTCTCCATCTGATGCTTTGAGCTTCATAAACTTCATAAAATTGCCTTTAGCCAGATCTGGTGCTTGTGAATCATTTTTGACAACAAGTCTGTCAGATGAAATGATCTGGAGTTCAGCTCTGTTGAAATGAAAATTAAATAGGCAGCTCCCAAAGGGTTTCAGTTTGCAAAACATACATTACTGTCTTCCAAGAAATCCTGAAGTCAATCATCATTGGAATCTTGGATGGCTTCCACATAAAGATTGCATTCTGTTATCACATTTGTGACAGAAGTGAATTAGTACCATAATCCTAATTTCTTTGGAAGAAAAATATGCTTTTTTCATAGAAATAACAGAATAACAGAGTTGGAAGGGAGCTTGGAGGTTTTTTACTCCAACCCCCTTCTCAACCAGGAAACCTTATACCATTTCAGACAAATAGTTGTTCAATCTCTTCTTAAAAACTTCCAGTGTTGGAGCATCTACAACTTTTGGAGGCAAATCGTTCCACTGATTAATTGTTCTAATTTCTAAGTAGAAGTCCAGTCTGATTATATGTACTGAGCAGTCACTGATTTCAGAATTTACTTGCAAATAGTGATGCGATCTAGGCTCATTTACCATGAAGCTAGTCCTACTGAACTTTTATCTCTTGAGCGTCAAACCTCCAATCTTAAAATAAGCCTATCTGAAGAAGCAACTTTTTCTTTGTATGCTTGGCCAGACGCTAAAGTTATTTTTCCCTCTGTTGCTCCAGACCATAATGCTTGGGAACTTCATTGAGGCTATTTTTTGTAGAACAATCTACTTTGCTTCACAGAACCAATTGACTCTGTGAAAAACACTCTCAACAGATCTCCAGTCCAATATTGTATACTTTCCATTACTTATTAATTCATATCTCTAAGAAAGCTGCTAAATTTTGTTGATAAGTTGCCATAAGATAGTGGCTATAGGAAACTAGTGGGTTTAAACTTGTTTTAAACTTCTCTAGAATTTATCTTTAATTTTAGCCTATTTTGCTTGTTATTTTGTCTCATTAGTTCGTTTTAATATTCAGTTTACCAATATCTCACACAAATTCGTATTATCTTTTTCTTTATAATTTGGCCTTTGACTGGACATTTAGATAACCCTGAATATAACTAACACACCTTCCTCCTTCTATTTACCCAAAACAACAACTCTGTGAGGTGAGTTGGATAAAAGAGGATGACTGGCCCAAGGTCGCTCAGCTGACTTTTATACCTAAGGTATAAAAGAACTTACTTGCTAGAATTTACAGTTTCCTAGTTTTTAGGCTAGCACGTTAACTACTACACCAAACTGGCTAATTAATCTAATCTAACGAAAAAAACAAAAATATATCTTTTTTCTGTGTTTCCCAAGCTATACAGTGACTATGAAAATCAATGTAAAATTGTTAAATCAATAACAAAAGCCTTAGTGGCGCAGCAGATTAAAGTAATGTTAAGTAACACCAGCTGCCTGCAATTACTGCAAGTTCGAATCTCACCAGGCTCAAGGTTGACTCACCCTTCCATCCTTTTGAGGTAGGTAAAATGAGGACCCAGATTGTGGGGGCAATAAGCTGACTTTGATTAAAAAAGAACACCGCTTAGGGGGGCCCGAAAGCCATACTAAGCAGGTATATACAAAAGTATGAAGGCTATTGCTTAAGGCATTGTAAGCCACCCTGAGTCTCTGGAGAATGGCGGCATATAGATCAAACCAATAAATAATAAATAAATAAATGTTTCTGGAGTGATTTCCATTAATCAGAAATTCCCAGATTTCTCTATCAGGCCCCTGTACTGGATGGGATGATCTCTGTAGAA
Source organism: Ptyas mucosa (assembly GCA_012654045.1). NCBI lineage: Eukaryota > Metazoa > Chordata > Lepidosauria > Squamata > Colubridae > Ptyas > Ptyas mucosa. The sequence continues at coordinate 44,032,587 of WNWU01000002.1, forward strand.
GTCAAGTTAGGATTTTTTAAATATGGTATCCTGTAAGATACTTAACAATTCTTTCTTCCCGTCATATTAAAAAGTTTACTTTCTCTCTCTTAAAATATCTTTGTTTCATCAATCATTTTGGATTGATATGATTTGTTACTTTGCTTCTTCCCCTGAATTATTGACGTTGCCATATATGGTATTTCTTTTTACTATTTTAAACTTGTTAAGTGTAATTTTTCATTCGCTTTTTTTGAAGAGATGAACAATTTCATTTTAAAGTTATTTTAAAATTATTTTCCAGAACATTCATTCGCTCAATGAATTTTTCTTTTTAAAAAGTAACACAAAAAGAAAATAGCTTTACTCAGCCTGAAGCATTCAATATTTTTTTTGTTTATACACTGCTATTCTTGTGAACATGCAAAATGAATAATAATATCTCAAATGTCAAAAATTCACTCCACTTCTTAGTGGCTTTAGGCAATACTGCTTATTTCTCCACAAGAGAACCAGCTTTGCTCCTTTGTTTCCTCTTTTCTCCCCATACATTAATTTATTTTAAATCATTGACTAAAAATGAATTTCTTGATGGAATAAAATTGTCATATAATGAAATGTCAAATAATAATACCAACTTCCCATGCAAGCACACAGAGCACAACCACAGGCTTGTCCAATCTTTCTGCCTTACTTAGTGGGCAGTCATTTGACAGCACATTGCGCTTTCCCAAACTCCAAATCCAGAACGACTAAAACCTTCAGTATAAGTATAAAATATGTAATGATAACCAAATATTGTGATAACCAATAACACCATGTAGAATGTGACTTGCATTTCCTCAGAGTTCTTCCTACTGAAAAACTGGGAGCCTTGTGTCCAGAAATATAATCCTGCTGTACTGTCTGTTTGTGAGGCCAGGAGGCTTACATGACATATTCAAAGAAGTGACTTCACATTCCTCTTGCCTTCCTTCATCCCATTGACTTCTTTCCTTAAAGTGATTTTCACTCTTCCTAGAATGTCTGTCTGGAAATAGTCCAAAAGTCCAGGTTTCTTGAAATAAGAAAAATACTACTGAGATACCCTTAGGGGCTTTCCTATTCTCATTTAACAGAGCTAAACTCCAGATCATTTCATCTGACAGACTTGTTGCCAAAAATGATTCACAAGTACCAGATCTGGCTAAAGGCTCTTTTATGAAGTTTATGAAGCTCAAAGCATCAGATGGAGAGGAATTCTATGTGGCATGTTACTATGCAAAGCTCAGTGTTGTTTCCCAATTTTAGCTACTCAATGAAGTAGCGAAAATATACTTTATTTTGTCAAGCATGTATGAGAAAATAAGTATAAGCATAACATATAAACATATAAGTATAAACAGGTATAAGTATAAGCATAAGAAATGAGTACGAATAAATGGGAACAGTAGGACAGGGACGGTAGGCACACTGGTGCGCTTATGCACGTCCCCTTACAGACCTCTTAGGAATGGGGTGAGGTTTGAATGTGATGAATACCATGCATGTGAAAGTAGAGGAAGGTCACATTCCTGAAAGAGAAGGGTTTCAGCAGGTTCTGACCAGTTCTGGAGAACTGGTAGAGGAAATTCTGAGTAGTTCGGAAAACTAATAAATACCACCTCTGACTGGCCCCGCCCTCATCTATTATCTGCCTCCCGAGTCCCAGCTAATTGGGAGGAAATGGGGATTTTGCAGTATCCTTCCCCTGGAGTGGGGTGGGAATGGAGATATTACAGTATCCTTCCCCTGCCACGCTCACCAAGCCATGCCACACCCACCAAGCCACACCCACAGAACCGGTAGTAAAAATTTTTGAAACCCACCACTGATTCCTGACCTGCATAACACTTAGCACTCTGTTGCCAGATTAAGTTTATAATAACCATCATATGAACTGATCCATTATCAGCAATTATCCATAGTCCCTTCCCATTGAAAAAAGTGGGAAATGAGTCAGAATGCAAACCCAAACTTCACCCACTGTGCCTCATTTCAAGGATCCCCAAAAGAGTAAGGTCTTCTGATATGAAAGGATGAGCAGGAATAGCACTGGTGCAGCAGCACACTGTTGAGTATCTAATGAGCACTCAGATTCCACCTGGAGAAAGCCTTATCCAAGGTCTGGTTCAGTATTTGAAATGATCAGAATTTTCACTCAAACTAGAAAAATCAATCTGGTAAAATATAATTTTGAGGGTTTTATATGTATTTAGGGAGATAGGATTCCTTCACGCTCTTGTTAATTAGGCCAGCTACTTCAAAAACCAAAGAACTATGGAGAAAACATTACAGGTTTGTAAGATTTAGTGAGAAAAGGTAAACATTCTCAAGTAAACATTCGGCTGACTTTGAATCTTAAAAAAATAAATCCTACTTTACAGTACTGTCATTTCCTGAGGAGGCGAGGGCTTCTTTTTAGGTATTTGCACTCCTCCAGAAATGTCTTCCAACCCACTGATTTATCAACTATATTATTTTTGGCGAAAGTTTAATGGAGTAGACAAATTGACCAGTCTTCCTTGTTAGCCTTCTCTCTTTGCAGTCTGGATTAAAAAAATGGAACTCCACGGATCAAGAATTTAGGTGCACCAAATAATAGCATTTATTAGAAGGATTTAAGATACAGCTCCATATTTTCAGCAATTTACTTTACTTTCAGATGAGGCACTTTTATGTAGGCAATTTATGGCAGCAGAAATCTTCTCGATTACATCCTGCTTTTTTGATGTGAAAGGATGGAAGCTGGCTTCTTTTGTGAGGGAGGACATGCCTCTTTATTAATGTGAGAAACAACTGTCGCATTCTTATCATTAAGACTATGAAGAGACTAGTAGACTCATGTCAATTTCTGACTCTCAAATATCTGAAATCCATAAATACCTGCTGAAAAGCTTTAGCACACTCATTTGGAGCAGAACCAGCAACATGTGGTAAACAGGTCCACAAGTCTTGCAGAAGTTCTTATTGTAATACATATAAAGAAGCTGCACAATGGCATTTTGTGAAGTGCAGGTCAGGAATAATAAGGATGGATGAAGGATGGATGCTTCCATGGAAACCAAGTGTCCTGAAGTCCATGTCAAAATGGTCATATAAGGCAATATCTAAGAACTAGAGAGGAAGTGACTTGCCCATAGCAGCTTTGATTAGCCAAAAGGAACTTGGGAAATACTAACTTGACCATGCAATCGTTACGATTATGAATGAGGCATTTTAGAGTCTTGGTGTGCCAAAACTAGTGCTAAGGAAAAGACATAATGCTGTTTTAAAACTCGAAAAACTAAGGCTTAATTTAGGATGTCTTTACAGTGGACTAGGAGTGAGAAAAAGCTGCATTAGAGCTATGGTGGCGCAGTGCTTAGAGTGCAGTACTGCAGGCTACTTCTGCTGATCACCGGCTGCCAGCAGTTTGGCAGATCGAATCTCACCAGGCTCAAGGTTGACTCAGCCTTCCATCCTTCCGAGGTGGATAAAATGATGACTTTGTAAACCACTTAGAGCGGGCTATAAAGCACTGTGAAGCGGTATAAAAGTCTAAGTGCTAGTGCTATTGCTATGTGCCCTTTGAAAACAATTGGGGGGTATTTCCGAACAACAGTTATTGAGTCATGTGAGAGAACCTCAAGAGTTTATTTTGGAAATCAATTTACTGTCAGAGATGGTGGAAGGTGCCACAGGGGGCATTAATATTTTTGGTTGTGCTACTCTCCATGCTGACTGTCCATATTTTCTGAAGTTTAGTGGGGACAGTTTCCTCATGAATTGAAGCATGGTGAATTTGGAAAGTGATTGTACAATTACAAAATGAACACCTTTTAAAGGATGGGAGTGGGACAATTTTAAAAAAAAAAATCAAGATGGCAGCTGCAACTGCCAAAAGAGGCTCTTTTTCCAACTTGTAGAACTTGATTTTGTTTCTCTTCAGTTCTTGTTATGCATGTCTGAAATTGTCAGTTCACATTGTGATTTTAATCTCTGGTGAACAATGGCTGGAACCTGTAAAATGAACTCCCAATTTGAGGAAACCAATGGCAGTATTTCTCGGAAGGGCCTTCTATACTGATGAGCTTTAATAGAATTACTCAGCAATGCTCTGAGCAATGCAGTTATAATTTTTCATCATGTCACTTGTTTAATACAATTTTAGAGAATGCCTATCGGTTTCCATTTAAACTTTATTTATAAAATATATGTACCACACTTTCATTTTTTAAACAATTCTGAAGTAGAAAAAAATGAATTACATTTTTAGAAATAACTAAAAGCAATTATAAATGAAAATGAATGAAAAATGAAGCACTCATTAAATCCACAATTGCTAATAAGTCATCAAGAACAAACTACAAAATAATTCACAAATGGTGCTACTGGTAACATCATCAGTGCACAAAACACAAGGTTACCTAGTAGGGTAAGAAAACAACTCCAAGCAAACAATTAAGGTCAGAAAGCACCAAGGATTTCACCTTTCAGCTCTGACCTACATTTATTCTTTTCTGTTGGGATAAATGGTATTATTCCTAAAAGTTACTGTAAATTAATAAAAGCCTTTCTGGGTTGTATTAAGGGGTTATAACATAGTTAATGGATAATGCTGTCATGGTGGTGTAATTCCACTACGTTACTCATTTTGGCTAAAAGCTTTTAATTGGAAAACGTTTGGTCCAGGGGTAAAATCCAGCCGGTTCTGGAGAACCGGTAGCAGAAATTTTGAGTAGTTTGGAGAACTGGCAAATACCACCTATGGCTGGTCCAAGAGTGGGGAGGGAATGAAGATTTTGCAATATCCTTCCCCTGGAGTGGGGAGGGAATGAGGATTTTGCAGTATCCTTCCCCTGGAGTGGGGAGGGAATGGGGATTTTGCAGTATCCTTCCCCTGGAGTAGGGAGGGAATGGGGATTTTGCAGTATCCTTCCCCTGGAGTGGGGAGGGAATGGAGATTTTGCAGTATCCTTCCCATGCCACACTCACCAAGCCATGCCCGCAAACCCAGTAGTAAAAAAAATTGGATTTCACCACTGGTTTGGTCTAGATTAGAAAGCAGGAATCCAGCCTTAGTCATGAAAACCAGCTATATACTTTGGGCCAGTTATTCTCTTTCAGCTCACCTCAGCTCACCTCACAGGGTTGTTGTTGTTATTGTAAGGAAGATAGGAGGAGGAAGGTGTACTGGGTATGCTTGCCACCTTGCATTATTTGTAAAAATAATAAAGGCAGGATACAAAGAAACAAATTATTCAAATAATTGTAATTTGTAATTACAATTATGGTGTCAGCGCTCTAAATCATTCTTGCTCCATCGCTGACATGAAAGAAAAAAAAATTAGAAGTAGCAGTTTGAATTCTAGCAGCTTGGCTTTTCATCCAGTTCTTCTCTCCTTGGCAGATAACGTCACCTAGGTGATGGAGGGAGGGGGGAAATGCCTGTGATTTGTAGCAGCCGGGATGTAAGACTGATTTGGAAGATGGCCAATGAGGCACTGGGATTTGAGGAACGGAAAGGGAGGGGTTTGGGATCAAAGAGTCAGTTTCGTCTGCAAATGAGTTCAGGACAGATCATTATTTTTCAATAAATGAGAGATTTCATCAAAGACTTTGTGTTTGAGAATGAAGTTTATTTCAGATAACATCGGAACCTGACATATGGTTGTAAAATATGGTTTGTTGTCTATTTTCCCAAAATAAGGAAGTGTTACATAAGAAATCAATTTAGGTTTTGTTATTGTATGTCAGATTTTTCTCAGAAAAACACCAGAAAATAAAGTATGCTTTAAAAATGTGGGAAATGGCACTGGATGAAAAGTTAGCATATCTTCTAAGTATTTTAGAAAAAATAGTTTTGGGATTCTATTCTCAATCATTATTTTAATGAAAAGAAAGACTAGGGGTGACATGATAGCAGTATTCCAATATCTAAGGGGTTGCCATAAAGAAGAGGGGTCAACCTATTCTCTAAAGCTTTGCTGGCTGAGGAATTCTGGGAGTTGAAGTCCACAAGTCTTAAAGTTGACAAGGTTGGAGACCCCTGCTCTAAAGGACCTGAAGGCAGGACAAGAAGCAATGGATGGAAAAGATTAGGAGAGGAGCAGCGTAAGAAGAAATATCTTGACAGAGAATTAGTTAGAAATCCTAAGCAACTAAGGAGAAATTTCTTGACAGTTAGGACAATTAATCAGTGAAACATCTTCCCTCCAGAAGTTGGGAATGCTCCAACACTGGAAGTTTTTAAGAAGAGATTGGACGCCCATTTGTCTGAAATGATATAGCGCAGGGGTGTCAAACTCAAGGCCCGGGGCCCAGATCGGGTCGGCTGGGTGCTTAGATCTGGCCCGTGGGGCTGCCCTGGAAACAGTGAAGGACCAGACTGTAGTGCCTCTGACAGTGAAAAGGGAGCTCGGGAAGGCCATGTGTGGCCTTCCCGAGCTCCGTTTTAAGTGGCAGAGGGTTGCAGGAGGCCATTACATCCAAAAATGGAGCTGGGGAGCCCATTTTCACTGTCAGAGCCCTCGGGCCTCCACAGGTGGCCCAACACAAGTGATGTTGAGATGGCCATGCCCATCCTCACCACGCCCTCCCTGGCCCCCCGAGGTCAAACACAACCCTGATGTGGCCCTCAATGGAATCGAGTTTGACACCCCTGGTATAGGATTTCCTGCCTGAGCAGGGGGTTGGACGAGAAGACCTCCAAGGTCCCTTCCAACTCGGTTATTCTGTTATATTAACAAAGAAAGTAAATCACCCTTGCCTCTAGAGATAAATATTTTGATGGAAATATTGGTTATGGATGAATGCATTTCTTTTATTAAAATTAAAAATGTACCTTTACATATTAACCAAGTATTTTTTTTTGCTCACATTTAGTTTTCATTAATTATTTCTATAGTCCCTTGGAATAAGAGTATGATCATAGCACTGTGCAAAATATATATAGCTATCTAGCCGCTGAAAGAATCAACAGACTGAGAATAAGCATTAAGGCTCAAGGTACCAACATCTGCTTCAGGTTGCTGATAGTGACAACAGATCTATAAGACTTTGCTTTAACACAGGATTCCTTTCAAGGTGTCTGTCTGTGAGATTGAAAATATACAGATGGCAGCCACGATCATGTAATTGAAGCTCCTTCCTTTTTTTACTTGTGCCACAAGTGTGATGCAGTAAAAAGGGACAGGTCTTTGATTATACAACCCTGTTGCCATTTTAATTTTTTTATTTCCCTTATGGACACCCCTGGTCACTCCACCTTTCACATTTTCAACTTTGAAACAATTCTTAGCCATCAACAACTTTATGAGATCTGCAACAAGGTTTTGCAATGGATCTTCATGGACTTCATGGGACTTCAAGTGTTACTTATCCTCTGAAATTGTACACTGTTTTGGTGAGCTGGTCCGTTCCTTCATCTCCTTCTTACAATCGCAGTACTGAAGCTCTGAACTGTCAATACTTTTCTGTTTAGGAAAGATGTAATCCCTTTTGCTTTCTACTGTGCTCAGAAACTGGACTTGTGTTGCTAAGGATACAAAGAGCAGAACATGCTGCTGTGCTTGGAAGATTACCTTGGTGATTATACTAGGAAAACAAGAATAATTTATTTTGTTGCACAGTTTTTGAAAACTAGCTGTCAGGTAATTCACTGCAAAGGAAGACAAACTACTGGTATGTTAGTGCTGCATGTTCAGTGAATTGCATAAAGCTAAAATACAGAACTAACTTATAGAAGAGAAAAAAACAATTGAATTGAAGAGTCCAGTAATTATTCCTAATGTTCTTAAATGAATAGCTATTAACCTTCACAGAATCAATGAACTAAAATATATTTGTGGGAAGGAGATTTAGAATATTGGACATACACTTTTTTTTTGGTCTTGTATAATTAATTGTACCCATAATCAAATTTGAGTAGGTTTTTTTTATTAAATAGCCAAGACAAAGCATGTTCTCTTGTATTCTTATTTAAGTGTCACTCAAGTGCTTGAAGTCAAATAACTTATTTCTTTGGTGTTGTGATTCATATATCCATACAAATGTTAGTAGGTTATGCCCACGCAGACACACCTATGAGTGTTGCCACTGGCCAGGTTTGACAGCAGCTTGATCCTCCAACCTACTAGTCAGTAATGCCAAAGCTGAAGGCATAGGGACTACAAATTCAGCAGTCGATCAAATAACATACTGAAGTGTATTGTCCAAACAATACAGATAGTCCTCAACTTATAACTACAATTGGGATCAGAAGTAATGTAATTGTTAAGCAAGTTACCATATGACCAAATTCAATTTTACAACAATTTTTACTAGGTCCATTAAGCAATTCACATGGTCATTAAGCAAATCTAGCTTCCCGAATTGACATTGCCTATAGCGGGTGTTGGCAACCCGCGGCTCCAGAGCTGCATGCGGCTCTTTCATCCCACTGCTGTGGCTCCCTGTCGCCCTGTCGTGGCAGAGGGATGAAGGAGCTGTTGCCCTGTCGCGGCAGTGGTGATGGCCAGAGCCTTAGTGCGGGAGCGAAGCGCCCCTGCACTTACCAAAATAGTAGTCCGCCTTTGTTGCCGTGTATTTGCTATTGCTGCCTTCATTGCCTGCTCGCTGTTCTCACAGCACCTTGCACAGCACAGTGAAATTTAGCGTGCTTCACAATGGGGGGAGACAGGGTCCCCTCCTTCTGGAGCCCATTACAACGTAGAGCGTCATTGTCAGCTTGCTCTTGCCTCCCGGATGTCAGCTGCTTTTCCTGCAGAGCCGCTGGTGTTGTGCTGCCCCGCCTCCCACTGGCCAGCTGGTCTTTGGCTCTCAGCTAACCAGCTGATCATCAGTGGGGGAAAGAGGATGGGAAAGAAAGAGAGAGAGATAGACAGAGAGAGAGAGAGAGAGAAAGAGAGAGAGAGAAAGAGGGGGGAAAGAGAGAGAGTGAAAGAGAGAGGGATGGAAAGAGAGGGAGGGAGGGAAAGAGAGAGAGAGACAAAGATAGACAGCAAGGGAGAGAGAGAGAAAGAGGGAGGGAAAGAGAGAGAGAGACAAGAGATACAGAGACAGAGATAGACAGAGAGAGAGAGAGAGAGAGAGAGAGAGACAGAAAGAGACAGTCATGTGACTGTGTGGGAGTGAGTGATGTCAAGTTGGCCACGCCCACCCAGGTTTTGTGGCTCCCAGTGTTTTCTGTGGGAAACAGGTCCAAATAGCTCTTTGAGTGTTTAAGGTTGCAGACCCCTGGACTACAGGAAGTCAGCTGAGAAGGTCAAAACTGCAATCACTCTCTCTCTCTGTCTATCTCTGTCTCTGTGTCTCTTGTCTCTCTCTCTCTTTCCCTCTCTCTGTGCCCTATCTTTGACAGAAGGTAACAGGTTAGGAAAGGCAACATCAACCATTCTTCTTGGAACATGGTATTTATGTTGTTGGGTTTTTTTATTTGCATTAGTCTAATTGTCATCCCAGTCCTTTCTTGGATCTAAACTACAAATCAAGCTTTTCCGTGAATGGGAGCATGGAAGACTACAAAGCAGAATAACTGAATCAGTCTTTTACTGAGTAAACATTTAGTCATTTCCCCACTAACGATATAGTATCTTCACATGTCATCTAGCCTTTGCCAAAGCAGTATAAAGTATGACCTCATTACTATTATACAGTATAGGCCAATAATGGTTGGATGACTCTAGAAGATGCTATAAATCATTAGTGAAGATCCTGCTGCATTAGGCAATTTGCCTGATCGATTGATGTTTCATAAGTTATGAAGTTAATAATAAGCTTCATTAGCATATGGATTGCTTTATGCAAGCCAAGATAGCTTTACTGGAATGGCTCCAATACAATGGAAACAAAGCTGGAGAAACTGCACTGCTATTTTCTATTTTTCTGAGCAAAGAACACCTTCAGCATTCAATTTTAAATAACTCTCAGAACTTTCATATCTTATTATTGTCTCCTGGAAAGCATGCCGGAGCTGAATGTTAAAAGCTTCCATTAGTAACTGATATTCTCACTGAAAAGTATTTTAGATCCATAGTAGAAAAAATGGTGGTGAACAGTTCTACTATATAAAAATTTAATTTTGAATTCATTTTTACAAGATACCATATTAAAGGGAGAAAATGGGATGTATTTTTTCTAAGATTTTTTTTCTCATTGCTGTGTACTCAAGCTAACCAACAGTAATACAAATGTGTTTTAAGCCAAGGCTAAAAAGAAAGACTATATTTAAAACAGAATACTGGGTAAGTGTCAGCTCGATGACAAATTTGTACTTTCTCAGTAATGTCATATTTGGCTGGAGATAATGTGTGATGACTTTTAACATCCTATCAGAAGAACACATGTTATTGCATACTATATTTTAGAACAGGGTGTCAAACTCAATTTCATTCAGGGCAGCATCAGCATCATGGTTGCCCTCCAAGGATCAGTTGCATGACAACTCACAGTGGCCAGGTGGGTGTGGCCGGGTGAGCATGGTTGAATGGGTGTGGCCTGGTGGGCTTGGCTGGCTCTAAGCTGCTCATTGGGCATGGCAGAGTCGGTATGGAACAAGTCACACTGGCTAACTCAGGCATGTCAAACTCAAGGTCTGCAGCAGTAGTGGGTTCCTCCTAGTTCGGCCGGTTCTCCCGAGTCGGTAGCGGTGACGATATGATGTCACCGAACCGGTTCTGCCCCTCCCACCCCTGCCCCCATGTTATTCTTACCTTTTATTTGGCCCCACCCCCAATCTATTGCTGCCTCCTGAGTCCCAGCTTATGGCTAGAGGGAAAAAACTGTTTAAACTCTTGCCACTGGGCTTCAAAGGGCCACCCTACAGCTGATCAGTGTTAAAAGAAAACAAATGAGTAGACCAGTGCCTGCAAAAATACATGAGTAGATCAGTGCCTGCAAAAATACATGAGTAGATCAGTGCCTGCAAAAATAAATGGGTAGACCAGTGCCTGCAAAAATACATGAGTAGATCAGTGCCTGCAAAAATACA
>WNWU01000002.1:44043565-44092587 GCA_012654045.1 Ptyas mucosa
CAGTGCCTGCAAAAATACATGAGTAGATCAGTGCCTGCAAAAATACATGAGTAGATCAGTGCCTGCAAAAATACATGAGTAGATCAGTGCCTGCAAAAATACATGAGTAGATCAGTGCCTGCAAAAAATAAATGGGTAGATCGGTACAGCTCTGCAAGCAGTTAAAAGCCTGGTAGACCAGTACCTCTGCTAAATCCTAAAGAATTGTCACATGACCATCAAGCCACGCCCATAAAATAAGCCACGCCCATAAAATAAGCCACGCCCACAGAACCAGTAGTAAAAAATTTTAGAACCCACCCCTGTTCTGCAGGCCACATCCGGCCCATGATGTAGTTAGATCAAGCACTCAGGGCCACCCCTGGAAACAGCAAGGGGCGGATCCCTGTGGTCCTGGCCACTCCAGCCCAGTACTTCCCCTGGGCATGCACATATGAGGCAGCAAGCATGTGGGGGCTGGAGGTGCCCAACAGCAGCTGCAGCTTATTGGCCCTGCCCCCCCACCCAGCCTCTCCACGCTATGCATCATATCGTCTGGACTCACAGAAGCGATCACAGCAGGTACGTGGGGAGCCAAGTAACTTGCAATGGCAGCGGTGTGCAGAAGTGATCGCTGCACTGATCACGAGTGGGGGTGCTGGGCAAACAGCAGAGGCTTTTGAGCAATGATTACAGGTTGACTATCCTTGTCTTCTGAGATAAAACTGTGTTAGGAGAGCTTTCCTACCATTAAAATGGGGCAAGCCATTACTCCTGCATTTGGGGATCCGTGTGGCGCCTGTGCTGCTGAGGGAGAGCAAAGCCATAGGCAGGACAGGCTTTAATTTTCTACCCAGAAACAATTCAAAGGCTTCTATTAGATCCTCCCACTGAACCACTCCCACACACCGCCACAATCAGCTCTCACACCACCAAAAACATATCACAGGGGTGCACAGGGGGTGGGCAATAAGCTGCAGCGGCATCCAGGCACTGCCAGCCCCCATGTGTTTACCGCCTCCTGTGACTGCTGCCCAGGAAGAGCGCCTGGCTGGGCTGGACCAGGGTCGATGCTATGGGTGCTGGCCTATCGCCATTGACAGGGTGGCCCCTAATGGATGGATCTAACCAATACGCAGGCGGGATCAGGCCCACTGGCCGTGAATTTGACATATTTGACATAAGTGGATTTTATCCCAATGGGATTTTCCTATGTATTTTGCCAGGAAATGGAGATAAGGCAGTCTCAAAAAGCATGCACCCGCCAAACCATAACCATGCACTCAGAATCTTCTTGGATGTCTCTTCTGTTTCAGTAAGAGCAGAATGTGGTTTCTCACACATTCAGACACAGCCCTCCTGAGTGTGTTGGGTGGACCTCAACAGAGTGATTATTTCCTCCTTCTGACATCAACATAGACTGCACCAGGGGTGGTTTCTACTTACCTTTACTTCCGGTTCGCAATGGGAGCATGCACAGACTGTCCATTATGACATCCGGGCGGGTGGGCGGAGCCTCCTGCCGCTTTTACTACTTCACAAGAACCAGACGGAACCGGGAGCAACCCACCCACTGGACTGCATCAAACAGTACAGTCAAATTCGCTCTTGCTACAGTTGTTAAGAGAATCACTGCAGTTAAATTAATAACACGGTTGTTAAGTGAATCTGGCTTCTGGTGTCAGGTTACAAAAGGTGATCACGTAACCCCGGCATACTGCAACCGCCATAAATATAAGACAGTTGCCAAATGGCTGAATTTTGATCACGTGACCATGGGGATGATGCAATTGTCGTGTGAAAAATGGTCATAAGTCACTTTTTTCAGTGCCATTGTAACTTTGAACAGTCCCTAAATAAACTGTTGTAAGTTGAGGCCTACCTATATAAGTCTAAATGCTATCGCTAAATAGGTGTCTCCAGAGTTGTGTCAGCATTAGTTTTCCTGCTAGTTGATACATGTTTCCTACAAATGTCCTTACAGTAGTGGCCAAAATTGTGGAAACCTTTTGGGAAAAGTGGATTTTTGAGGTTTGATGGCTAATAACACCACTTTGTTTTTGGAGTTTCAAGATAATCATATTCCACTGCTGGAATGGCCTGGGAATAGCCCAGACCTTAACCCAATTGAAAATCTATGGAGCCGACTAAAGAAACTTGTTAGTCAGAAGCGACCCAGCAATAAAACCCAGTTAATAGAAGCAATCATTCAATCTTGGTTTCACATTATAACAGCTGCAGAACTAAAAGACTTGGTTCGTTCCATGGGAAGACATTGTAAGGCCATAATTCATGCTAAAGGTTACCCAACTAAGTATTAACTGACGTGATAATGTTTGTATATCTCGTTTTTTCTACGTGTTTCACTTTTCTTCTTTTATACTGTAACTGCTATTCTTATAGCAAACCCTTCATAAAAGTTATTGCATTACATTCTTGATTAAATTATCTTTCCATTGATATATAATTTTACGGTACTACTCCAAAGAAAATGGTGTTATTAGCTAGTTTTAGAAAATACACTTTTCCCAAAAGGTTTCCACAATTTTGGCCACTACTGTTAGTGCTCTTTCTTGCCTGATATTCTCCCCAAGACTTTAGAGGCCAGCCAGTAAAATCTGGGGCTATGGCATTTCTGAAGCTCAGTTCTAATATGCCTTTGCATTCACTCACTTACGTTATATACCCGTGATAGCGAACCTATGGCACACATGCCCAAAATGGCACGCAAAGCCATGTCACCCAGCACACTCAGCCTTGCCTGTTTGTCTTCCGGATTTCTGGCGTGCATGTGCGAGCGACAATCAGCTGTCCTTCACGTGCGTGGCAGTGCCGAAAACCAGCCTGTGCATGCACACTGCCATCTGATTGTCGGGCATGCATGCGTGCTAGAACCTGGAAGTTCGGCTTTTCCAGATTTCATCCCCCTCCTTTTTTATGTACAATGTACATAAGAGTACTTCCATTGCAAAGATGTTGAAATCTATTTTAAATCATCATTACAATTCTCTCTCTCTCTCTGTGTAATTTATAATTGAAATAACCCTGAGTCTTCAAGGCTTGCAAAACAACCCCCCTCTTTTTTTACTTTTATTACTTTTTCTCACCTTTTGTTTAAGATATAAGAGCAGCAATATCCTGAACTGACAGATCCTTTGTTTGGCCTGAGAGTGTCCCTTTTTTGATATCAAATATGGTAGACATTGTAGGAGGAGAACCTTATTAAAGCAGTTCACAAAAGCTTTAATAACATTTGTTAATCAGAAAAGATGCCACCAGACTACTTCAAATAAATCACTGCCATTTTCTCTTTGAGAAGAAAAAGCTGCTTTTTTTTCCTTTTTTTGGTTTGTAGTTTGTTGAATCATAGCAGATATATTGCTTTAGGTTTGCCTTTGAATTACACCCTTAAAATTATCCCCATTCGTTAAGATCCTTTGCCACACTAATTCTGCTTTTTCAGTTCGAAGCCAGACACGCTAACTTAATCAGTTGTACAACAAAAACTCTCTGCCTAATGCACTGGAGCATATCTCTCTTTGGCTCGGATCCAGGTCTTGATGGCTGGTTTCTTAGGTTTGTACGTCTGCCTTTTTCTAATAAGACTTTGTAAGAAGAGATACCATTGGGTCAGTAAAACAGAATGGATCTCTTGAGAAAACAGAAAAGCTACCCTGAAAGGATGATTCATGTCCTGTGCACCTCTGTTTTAAAAGGAAGGACAATCTATTTGGTCAATGACATTCTTGCCATGATGAATCAAATGGGTCCTTGAACTAGCAACCTTAAAATGTTGGGGAAAGGGCGGAATGATGGCATCACCATGTCATTGCTCATCTGTTTGAAGAAGGAAACTGCTGGGCAGTTTCTCAACCTCAGGAACTTCAACTCCCAGAATTCCTAAAGCCAGCCCTGCTTTAGAGGCCAGCCAGTAAAATCAAGGAAGCCAGGAATACGCAAGCAAGAAATATTCAGCCGCACCCTGCTGCCCTGGTAAAAGCTTCCTTTTCAGATTTGCTTCTTCATTTGACTAGTTAAGAAATCTGACTTACTGACTATAACCGGTCTTTATTTGTAAGGAAATTGAATTTGTTGGAATTTAAAATGTGTGCATGGAAAGGCAGGGGTACATTTCCAACACAATAACTCATCCTGCCTAGATGAACATGTTCTGCTTAATTGTGTACAGCAAAATTGGCTGAGTTCACACAAAGCCAAAGATACAGCGTTTTGGTTCTACTATTTAACGTACAGTATTATACTAAAATTATCTCGAACCAATGACTGAATTAGAGTGCATGTTGTGTGAAAAATTAAACTTAAAAATTAATTCAAGCATCTTCTAATATCAAAAAAAAGAAAGAAAGAAACCCAAATGCTACCATATAAAACAAATAACAGTTAAAAGCCTCAGATATTATAGTCCATCAGTATCACCATAGGTAGGAATTAGGGCCCTTCACACACTCGGGACCAGGGGTGAAATCTACTTACCTTCCCTGCCGGTTTGGAAGTGCACGTGCCACATGCGCAAATTCTTCTGCGCATGTGCAGAGGGTAAAAAACAGGTTACTTCCGGGTTAAAACCAGGAAGTTACAACGACCGGGCGGGTGGGTAGAGCATCGCGCTGCCGTCACTACTGGTTCTCTGAACCACCCGCGGCCATCACTACCGATTGGGCCGAATTGGTCCGAACCGGTAGCATTTCACCCCTGCTCGGGACCCTACGCCACATAGCCTGGTCTTCAAAGTCTTCTGAAAGATTGCAGGGTTGGCACCATTCTAATCTGCTGTCTTTAAAACTAAGATTTCCAATTGTATTACTTTTCCCCTTTATGTTTCTTTCTTCTTTTTATAGCAATAGCAATAGCACTTAGACTTATATACCACTTCACTGTGCTTTACAGCCCTCTCCAAGTGGTTTACAGAGTCAGCATATTGTCCCCAACAATCTGGGTCCTCATTTTACCGACCTCAGAAGGAAGGAAGGAAGACTGAGTCAACCTTGAGCCTGGTGAGATTCAAACTGCCAAACTTCTGGCAGCCGGCAGTCAACAGAAGTAGCCTGCAGTACTGCTTCTCACTACTGTGCCACTATGGCTCTACAAAAATATATCTTTGTCCTGCACACACAAGCTAAGTTTATATACTTTGTTTGGAGGAGGAAATGCACTGGATATCCCTGTTCATTTCAAATTTGTTTGAAACTTGAATGTAAGCTACAAAATACTATAGGAGCTGTTATCTCTCATTCATTCATTCATTCATTCATTCATTCATTCATTCATTCATTCATTCAATATGTCCAAGCTTTACAGTGGACCTGCTCTTGAGAAGTAATTGATGAGCGATAGACATACTTTAAAACATTAGTTGATCTCAGCATAACAGATGGCTCACTTTCTGGTCTGGCATTATTCCATGAGACAACGGAGACTTGTATCTCAAAGTTGGACTCTCCAGCTATTTATGCTGATCACATGTTTGAGTGCATATGAATTTACATATCTGTATTATTATATATACTACAGATATCATAGATGACATAAACCAGGAAGTTGTAAAGAAGTTACTGAACACAGAAAATCCTTGCTCTTGGGCAAACATAAAGTTTCATCAATATGCTTTTGAAGTTAGATCAATTTTGCAGGAATGTAGCTGTAGATTTCCTACTTCTTTAACTCCCTGGTTATTGTTGTTTCCAGTCAGTACAAAAACCATTCATTTTGCAGTCATTTGGAAAAACATACTTACTGGTGCAGATTTGGACTTTTAAGAATTGGAGTTCAACATGTCCAATAAGCATTAGACCAAAGTTCATATATATTAGACTGACATTAGGGAAGTGTTGAGAAAAGAAATGATCCAGTGTATTTTCACTCTTTTAGCTGCAAGGGGAAAGAGATGGGGGAGAAGATTGCATAATGCTTTATCTCCCACACACTTCTCTTTCCAATGAAGTTGCCTTTTCAAGTACTTTCATTGTTAGATCTGTGTTTAACTCACAAAAGCATTGAGGGAAGACATTTCTAACAGAAAGAAAGAAAGAAATATCTTGAGGGTGGCATACAATGACAGGCTGTATCCTTACTTCTCATGCCATTCTACCCTTTTCTGAAGCAAAATGAGCCAACCTAAAATGGATTATGCAAAAGATGAAGCTGTTTTTGTTTTAATTTGTGACTCCAGTGTGATCTTCTGTATATAAACCAAGATTAGAAATTCTAAACAAAAAGTCAGATAATAAGAGAGCTATCAACACAACCAAATCATTCAACTGATTTCTCTGGAATATATACTTCAGTTTTCTCTTCCATCCTGCTGGAGAAGTGGAATATAGCAATTCTATATATATTTTAGAAAGAGTCCAGTAGAAGTATCCAAATAAAAATGAGATCTTTTTTTCTCACTAGGGAGGAGACATTTTAACTCTCTTTCTGCCAACCAAGTATTCTAAGCTCCACTGCTTCTTTGCCCTCTCAAAATCGGATGTTTCTTCCTGGGAATCCATATTACATTCCACCACACCAAAGTATTTTTAAACAACTGTCCTTGTGGAATCATTTCTATTACAGAAGAACTCTGGATTTACAAATTACAGAGAGAGGTTATGAAGATTTTTTTGTTAGATTGGCACTGGCCAGTTTCAACTCACTGAGTAAAAGTCTCTTTGTTGTTAGTTGCAAAGTCATGTCCTCTACCATCCTCCGTAGTCTATTTAAGCTCACACCGACTGCTTCAGTGACTCCATCCAGCCACCTCATTCTCTGTCATCCCCTTCTTCTTTTGCCCTCAATCATTCCCAGCATTAGGCTCTTCTCCAATGAGTCCTTCCTTCTCATTAGGTCATTAGGTTAAAAGTCTCTATTGCCCTGATTTGCCTCAGATTTGGGGTTTGCCCCAAATCAAAGCATTGCCCCCAAAATATACTAATGTTTTCTCCAAAGTGGTGCCATTCCAATGTGTTGTGCTGAGCTCAAATAATCCCTGAATTGGGGAATTTTGGGAGTTGAAGGCCAATATTTATATGGAAGACACCAGACTGGAGCAAGCTGACAGAAAAATAGCCGCTGTTATTTTAACTCTGACATATTTGTGATTTAAGAATCTTTGGTTCTGCAGGGAAACTTATACATGGAGAACTTAATGATCTCATTGAAGTTAAGCATGTTTTAACTGTCATTGTTTTCAGTGGAAGTGTTTAGCACATCAAAGAGATGGTAATATAGTAAATTTTCATCTCACAGGATTTTAGCATTAGCATATTTAGCACACATATATTTAAGCCAAATCCACCCAGAATCTAAGCTCTTTGAAAATGTTTAGCTCGTGTCAATGAGAGGATTAATATATATTATGCTGGAATATATGAATGATTACTATGTTGGTTAATGAGTGAGTAGTACAGAATGTTACTATGTTGGTTAATGAGTGAGTAGTACAGAATCTGATATATGGAAACCAACTTAGTATTATAAAGTGAATCATAACATGGAGTTCCTAATGTAATGCAATGGTTCCCATAAAGAAAAGGTAATATGTAGAAACTATTTCTTTGAATTCTTTGGATGGAACGTAAGGAACCTAAAATGGCCAGATACAAATTGTCCCTCTATGCTTATTTTGCTGTTTGAAATATCTTCATGATACCTTTGTTCATTTTTTTCTCAGATATCTGAATACTTTATATATTTAAAAAGATCAAATATGCAATGAAAAAATGATATGATTGTTCTTTCTCTTTTGTAATTGAGCTAATACTAGATTTAATAGCAATGTCGTTTCTAATTTTACAGGGACCTACTAATTAAGTTTAAAAAGTAATTTTCTCATTGTGGGAGTACACTGTTTCTTCTCTGCTCTACAGTTTTCTATCAACTGTTTTTTATGCCTGAACTACCCCAAAAACTCATACTTCTCCAAATGTCAAGAAGAGCAATTAACCTTGAGATGCCCTTTCCTCATTTTAAGTATTCAACTACAGATTTTTCTTTGATGCATACACACACACAATTTATATTCGTTTTGTTCCTTAAATTATCTTAAAATATCATAAAAATGGGTTAAAGAAAAAGAAAATGGGTCAAAGCACTTGTGCCAAATTATTAATATTTTAGGTGCCTCTATTGTTAAGCCAGATGTTATCAAACTGTGCTCAGCTGGGTTTATTTAGATTGTCAGTGTAGAAGTGGTAGAACAGTAGAGATTCTGGGTAAGTATTTGTACTTGGCTGTACATTTGACGTGTTTTTTTTCATGCTGAAAATCAAAGCCATTCTGATTACCAACAGATTATCAATCAGATTAAACAAGGGCTCTAATTACAGCCTGTGATTGTCATAATTCTTGAGGCTCTTGTAGCAGAAAGAATGGTATAATAATGATAATGTACCAGTGCCGTCTACTACTTTTTCTCTAAATTGTATGAGTCTTACCAATTTGGCTAGGACTCATATTGGATCACAGATTTAGACAATGAATGATGCTGGCACAGAAGAACAACAAGCTATTAAACTATGATTTATGGATACGCTTGAATTTGTACACCCAGCATACACACCCAGTTTGCAAATATCTGGGGGGAAAAGTAGAAAATCAGTGTGGTGGATAATATAGATTTTTTAAAAAAGCTACCGGTAACTAAATATTGGAGTTCAGTGTAGTGGTTGCTTTCTTTTATTTTTGATAGTGTGCAATTTTAGGGAACCATGTTTATATGTGTGTATAGGAATTGCATATTTATGTTTTTAAAACAAAATGTTGAAAATGGAGTGAAAAAGACAATTTTTTCATGTGTAAGAATTAGTGCCGTATGCAAGCATTTATCTATGCATTTTGTTTTATTTTCATTACCTGACATGCGAAAATTAATCATTCATCATTAAATGTTCTTGGTTGACACATAACTCCCTTTCCCCATACTCTCTTCTCTTTTCCATGTTGCCAGATAGATAAACACCTATGCAGTTCCCAAAATCCAAGTTAAAAACGAATCATATAAAAACCTAAGTAAACATGACCATAACCTGTCACCAGAGCCACAGAATTAAATCTCAAAGAACCCACTGCAGACTAAAGATATCAAAAACATTAGGAACAATTAAAAAACAGAAAGACTAAGGAGAGGACTGTGGGGGCTTTACAAATAGTTTTAGGATGGGAGGATGAAGATATGGATGGAGAACAGGTGCTATGACTTGACAACAAGTCAAATTAAAGATCGAGAATGTCAGAATATAGGATAAAAGAAAATAATATAAAATTGACTTGTTCAATCAGGGATAAGACAAAATTACAAAATACAGTACTGGAAAAACTATAAGGACTTTTTACAGAAACTAGGAAAAACTGTTAATATTTTTTGGATTTGGTGACTGAAAATGGTTGGGGTATGGAAAGAAGTGAAGCATAATTTTAAAAGGGCAAGAAAAAGGTTGTTTATATCTGCTGTGAAAAAGGGTTGGAAATCACTTCTTTAAATATTGTTTTTTTTTTTTAATTCTTTGTTTCTTTTCCCCTGCTTCTCTTCTGTAGTTTTTGCACTTTCTATCTTTTATTTATATTTCTCTTTTATTTATTTTTCTTTCCTTTCATTAATCTTTTATTATTGTTAAAATTCTTAATAAAATTCAGTAATAAAAATTACTGAAACAAAAATGGATAAACCTGTCAGATATTGCCTACGTATGATGCCCCAGGCACCAGAAGGGGTTAAGTCTTCTAAGTCTACAGACATCCCATGTGACTGTATAAACCAATGAACTCCCTTATTGGAATCATACCCACAAATCAATTGGATATCTTCCCTAATTTCTTCCCATCCATCTCAGCAAGACAGCAGTGAACTTCTCTCCCTCTCAACCTCTGAGCCATACAGTCAGGGTAATAAATGCAGCAGGACACCCTGTTCATTATTGTATATTTGTAAATAATAAAATAACTTTTAAACCTGAAACTGTATGGCCTAAATAACTTCCGCATAGACTGAATGAGCACGACCATCAGTATATATCTGACAAAACCTAAGTACTCAAGAGAACCAAAACTTTAGGCATCTCCAAAGCTTCAGCTGAAACAATAAGCCTCTCTAGGGAGAGCAAAATTGAAAATAGTATCTTTATTTATCCATACAAGTAAGAAGGCAAACCAGTTGAAGTTTCTGGATTGCTCAAAAGCAGTATAATTTTTAATGCACTGCATTATTCTTGGCAAGAGGTTTCCATATTATCTATAAATATTCATATGCTAATGATTTAATATCCAAAGATGTTACATATTACTGATTCTGAAATTTGTTTGTTTGTTTATCGTACCTGTATAGCTGCCTGTCAGACTCGCCACAACCTAAATCTCTAAATAGAAAGGATTCTTGGCTCCATTTGTTGAGAAAGGTGTAGTTTTATTAGAAATCAAGCGTGCTGCAGTATTGCATAGTCAGAACTGAGAATTGCGTGCCAAAATCCCTACTCCCCCCCACCAACTGTTCCTTGCTGCCCACCCCACTGTAACCAATCAAGCCCATGGAAGTTGTTTTCATAATGGTCAGTCCAAGCATAATTTGGTATGCAGCTCCCTCCTTCTTCCAGCTGGATGACCTTGAGGCAGCATCTCGAGGAGGTACAGTTTTTACTTTTGATTCCCCAAGTATCCCACTCCTCATACCCTCCCCACAGTTAATGGCAGCACTGCATAACAGTGAAGCACAGGAAGCATAAGGTGACAGCTGACAGTTGCCCATCTCACTTACAGTCACTCTGGCCAGCATACATAATAAAAATACACAAAAACCAAATTCATAAAAAGCATAAAATGACAACTTAAAATAAAAAATACATAAAAATAAAAAAGATAAAACTGGCAGCAACTATATAGAGTATGTGTCAATTAAGGAACCATCATATAACCAACTAACAAGCTCCACTCTATTGTGGGCTCCAGAAGTTTGTTGATTCAATGCAGTTAATGTACAGTATAACATAAAAATAATGAGCTTGTTCTCCTCTTTGTATCCTAAACTGTGAAATTAAACATTCTTAGACTTAGGTGGCTGATTGGGATAATTTGACTAGATATTCATGGTCTCCATGAAAAAAAAAAATCCAGGAATCCTAACCAAAGTGAGCTTTGCTGCAAGAAAAGGGTAATGAGATACAGAAGCTGAATGAAAGGGATAATATTTTATGGAGAGAAATGGGCTCGGCATTGAACTGAGAATGGGCAACTAAGCCTAGAAAATGCTAACTTGCATTTGTGAACAGCAAGAAAAGAAATTTGGATGGCTATTCTAATATAAATCAATAAAAGTTTGAAACAGAGATAATGGATTTGTGGAGATGCTTCTGTTGTATCTATATCTGTATTTCTGTGTGAGGGTACAGTGAGATGGTCAGGCCAGCAGCCCAGCGGTAAAATCCGGCCAGATCTATCCGGCTCGCGTGAACCAGTAAAGCCACCAGCAGGAGACTCTGCCCACCCCCCGGGACATCATTACGTCCCATTTTTGACCCTCTGCACATGCACAGAAGGCTCTGCGCATGTGCAGAAGAGGTGCACGCTGTCACACTCCCAAACTGGTAGCGAAGGTAAGTGCATTTCACCGCTGTAGCAGACCTTGAACAGGAAGTTCACACAATGTACACTTTTCTGCTTTCATGCCTAATGCCTACACTGCTACAGGAAGAAGGCGAATTATTGGTCTTTACTGATTGAATGTGTGATAATTTGAAGAAGGCAGTTAGTGGATTCCTCCTATCAAACATGACTTCCTGCTGGGAAAACATCTACCAATATAAACTGGAGCTGATGAGGACTGAATCTTCCCAAATGGCGAAGCTTGTAATCTAGTAGAGGCTGCCTGGTTAAAGGAAGACAGGACCTATGGAGAAAAGGGCTGAAAGGGGCAGCAGGAAAACCCTCCAGGTATCAAATCAGCCCCATATCCAGCTCTTCTGGAGTTAGTAGTATGATAAACGGCAAAGATCTGCTTCACCACACAAACCTCCCAGTGTTGTCAGCTGCTTTGGGATCTATTTTTGAATGAACCCTAGGTCTATATTCAGACTCAAACATGAGTTTAATAGGATTTGCTTTTTTTTAAAAGAGCACTGAACCTATGACTAATGAAGCAGAGGTTGATCAGGACAGTGGGTGAGCACCTTCCCATGTCACCTTACAACTGCCACCTTACCTATCATATCTACAACTATCCAGGGCTTCTCATTCTCTCTCCAAAGGAAAACCTATGTGTCCCATACATCAAGCTCTCTACTTCCTAATCTTACTAGCCATTGCTCCTCGTCCTTCTTGCTTACTTGAGGCTTGTGAAAATTCTGCCCTGAATTTGCAGTTTCTAGCTTTCCCTGCTTGCAGAAGTGGCCAATTTGGATGGGGAGGTGAGGTGTGAAATTGCCTTTTTAAATTAGCTATCGTTTGTTTCAAAATGTCAGGTGAGTAGAACAGGATGCACACAAAGGAGACAGCTGAGACAAGAATGCAAGAGGAAATCAATGAGGTGGAGAACCCATGTTGCCTGGGTGGATTGTCCCAAGGAAAGCAGTGATCTTAAGGCGAACTCTTTTGTTAAATTTGGGAGGATGCATGCTGGACCGAAAAGCCAAGAGGAAAGCTTTCTTCATCCAACCTCTTTCATATCAATATATCTTCTCTTCTCTTGCACACATTTAGGTACCATGCAAAGTCATAAATTAGTTGACCACATGACTAAACTCACTAAATGGCATAATAATTTAGATGGGTGAACTGTTTCTTGGCTTTGCCTGTACAATCTCACCTTCAACACTTGTGAAGATAACTAGTAAGTTTCCAGGTTCTCCTGAAATGAAAAGCACCTGTTGGAGATGATCAGGCTGAGCCTGAGGGAGGGGTCAAACATGTCATCAGTCTTGAGTATGTTTGTGCTCACAAGAGATCTACTGTAAATCCAGCCCTCCTTGAATTCCTTCCGTCCTTATCTACCGCCAACTTCCTTTGGCTGTTAGTAGTTCAGTAGTTAGTAGTTCAGTAGTTCAGATTAATGTCATGTGCCAGGGAAATCAGGAGATCCAGGCAGTTAAATGGGTATAAAGATTTATTGCAAGCTTAAGCTTTGTATAAGAATCTGAACTATTAATGGCCAAAGGAAATTGGCAGTAGATAAGGGTAAAAGGAATTCAAGAGGGGGTGGACATAGATCTCTTGTGGGCACAAAGGGTCTCATGACTGATGATGTGTTTGACCCATCCCTCGGGCTCAGCCTAATCATCTCCTACAGCACCATTGTGATACTGGAGACTGTACAAAGGGAGTGGCCCATGCCAGCCTAAAGTGGCTAATAGGTTCTGGCACATCTCCATCCCGGACTATATCATCAGCCACTTCATTGGTGAAGTATGGAAAAATTGTGTTGAAAGAAGAAAGACATGACTTTAAACTGGAACAGCTAAGAAAGGCTTGATACTGCTGAAGCTGTAGATGGGGCAGGAGAAGAAGGTATCATGAGCAGAGCCATCCATGTGGAAAGAAGGGGATGCAAATGGTGAAATGAGTATTGCAGCAACCCTATGCAAGTGATGACCCATTTGTACACACATCATGTTATTATATGCACTTATGAAAATGGGAAGCTTGCATTGTAAGGGCACGATACTTGTTTCATCATTCTGATAACATTATTAGATTTCTGCGGATGTTTCTAGTCATAAGCCCATGGCGACAAAGAGAAATTTAAAGAATATCTTCATGTGCTCTTAGAGGCATAGGAGGATGAGCCAAGAGAGAGAATATTGGTGGTCTGAATGAAAATAATTAGGTTTCCACAAAGCTTGCTTTATCTTGGTAGACAACATTTATTGGTCATTACATGGGGGAGGGGGCGTTCTTTGTGAGTGTAAATTGTTAATTGTGTTATCTTTTGAAATTATTTTCAGCCTGTCCTGTAATTTTATTTTCCAGAGTGGGCTGCTCTGAATTTGTCCAATGGTGTCTGTCAGCTAGCATCAATAAAATCTGCCCTCTGCTTTTGCCTAACCATCTTTGTCTTTTTTAGAAAGAAGCTGCTCCTTAAAAACAACTTGGAATTTCTTTTCAGCTGTAAGAATGGGACAACTTTCACAGTTTTTCCAAGGGGAAAAGGATCATAGTGTTCCATAAAGCAGTATACAAATGCCTGATGAATCAGAAGGCCGAATCAATTAGCAAAGTGCAAATGTCTGAGTGCATTACAAGATCAGTATGAGACTTTTTAACCCTTAATTCTGTTAGACTCTCCTCACTAATTCCCCAAATTCTCATCAAACTCTTTTCAACTCTCTTAACTTCATAACACCTCCCAATGCTACCTTGACAGCTACACTTGCTTTTTTATTCACCTGTTTAAAGGCCAGGTAGGCTCTACTAGAGAGTGCTTCAACAGCTGTTAGGTAAATACTTCTTCAATCAAGAACAGAAAAGGGAATGAGAAAGAAGCTAAAGATTGCCCCATCTTGATTCTCTTTGGTATAAAAAAATTCAAGATGCTTTTATTATAACTGGCAACAACAGAGTGTCAATAGTGTTATTAGTACCAGTTTCTTGAGTTGACCTACCTCAAAAAACTGAACAAGTTTGTGTTTCCCATTTTCAATAGAAACCCACCCCCCATAACAAGTAGAAAGAGTTTGACATGGTAGTCCTTCTATTGATGAACCAAAGAAAGAAACCACTAGACTTGTTTTTCAATGGACATAAAATAATCTTGTGTCAGTGTTCCAGAAAACACCCCAACTCCAAGTAAAAACTCTGAAGCAAGCGTTTTTCAAAGTTCTATTTACTAGAATAGGTAAACTGGCACATCTGGGAAAACCAGAATCTGAGAGATCCGGGTTTTCCCTCAGTAAATCAAAACCCCCAAAACTATCCCCGCACTCCTCAGTTGATCACATGCTCCAATCACCATCCGTCCCATCTCGAGACAGCACTCCGACCACTCCTTCTCCAGATGCAGGATTGGCCTGACCTTGACCGATAGGAAGAATGCCATTATATCTAAAGACAATCCCTCTACTAAATCCCCCGTCCTACTTTCCCACACCTGAGAAGGTGGCAGCATGGAAGTTTCCAGCCTAATATGGTTTCCAAAGCTGACAACTTGTACAATTAGCTAGCTTTGGAGCTCAATATTCCTCTGCTCCTTTAAACATGAATCAATTTTCTCTTTTTAGCCATACAGAGAATCTGTATGTTCAGTATTGCAGCCTTCTGAGATACTGAACATACTTTTGTTTACGCCTGTAAACAAACTTTCTGCTGCATCCAAAGTCTTGGCTAGTCTATTTCCACGATCCTCAGAATAGATGCCACACCCCAGGTCAGAGTCAATCAGCTTCCCAATCTCATTGCACTGCCTTGCATTCTCTCCTTCACACATCTGCTCCTTCCAGAAGTAATTCACTTTCTTGAGACATGCCCCTTCCTTTCAACTTTTTCATGCGCTTGGTACCACGCTCTTTTATCCTTTCCCTTAAAGCAGCGGTTCTCAACCTGGGGGTCGCGACCCCTTTGGGGGTCGAATGGCCATTTCACAGGGGTCACCAAAGCCCTCTCTTGCCCCCCACCCCTTCACTCACCCTTACCCTCTGCTTCTGTTGGATCGCCGGTCGCCGGTTGCTTACCCCACCCACTCCCAATCTATTGCTGCCTCCTGAGTCCCAGCTGATGGCTAAAGGGAAAAAAACTGTTTAAATTCTTGCCACGGGGATTCAAAGGGCTGCCCTACAGCTGATCAATGTTAAGAGAAAACAAATGAGTAGACCCATGCCTGCAAAAATAGAAAAAACAGCCCCTTTCCGTTCCAGCATAGGTTAATTACCATAAGTTGATTAGATTGGCCTCCCGGCTCTCAGCTGATTTGCTCTCAGCTGTTTTGCTAGCTGCAAAGAGGTGCAGATTTTTTTCCCTCAAGCCATGCTGAAAAGCGAAACTGAAAGTAAAGCAGGGTCTTTGCTGCAACGTGAGAAAATGAGGCAGAGAGAGATTTCTTTTTCTTTTTCCTCACCAAAAAAGATAGGTGGAAAACTGCAAACAATGGGAAATTTAGGGCAAAAGAGGAGGTTCAAGATTTTAAAACACAAAAGAAAAAAAGCTCTATTTAACTAGGGAATTGTAATAATTGAGATACTATTAATTGTATATTGTGTTGAAAGCAGAAATGGTTAAGTTGTGGTTTGCTTCACCACTCCTACAGGGTGGCTTTGGCTCCCTTGGAGCCCACAAACAGGGAGAAGTCAGCACAGTGAACGTGTATCTGAGACCGCTGTGATGTCAACTGGACTTTTCCCTTACGCCTACATTTTTTACCAAGTCTCTGACTTTTTCCTTTGAGTTCTCATGACATTGTGTATTTTTGGATTATTATATTTGATAAGGTTTTACTCTTCCTCAGCCACCTGTCATGCACATATCTGCTTTTTCCTCCTAAGTCCACTCCTGTTTTTATGCTGCATCTGCCCACTCTGCTTGCACCTTTCCTCGGTGTGTGATTGTTCCCTAAGACCTCCATATGCTGCATTTATAACATGGCTGCCTGCTGCACAGAATTTCCATACACACATCCTCCCACCATTGAGGCCAAGACACAACATATTCTCTTTTGCTTCCCCCATGAATGAGGAACCATAATAGCTACTCCAGTATGACCCAAAGCAATATAGATAGTACAGAACTGCTGCTCCAAAGCTATCCCACAGACTCTAGAAGAGAATAGCTTTTACGGAGACTAGGACTTTTTATACTCTGAGAAATACTCTGTAGCATTTATTCTGCTGTATGCTATGTCAACTAGTATGTTTCCATTACAGTAATTTTTTTTCACTTGAAATGGACTCAGGCTGAAACTCAAAATGCTTTAAAAGGAGAGGAGGCAATTGTTTTCACTTCTCTTAGTACTAGTACTAGTACTTAGTACTAGTACTGGAAAAAAATATATCTGATTTCTATTGTGCAATTTTCATGAGTGAGGCTTTTGTTTATTCCTACCAAAGTCTGTTCAGAAACAAAGTTTTTATAGCCAATCACATAAAAAGGAGGAGGTTTTCTTGCTTGTCTTCTATTCTGTTACTTCTATATTTTCTTAGGAATATTTCATTGTCGGAAGACACATCCACACCCCAATGCATTAGAAATTCTCTTTCTCTGATACATAATCTTCTCTTTTGATCATCCTATCCCCTACCTCAAGGCTGTATTTTTATTCATAATGAAATAAAATGAAATCTCTCCTTTTAAATGAGTTAAAACTGCAACTAACAAATTTTGTAATAAAACAAAGGGACCAAAAGTTGGTGCATCTGCATTAGGTATTGACACTTGGAAGACCTCCAAAGCAATTAGTTAAATCATTCTGTACTCTTCATCCTCTGGTTCATCATATAGTCTCACTACAGGATGGTAATACATCACTGTGCCAAACCCAACCAGCCATGC
The DNA here is from genome assembly GCA_012654045.1 of Ptyas mucosa. Lineage (NCBI taxonomy): Eukaryota > Metazoa > Chordata > Lepidosauria > Squamata > Colubridae > Ptyas > Ptyas mucosa. The sequence goes on from WNWU01000002.1 coordinate 44,061,002, forward strand.
CACTAGAGTTCCTCCGAAGAAAACACAGAAGGTTAATAGACAGATGTATATGAAATCTTCTAGTTGTAAGTACAGAAGGCACAGGTAACGGAGCTCCAATTTTGCCTTGATGAGAGAAAGACCCTGCATTTTTTCTGGTTTACTGCAAGTGGTATTCTCAAAATCTGCAAAAAGGAAACATAAAATGAGAACTAGTGTGAATTTTAAACAGTTACTGGTATCTCTACAGCCGCCCAGTCTGCTGCTCCTGCCACTGCAAGGGGGCGGTAGCAGTTCTCATGCTGCTACTTCCAGCTGGGATGCTGGAGGAGGAAAAGGAGGAGGAACTGCCGTCGGGAAGGCAAGCTGCCCCAGGAGGGCTGGAGGAGAGCGCAGCATGGAGATGCCACCAAGGGTTAAGAGCAGTGGTGGGATTCAGCCAGTTCGCACCACTTCGGGAGAACTGGTTGTTAACTTTCTGAACAGTTTGGTGAACTGGTTGTTGGAAGAAATCATTAGGGCAGAGAACCGGTTGTTAAATTATTTGAATCCCACCACTGCGTCTGGAGCTTGCCTGCCACCCCGACAGGGGGAAGGGGAGTGGCAGGGAGGCGGGCAGGGAGGCACAAGGATCCCTGAAAGGCCAGGTGGAGCTGGTGCATGTGCAGCGGACAATTGGTCTTCACACACGTGGGCCAGAAACCAGAAGAGCAGGTGACTGGCACATATGTACGTGCCAGAAACTGGAGGATCATCTGCTTTTCTGGTTTTCAGTGTGCACACACTTGCTCCCATTTCAGCACTTGGTGCCAAAAAGGTTTGCACATGCTCCTGTTTTGGCACTCAGTGCCGAAAAGGTTGGCTGTCACTGGTATAGGCATTATCTGATATCACTGTGGGCCCACAATGCTAAATTTCAACTGAGTTCAGGGATGGTATTGATGTTCTGACTCTGCAGTTATTTTGAATTGATTATTTCCCTCCAACTGAAGGATTGTGGCAAATTAACAGTAAATGTAGGGAAATATATTTCAATTAGCAATGTTTATTCTTGCTGTTGGTTTTTCTTCAGCTGCTATATATGTCATTTATGATTTTGAATTTTGCATTTTATCTCATTTTTAATAAATTGCTAGCAACGTGGAGTTTTGTAATTGAAATGGCAGGCCATACAAATGGAATGTGCTGTATATATTACAGTTGATGAATAATCTGAGGATTTGTGAAAGTTGTCTAAGGCAGAAATACACGGGGACTCATTGGAGTGTAATTAGGTCTGTGGATTTGACTGCTAATTGAAGAATCCACATTCCTAATTAACTCAGGGAATAAAAGAGGTATTCAACATGAAGTCCAATCTCACCTGGGGATTTAATATCAGTATTTGTTAGCCAGCTGGAGAACATCAGGAATTTGCAGTCACAATTCCAGGGGTTATTCTTTATTCCCAAAATACGAAGTCTGTACAGTTTTTGGAACATTTCAGCACTGAGGTAAGACAAGCCACAATTACTCAAATCTATATATCTCAGAAGACGGTTCTTTTCAAAGGCTTGCTCCATAATCTCCACCATCAATGGATTGCCAGAGAGATTTAAGAGCAGCAGTTCACTCAGTTGTGAAAAAGTGAAGGATGTTATGTGGGAGAGCTTGTTGAAACTGAGATCCAAATATGTCAGTTTGATTAACCCTGGAAAGCTGAAATCCAAGTCCATTGTTATCAGATTGTGGCTGCAATCAAGGTAGACCAGTTCATTGAGATAACTCATGGTTAATAGTGGTAAATTGGTGAGATTGTTTTGTGCCAGAATTAGTTTTTTAGTAGTCAGAGGAATTGTGGTTGGAAAGTTTTGCATTTTTTTTCCTGTGCAGTTCACTTGCCACATATTACAAGTACATTCTGTGGGGCAACTCAAGGCCTCTTCTATCCATTTCATTCCAAGTGCAAGAATTGTCCACAAAAGTGGGGAACTATGACAAGAGATCAGAATGAAATACCCCATCTTGTAGTTTTCTTTCCTTTAGCTTCATCAGAAGGGGACTTGCCTTTTCGAAATTTCAGATGCAGAGGAGAATATTAGTTTACCAGTTCCTGCTAGAAGAGCTCTAAGTCATCTTAGCTGTTACTGTCACCTTTATGACATCACCTCTTTAGCCCATACTCTGGAATCATGATGGTGATGTACAAGCAGACCTGCCTATGTCAACTGTCTTAATAAATATTCATTTTTTTATCATTTATGCATATTCCAGTCTTTCATACTTTTGTAACAATCATTATATTACTGTTACAATTATATATATAATTAACAATAATTATATTATTACAAAGCATAATAATATTTACACAAGAGAGTTTCATTGCTTAACATATATACATATAAAATATATACACTACATGATGGTTTATTCATATATATGCATTTACATATATGACCAAGATTCATATAGAAAAACAAAAGGTAGATAAGATAAGGTAAACTTTATTGTTATTTTTTTAATGTGGACACACTGGCACACATTAAAAATGAATTTGTTGCCTGCTCTCAAAAGAAAGTAAATGCCCATACACATACATAACACACATATACACATGCTCGCTCTCTCTCTCTCTCTCTCTCTCTCTCTCTCTATATATATATATATATAATATATACACACACACACACACATATGTGTGCATGTATGTGTATATGTGTGTATGTGTATGTATGTATGTATACTCTCTCTCTCTCTCTCATACTTTAGCCATCTAAAGTAATGAGAAGGAAGGACTCACTGTAGAAGAGCTTAATGCTGGGAAAGATTGAGGGCAAAAGAAGAATGGGACGACAGAGAATGAGGTGGCTGGATGGAGTCACTGAAGTAGTAGGCATGAGCTTAAATGGACTTCAGGGGATGGTAGCGGACAGGAAGGCCTGGAGGAACGTTGTCCATAGGGTCACGATGGGTCGGACACTACTTCGCAACTAACAAGAACAAATACACACACACATGTACGTGTGTGTGTGTGTGCATGTATGATCAATATGTATTGATCACTGTCCATTTTGAATACATAGTGGAAAGAGGAAGCTTGAGAGTTCACAAGGTTGATGCTATATGGAACAAAACTGAGACTGAATCTAGATGTTCTGCTTCAGATACCATGAAGATGTAGCTGAGCCAGAACAATTCTAGGAGGCCTATACACATAGCCATGGCCACCCGGTCACATGCCCAGCTAGCCACGCCCACCCAGTCACATGACCTCCAAGCCACACCCACAAAATAAGCCACACCCACAGAAACAGTCGTAAAAAAAATTAGAACCCACCCCTGGTTGGGGGTCACCACAACATGAGGAACTGTATTAAAGGGTTGCAGCATTAGGAAGGTTGAGAACCACTGCCTTAAAGGAAATCCTTCAGTCCCTTTTGCAAGGCTCCTTTGTACTCAGAGCTCTGTTCACTACACCCTTCTTCTCTACACAATCCATAGTCTTGGATATTTCACAGGGAGCCACACTAAATGTAAGAAGCGTTTGAAGTGAAGCAAAGACAGAGCAAAGATATTTTACCTGGAATAGGCTGAAATTGTTGCTTTCTTCAAACCCAGTGCTGGATCAATATGTACTCTGCAACTTTCAGGAATCTCTTTTACTATATATCTATGGAGATTCTCAGTCATCTAAGTCATGGTTGTCCCAAAGGTGCTTTTTCAAAAGGCAACTGGACTTTCTTTGTTCTTGCTTGAAGACATTTCGCTTTTCATCCAAGAGAAGCTAAACATCCTCAAGGGAAAACAAAGAAGTTCAGTTGTGTTGTGGCCTGTATTCGGCCTGTGCAGCTAGTAGCTATTCAGACAGCGAGGAGGCTGGTGTGGTGCTGGCAGTTGAGTTGGACAATGAGGAGGCTGGAGAAGATGTAGTGCCAGAGGTGGGGATTTAACCAGGGCCTTCAGAACCTCCAGAAGCTCTCTTAAGTGAAGAGGACGAAGAGGAGGAGCCTCTTCTCGATGCACGGGTGCGCAGAGCTGCCAAAACGCAGGAGTGGCTCCTCAGGAGGCGGTCTCCTCAAGAATAAGGCTTGGGGGTAATTGGCCACTCCCTTAGCCTATTTAAGGAGGAACACCGACTGAAGCAATTTTCAGGGAACAACTTAGTTCACATACCTTCGTTTCTTGTCTTGCTTATCTTATCAGCTTCCTGCAAATTGCTTCTGGGCATTCTGCCAACCATAGTAAGCTTTCAGTTATTATTCTTTGAATTATTGGTGGCTGTTAATGCAGTTAATTAACAGCTGTTGTTGTAAAAGACTGGTTTATTTATTAAACTAACGTTTGAATGGACTTTGTGTGTGCTGCGTTCTTTGGGATCCCTAGCTGGGGCAGAACAAGTTGTGAAAAAGAACTTTTGGGTCTATTTTACTATATTTGTAAATACAAGTTATATTACAAAAGAACCAGAGCATCCCATGCTCTCTCACATTCAAATAAAGAAATCTAAATACTGCAGCTCTACCAAAATATTTAGCAGCATCTTGGAAAGGATAAAAGGGACTTATAACAATACCTCCAGAACAATTTCACTTGGACAATGCTTCCAGTTGACTCTCATTGCTCTAGGTGCAAGAGATGAGCTACTACAGGTAGTCCTTGACTACAGTGGAGCCCAGAATTTTGGTCGCAAGTCATTGTGGTCGTAAGTCAAGACATCATGTAACGGAATTTGATTTTACAACTGTTTTTTTTACAAGGGTCATGAAGCAAATCACCATGATTCTAAAGCAAATCATATGGTTGTTAAGCGAATCCCGTGGTTATTACGTGAATCTATTCTTCTAAATAGGCATGTTTGCCAGAAACAATCCAAAAATGCCAAACTACATGCATAATTTGCAATTATGGTCACATCATTGCCGTGTGCTGCATGTAGTCATAATTGCAAGCTGGTTGACAAGCACCTAAAATTCAATCATGTGACCATCGGATGTGGCAGTCATAACTTCGAGGACTGGCTGTAAGTAGGTTTCTAAAAGTCCATCATAACTTTGAACAGTCATTAATCAACTGACTGTAATTTGAGGACTAGCTATACTACAGTAAGTTCATGAGAAGAAGCTATGATTTGCAACAAATGTCTGAGGCTGTTAAAAATACCACTTAGAGTTGGGACACGATAATCCAGTTTACTCCACAGAGCTATTGAGTAATGTCTATCTATTTATTTTTTTTTACTCCATTCTTACCAGAATCATTCCCTGAGGACATCCACAACCAGAATGTGGTCATATCCATCTCCCGGTGACAGAATTTAAATTAACTTCCCTAACTATAACAATATATTGATTTAAAAATGTGCAGACTACAAGGAAACAAAGCACATGCTCATAATGAAAAATAAACAGTTAAATTTAGTACCAGGATTAAAAAAAAAAACACCAAGGGTTAGTGATATCAAACAAAATGTTGCTGACTACTTTCACGTATAAGGTACAAGTCTGCATAAAATGTTAAACAGAGAAATTTGTAAATATCTAGTTTTAAGTATTTGTAATTCTAGCAGCCACGATTTTTTAATACTAAATGAATACTGTAATCCTGTTCATGATTTTTTTTATGATACATGAAGCAAGGGATGCTGTTTCTGAACTGTAATTTGGGTGAGGGTTTTAGTCTTCACATTAGCATCAATATTCTCTTTTCAGAGCAGTGTGAAACTTTATGTCTCTTTTAACTTCCTGTATTATAGTAATTTATAAAATGCATGTCATGACATTTCAGGGAAGGCAGCATGATTTTATATTAAAAATGAGATTAGAAAAAAGGATGCTAATTTAAAAAGTATCTGGGTAGAGAATTGTACAAGAGACACATCGTCAAAGGATATTTGTCAGAACAACAAAATAATTTAAGAAATAAGGATATTTGGTATAGTTTAATACATAATGAACTCAGATCCTGAAGTAAATTACCCAACAAATTATATTGGAAAGGGTTCAGTGAACATTTTAAAATGTGGTTTCAAAGTTATACTTGATTGACAGTAACGTAGGGCTGTCAAAAAGGAAAGAAATTGGAGGGGGGAATTAAAAGACTTATTTTTAAAAGAAGATATATATACTTACCATGGTGTTTCATTTCAGGGTAAGCAACTTTATACAGAACACAGAAAAAGAATAAAAAATGCTAAATCAAAGGAATTAAAAGATCTGGGATTAAAAAATATAAAAGGAAACAGCTAACTGGTTTTATTGTTACCTAATTAACAATCTATTTATCCCTGCAAATCATTGTTGCTTCTACCCTATTACCATTTTATACATCTCATAAAATTCAATACAACCATAACTTCAACCCATTTACTTTCATCATATATTTGCTATACAGTTCATCCTCATTCACCTACATTCATTCAGCACCTATTCATTTGTGATCTTTTGTTTTGTTGCTTTATCCACACACTCTTTTTAAGTAATCTCATTTCCAAGGCATTCATTTTATTTTGTTTGACATATCCAAATCTCAACTCCAGAAACAAAATGTTAATTGCCGCCTCTTGTTCCCTTGTTCCCTTTTAAGGGTCTTCTCCACTATGCTCATTTAATTTATTACCGTAATCCCCTAAAAACCTTTATTCACTCTTTCTATCTTTTCTTTTGTACAGGCAAATAATCATGGCTTGTTCCCAATCATCAGGCAATCATTGCACAAATACTAAACAAATAGTACAGACATTCACCTGCAAACCACATCCATATTTTAACATATTTTACAGCCCTGCTATTTTTGAAAACTATCATAGCATTTGCAACTTTCTTTCCATAGCACGTTTTCTGAACAGTAACATGACAGCATTGGACAATAAAACAGATAGCAATGATATTATCTTTTCTAAACAAATATCTAAGATATCCTTTCTAATCTTTGATTACATTCTTTGTGACCATCTTTTTTCTATATATAGGCTTAACAAATATTTTTATGTTCTCATTTTTGCAACAATAAATTTTGTATATGATTATCCATAGCCTTTTTATTTCATCATTGCACCAAGGATACTACTCGTATTTTCCATTTGTGTAATTACCTACTTCTATAGTAATCCATTGTACTCCTTTTCCAGCAGTTTTCACATCTTATATCTGTTTCTGTTGGGAGATGGAACTATCCTATAATACATTTTTGTGCCTTCACTTCCTACAGTCGTTCTATTTTCATCCTTGTCTATTTTTCCCAAGATCCTGAAACTTAAAACAAAATTTGTTCCATGTCATATACTGTTCTCTCTTAGCCCTAATCCATATATGCTTCAATGGACTTTTTTTCAATATTTCATCATAAACAAGCATATCAATCATGCTTGTTTCAATTCTTAGGTATACATCTATAGTCATACTTAAGCAGATACTTTTTTAAAGTGAATTCCTTTATTTAATCCATGCTCTTTACCATTTACTCTTACTGTAGATATTGACTTCCATCGCCTATCATAGCTTTGGTCAATCAAGGTGTTTGCATGACACAAACCTTTTCAGTGATAGAGAAGCGTCTAGGTTAACACTCTAAGTGGTATCCATACTTTGCTGAGGGCAAAGACAGAATTGGTCTGGTCAGATTTGCTAAGAAAATTTGTTTAAAATTTCATATAAGAAAACTAAAGTAGCACTTGGTCTTCAAAGAATATTAGTTTTGTTCTTTTCAGATGGAATTATACATTTTTTTTAAAAAAATGGAATCTGGAACAAGAGAAGGGTCATGCACCAACCTTCTTGTGTTTTGAGATAATTGTTATATTCTCCTATATATCAACAGTCTTGATTTATTTGGTGACTTATTTTCTTAGAACTAATAATCATATTGATATGTGCATATAATAATAATACTGTAAGCCAAGCTGCAGCCTATCATCATGCATTTAATATGATTGTCTTATTTACACATATTAAAATGCTACTTGGGATATGTAATCATATATTTTGTTTTGGAGAAGGAATTTTCTAGCTGGTATAAATACATTCAATTCCTTAATTAATTGCTAAATTATCTTGCTTATTAAATTGGAAAAAATGTATTCAGCCAATCAAATTTTTAACCTTTGTGTCCTATTTTCTTGTAGTTAGTCAACAAAATCTGATAGCCTTCATGTCAGGTTATCTTATCAGTTCTGTAAATCTTTCCATAACGCAATGTGGTATTGGTAAAGCAAGCAAGGGAAAAAAGGTTTAAGAAAGCAGATCAATGAAACACAATGTGCAAATGATGTCGCTAGATATAGAAATATATTCTACGGTAACTCAAGAGATGGGGAAGAGAAATGCACATTTGCTGGTCCAACATGTAAAAGGGCTATCAATCTAGAAGGTATATTCCCAGTTTCTGTTATGAAATGTAGTTGAGGTGGTAGAACCCACCAGGAGGAAGGGGCTACATTCCAGAGGAATAAGAGGTAATTCAGCCCAGTTATTATGTGTGAGAGAAAGATGGCGAAGACAACTCCTTCCTAATACTATAGTTCACAGAGTATATTGTGGATGCAGATAGTTCGCAGTCTTGTAAGTTTTTGTCTATAGGTGTGAAACAATAAAGAACTCAGCTTGAAAGAATTGCCATGTATCATTCTTGGCTTGGAGCCTGACAGCTGCATTCTACACAGCCAATGTGAAAGGCAGAATCAACTCCAGTTACTGTCTTTTAACTGGTAGAGCATTTTCTGTTTTTAGTACTTTGATCCCATGCTATCCTTTTACTCTTAGTTATTGAGTGTGACATGATTAGGTCAGAAAGAAAATTGATCTGAGAGTTTGATGTATCTTTTATCTAAATAAAGTAATAATTCATTCCTTTTCTATTCTCTTTAGTTTTTACTTTTTGCACTTTTATCTTACTTTTTTCCTGACTTTCCCTTTTTAAAAAATTGTTTATCTTCTTGCTTCTTTATCTTCTATTGTTTTTTTGTAATTCAATAAAGTTATATACAAAAGAAATAAAATTGAACTTGTCAGATTATAAATGTTTCAATTTAATTTACCCTTCTACAGACAGAAAATTTTCTACTTAAGAGAATGCAAATTGCTTAAGAAAAATAATATATAGATGAAAGGCAGCTTTGTGCTCAGGGTGATTCTTTGGCCTGAAGTGTCAAGAAAATGACAGGCATACAGTATCCTGTCACTATTTTTGTTGTGACTGAAGTGTCATAGTCCAGGTAACATGTCGCAGAGTTTAAGATGAATGACTGAAAAGGGTTTGAAACTCATGTTCTTAAAGAGAGGAACTGTCATTTGGTTCAGGTTGTGTACAATAGCGTGCATACACAAGGTATTATTTGAAATGCAAATATCCAATTCACAGTATTTTATTAGAATTGTCTTCTTATAGTTAAAGTGAATATGCTGTTAAATGGCACTGAAATTCTGCTTTAAAAAAACCAAATCCCTCAATAACTCTCAAGGAATCCAAATCTAGGGCATATTTAGAAGACAGCATGGGGTTTCGTAACTTGTTCACTCTCTACCACTGCCCTAGCCCTCAGTTCTTGACTTTCTTTTCATTGCTAGTATTTGTTTTGTTAGGGATATTTCCACAGGTATCAATAGAAATTTCCCTCCTTGGGCAGGGAACAGCCTAGTTTAGTGTGGAGGGCAATTTAGACTTCCAAAGACAAAGGTAATTTCCACACCTTCCAATTTAACAGAGTAACAGAGTTGGAAGAGACCTTGGAGGTCTTCCAATCCAGCCCCCTGTTCAAGGAGGAAACCTATACCATTATCTCTTCTTAAAAACCTCCAGTATTAGAGCATCTACAACTTTTAGAGGCAAGTTATTCCACTGATTAATTGTTGTGTCAGGAAACTTCTCCTTAGGTTCTCCTAGGTTAGTTCCTTGATTAGTTTTCATCCATTGCTTCTTTTCCTACTTTCAGGTGCTTTGGAGAGTAGGTTGACTCCCTCTTCTTTGTGACAACTCCTTAGATCAGGGCTGTCAAATTTGTGACCCAAGGGCCAGATGTGTCACACTTTGGCCATGCCCACGCCCAGTTTAGCAAAGGGGGGAAAAGTTGTGATATGTCACATGGTGCCACCTTGACGATGTGAGTTTGACACCCCTGCCTTAGATATTGGAACAGTGCTATCATATCACCCCTAGTCCTCCTTTTCATTAAACTAGACAAACTTAATTCCTGCAACCTTTTTCATGTGTTTTAGCCTCCAGTCCCCTAATCATCTTTGTTGCTCTTCTTTGCACTCTTTCTAGAGTTCCAACATCTTTTTTATATCATGGCGATATTCCAAATGTGGTCTTACAATATCTTCTTGTGTCATCCAACCATAATTGTGCCAGCATAACAATAACGAGGACCAATTTTAAATTACTTCAGTGATTACTGGTCGAAGTAATTAAGATGCTATAAGTCACTTGTATGGAAGTTTTCTTTTTTTAAAACCTTTTTTCCTTCCATGAAGAATTCCAATCTGGATCTCCCAAAAGCATTCAATAAATGATACGAAAGCTTGTAAAAGCCAATTGTATGATTAATCCTATGTTCAATTTGCCCTCCCTATAAGCAATATACTGTCCTATTTTCATTCTAGTATACCAACTACATTAGATTTAGAATATGGATGATACCCGTATTTTTGTGTAATTCAGTTAAATTCCTTCCAACTGCAATTGGTAAATCAAAGGTTTTATTCCTCATTCAGTATTTAGTTTCTGACAGTATTTAAATTTACAGATCTTAACATTTTCTACAGAAAAGATCCTCTATAGTGAAAAGAAAAGAACAAACACTGGATAATCATTTTGTACCGTATCCTCTTTAGTGCTAGTAGAAAAGAGAAACTAACAGGTGGCACATTGTAAATCACTGCTTGTGTTAACAGATTATACTGCTATTGGCTGTTGGCTAGGTTGCATGCTGCTGATCAATTTCTAGCTATGTACCAGTGATACTACACAGTAGCAACACACATGCTACATTACGGATGTCCATAGGTACTAGCATTCTTCCCACCACCTCAGGAGGTCTATTGTTTCATATGAAAAAGGGAGTGGGGAAATGTGGGAAGAGATGCTCATATACTGGTGAGCAAGCATTCCCTACAACTTGGTAGACCTGATAGCCCTTGGCCTGAGAGAGTATACTGGCTGAGACTGTTGCTATCCTCAACCATTTGTTTTACTATAGCAACTTGATTAATTATATGAATCTTGCTGTGAGCTGTCCAGAGTCACTATATGTAAGATGGGCAGCCACACACACATAATTTAAATAAAATAAATAAATAAATAATTTTTTCTATTGCTGGGGAAATGGGATTATTTCACAAAAAGATAAAACTATAGGGGATTGCATTAAACAATATTTAGAATAGGATCTTTTTAAAAAAATTTCCAAGCTAGTTTTATCATTGTGAGACTTATTTCTGTACAGATTGTAGACCTTTTTAGGCATGTATTCCCATGAACACAGTTTGCCTGCAGTTATAGTGTCTTGCACAAATGCGCTATTTTAAGTAGCTGGACAGCTAGGCAATCTGGAGCCAGGTTTATGAGCTCATCTCAGTATACAGTTTGATGTATACTGTATAAAGTGGGTCTTTCGGAACTGTCATCTTAATGCATCACGTCAGCCACTTCATAGAATTAGGTTTAAGTACGATTCATTCATCATGCTGAACCGGAACATACCAGTCCAGGCTCAGTAACTGGGCAGGTTCACTGTAGGAACAGTGGTCTTGAATGATGGTCTTTTGAGACTAGTTGCTGAAAGTCCCCAACGGGAAAGTGGCTTAAGAATAGAGCCACTGCCACTGTAAAGATGTAAGGACAATTCTATTACTGCACAAGCTTTGTTCCATGAAATGTTATTCTGTATTACTAATTGGTCTCCCAGGCTCACCGATTTCTCTTCATTAGCCTAAGACAGGTACACCTCTGTCACACTGCAGTAGGTAGGTTGCGCCACTGAGGTAGGGAAGCTGATGTAATCCAGCTGTTTTGAAGTCTATCTCCCACAGTCCCTTGCTAAGGATAATGATTAGTACTGATGGGAGTCTGTTGAAGCACATTACTTTGGCAGAGAGCAACCCTAATCCACTGCCCTGACCAGCAGGATGGGCATTTTTAAAACCCCTGCTTCACTGCCATTCGATAGCACTTTTAACTCTGCATGTTTGGCAGTTAAGGAATGTGATAGATTAACAGAGTTGGAAGGGACCTTGTAGGTCATCTAGTCCAACCCCCTGCTCAAGCAGGAGACCCTATACTATTTCTGAGAAGTGGCCTTCCAGTCTCTTCTTGAGAGCCTCCAGTGATGAAGCACCCACAACTTCTGAAGGCAAGCTGTTCCATTGGTTGATTGTTCTCAATTTCTCCTTATTTCTAGGTTAAATCTCTCCTTGATCCGTTTCCATCCATTGTTTTGTCTGGCCTTTGAGATGATTTGGAAAATATCTTGTCCCCCTCTTCTCTGTGACAGCCCCTCAAATATTGAACACTTTTATCATATTACCCCTGGTCATTCTCTTCAGTAGATTAGCCATGCCCAGTTCTTGTAACCGGTCTTCATATGTTTTAGCCTCCATACTTAATTGTCCCGCTTCATTAAGTCCGGCCCCGCCGTTGTACGGGAAGACCGATATATTGCGTCTTCTTGAATTATCCGTTCCTTCCCTTCCCTCAGCCCCGTTTCACGGCTTCCCATCTTCCTCGTCCTCCTCCGCTTTCCCGCTGTTTTCTCCAAGCAGCCAAGAGAGAATGGGCTTGCCCGGCCGTCGCAGTCTCTCCCACGCCTGCGATGCCAGATCTCGCCTCCCGCCCGGCCGAGAGACTGTGCTTTCCTTGGCAAAGCGCTTCATCACTGCAGCGCAGGGGACGCGCGCGACGCCGGGGGATCCGCGCAGCTACTATCCCGCCCCTCCTCAGCCTCGATCACGCCGCGAGGCTCCTCCTCAAGGAGAAGAGGGAGGAAGGAAGAGGGGGGAAAAGTCCAATCTGCAGATACCTCGAGCAAGCCGCAGCGCTATTACGCAGGGCACCGAGTGGTTGGAGAAGAGGCAGAAACAGCAGCCAGGGCTGCGCTTCCAGCGGGTAAGCGGGGTTCCCACTCGCAACGCCGCCTCTGCCGCGAGGAACTTTGGAGAGAGTTCTCCTCTCCCCCACCCATCAGATTTGGAAACGGGGCTCTCTTCGCACTTTTCCCGAAGGTCCTTTAAGGCGGGAGAGGTGCGGCTTATACGGCGGCAGTCACGCTCGTGCGATTTTCTGAGGCGCAGAAGTTTGGGCGAGTTCCGCGGGACTTTGGGGAGAGTGAACTGGCGTGGGGTTTGCGGTCGTACTGCGGTCTTGTCCGAGGCGCCTCCGTTTCCTTTGCGGGCGCAGCCCTTTTTTGGGGGGGGGGGGGATTTCTGTTTCTAGGGGGAAATCACAGCTTGTTGGCGGGGTCGTCGAAATCCTGCCTTCTCTTTTGCATATCAAACCCCCTCACCCCCAAACTTGGGGAAGGAGGCAAAGATAACTTTTTAGGGGGGGTAAGCGGATGGCAATGGGGGGGCAGAAAGGCGAGGTGAAAAGCTGCGGACGAGAGCGGCGGCGAAGGAAGCGCCAAAACGTGCCGGGTGGCTGCCGACAATCCGGCCGGGTTTGCTGTGTGCTGGACGGGGAAAGCCTCGAGGCTTTGTAAAAGGGCTTGAACGCGCGCGCGCGCGCACATAATCTCTCTCACACACGCGACTTTACCGCTGGCTTCTCTCTTTCGTAGGATGAATCTGCAAGATTCTTCCTCTCTTTCTCGCGCTCTCTCTCGCAAGCTTGCAAAGTTGTCGGCTTGCGCGCTTCATCTTGCAATCGGCCTGGGGACGCGGTGCATTTCTTCCTTCAGTCGCCGAATACTTTTGACGCACAACTGAGAGGCGACTTAGTCGTGCGCGGCTGCCTCCTGCGCCTTTCCCCAAGCCTCCCTCCTTTCCCGTTACTTGGCGTGTGGAGCTGCAGCGGCAATAAAGGGGGAGAGATCTGGAGAAGGTGGCGTGGATTTGTGGGGCGGGGGTGATGGAGGAAGAAGAAGAAGAAGGGGGTTATCCGAGGCAGAGACCGGTTATTCTTGGGGAGGGCTCAGGGGAGCAGACGGGTGGCGCCTTGGAACTCACAGGCACGTGCGACGCCGCGTAGCCGCTACAGGGAATCCTGCTCCTTCCCCCGTGCGCCCGGGGAGCGTGAAATTAATCCCTGCAAGCTGACGAGGAGTGGGGATGGGTGGGCTCACTCGGGGTTGCCACTTTGACGTGTAAGCGAAAAGCGGGCGGGGAAGGGAGGATCGACGAGCAGGACGGGAGTTCCCACGCAGCTATATACAGCTGAGGTACTTGGCTTTTAAGTTTCGGTGATCGGTAGGACCCGGTGTAGTTCTTTTCCGCATAGAATTTTGTAGTGATGCTACATCGGAATTTCAAGCGCAAGAATCCACGTTGGATCCCCCCCTCCCTCTTCTAGGGAGATTCTACTTTTTTTGTGCCTCCTCCCCTCCCCTCCCCTCCAAGAAATTAATGGTGTTTCTAGAAAGGACGGAACATTAAGAGGAATCTCCATCAAGCGTGCGATGCCTACCTTTTCTCGCCTGAATAGCACTGCAGTGCAGGGAGCTGACATGATCCAGTGTGTCCTTGTTTAGAGAAAGGCTGTCACAACATCACAACCCATATCTGGGGTGTTGTTCATTGGAAAGGAATCGACATGCTTTTCTTTTTTAAAATAAGCTGATATTTTAACCTAAATTAAAAAACAATATTACTAGAAAAAGTATGTTTCCTTCCCTAGAATCATTGGGAAAAAATGAATGTGTGGTGATGTATCCTAACATCTGTCTGCATAAAAAGCAGATCAGCATCTGCGTGTTTCATGAACAACAGTATTTAACTTGGAGTGAATTGCTAAACATTTAAATGATTATGTGTGACCATAAGAATGTTACAATAAAAAGGAAACTGAACAGCAAAAATATTGCAAGTTTACTTCATTGATAAATGTCACGAGTGCAGACAAATTATGTGGAAAAGGGAAGCAAAAAATTAAATGCTACAGTTTAAGCCTCTCCATCTTTATTAATTTAGGCTATACCCGAACTTACTGAGCAGAAAGCTGCATTTAATTTTCTACTATTCCTGAATAAGTATTTATATAATTTCTGCTAATAGAGCTAATGTTGACTATCCGGAAGTATGTACAGTACAAAATATTCCACAGCATCAGCTTTATATTATTTCCCCCCCCCAAAAAATTCCTAGATTTTCATTAAACATTTTGCTATTTTTATATTTCAAAATTTCTTTTTTTACAAGAAATTTATATGAATGTGTGATTTCACCATTATTTTGGACACATGAAAGAATAAAACCAGCCAGAAAGACTTTAGCTGCATTTTGGGGTATATTACATACATAACAAATAGTGTGTAATAACAATGATGGGTATATTGTTAAATGTATCCTATTTCTCCATATAAGTGCGGGGATTATAATAGGATATTTAAAAATAAAGAGCTGAATGGGAGGCTATTTGTGTAAGCAAAGCCTAGTGCGCATGAGAAGGTAGTCAAGCTAGAAGCATAGGGGGACATGATAAATTGACATAATGAAGGACAAAATAATGCTGTATAATTTTAAGGCTGGGTGAAAAATTAAAATTATATTAAAACTGTTGCAGTGTTATCTTTTTATCCTATTCATATCTTAATTGAAAACAATCTAACTGATTTTATTAAAACTGACTTCCAAGTAAATCCTGCAAGATTTTTATAACCTTGTTACCTAGGTTGATCCTAAGCTTGCAAATTTTAATGGAAAATCCCATTCAATATAATTAAGTTTGCTGTCATTGACTATAAATAGCAGGAGATCCATATAAATCTATTTATCAAAATCCGAATGTTGGTGCTTATTTAATCAAACACGTTTATTAGATTAAATAAATTTGCAAATAGGAAGGAGAGTTTCCAGCTATGCAGGCTTTGTTATGTCACCGATATACATCCTAGAATAGATCAGGAGTTGGTAACTAATTTAATTGAGTTTTACTAAGTAACAGTATGTAACTTTAAAAGGCTGAGTAAAAATGTTTACTGTACAAAATGAAGTGCATTATATGTATTAAATTATTATGTTCAAGGATATTCCAGCTTGTAGTATTTCCTTTTAAGATAAAAATACATTTTTTAAAAAAATGTGTTTTAGGATGCAAGATTAAATATGGGAGCAAACTTTAATAATGTACTTCATAAAATGTATACCTATCAGTAAAAAATCATATTTTTTTTGCAATTGCTACATGTAACTTTTAATTTTACGCATTGCAACCCAGCATTTATAAGCACTAGGCAACCAAATGTGTATTTTTTGTAGAGGATATCAAATAGGCAACCTTCTTTTATAAAAGTACAGTATGCTCTTTGATGGACCATTAAGTCTTTTACTAGATATTTTTGATCAGTAAATTAGATAAGTAAATTAGTAGAGATTATTAAAAATCTCTCTTTTTAACTCTAGTATGACTATTCGTTTTAATGTCTTTAAAAAGACATTTTCCAGAATATCTTAACTGTTGTGATATAAAGAAAGATTGTCTGCAAATTATTTGTAGGATATTCTACTCAGGAGAAAACTGATATTTGAAAGGCAGGAAAACTATGAGCTTGGAGAACTTAAGGATGAAGTAGCTGTATTTAAATTATATATTGTTTGTGCTAGATATTTTAAACTGGAAAGAATGTAAATCTAATATATGTTAACTGTGCAAACAGTAAACCTGGTGTTCACGTCAGAATCAGGAATTCTGGTGTGAAATTCCACTGCCATATTCTAAGGTTACACACAAAAAAATCAGACCAAAAGAAAGCAGCGCCATGTTGGTCTGTGAAGTTATTTTTCATTTGTGAAGTAGAAAGTAGATGAATAAAAGGCCTGTCTCGTGCCCTTGCAACCTGTGCAGAAATATTCAGAATACAGTTCTGCGTGAGTATTCAGAGTAGATAAATAAAATAAATCCAAATGTAAGTATCAAAGAAAATCAGCTGAAGTAACACCTACTAAATAGTAACTAGAGGGCCTATTATCCTACATCTCTAAAGGTGGATCTTCCAAATAAAATTAATTTGTCTTTAGATTTTATGCTGAAATAACAAAATATTCTTGCACTAGGGGAATAGTTGCCAGTTTTCTAACCTTTGGAAGGTTTACAAAAGGAGGGGGACACTGGATTTTTTTTGAGGGGGAATTGGGATAATATTGTTATTCAGAGAAAAGTTTATTGCATTTATTGCATTTATTTATTTATTTATTTATTGCAGTATAAAGTGGAAAACAATGAAGTATCTGAGGAAGCTGAATCTAATACGTTTATTGTTAAAATGTACATTGATTTGAGAGTGTTGTCAATTGAAGAAACTCAGGTTTCAAATAATAATTAAAAATATCCTGGATTTATCTGAATGCTGTGGACAAAATTTGCTCATGCAATATATTGCTGAATGCAATTTCTATGTATGCATTTTAATATTGAATTTTTTCTTGTTTCATTAATCCATTCAATAGATCATCTATGGCATTATTGCTAATATTGAATTTGTATTTTAGGAATAAGAAAATACTCCCCCCCCCTTTATTACTAACACTCCAAACATAGGTTTAAGTGATGTATTAACGTTCATAATAGATGGCACAAACTTAATAAAATAGCAATGTCTTCTGATTTTACAGAAAAGAAAAATAATCTTACAGTTCCTAGTTTGATAGAATTTCCTGGATATAATTGAACAGGCTAAACTAGAAAAGAGTAATAAGGAGAAATCTATCCTTTTGCATGCTGGTTGTGAAAATAATTTCAAGAAGGAAGAGAAATTACTCTTCAGAGAAAACCAGCAGAAATCACTATTGATTAAATAAAAATAAAATGTTTAGGAAATCAAGGCTAATTGTGTAAAATATGATTGCCTGAAGGTATAAAACATCAATTGATAATTAAAGTTACTACATTACCAAAATAATTAGTCCCCTGCTTCAAGTGCTAATTAACCTTAACCCCATATCCTTGCAGCATTGGATAATTCATTGATTGGGTTTATATATCACACTAAGCCATAGTTTGTTTAACCAGATTTATAGAATAAATTAGATGACTGAATTTGAGAATGGTTGAAGTAATAAATAATGATTTATAAACCATAGCATCTGAGTTCATACAACTTAACTAAGGCAAAATCAATTAAGTAACAATGACATTAGATTTTTGTGTGAACCAAAATATCAATTCAGAGTAGAGGGAAGTGACACTCTTATTAGAATAAGGAAGAAAAGTTAACACTATGGCTATTGCAAATGCATCTTTGGATTAGTGATTACAGCAGCAAGAAAAGTTATTGCAAGCTCATTTTATTTATTTTATTTGGTTTTGGGGAGTCCTTGGCGTTTTTCTCCTTTGTTGTTAAGATGTTCATGAACTATTGGTAGATTGGTTAAGATACAAGCAAAGATCAGCCAATAGGCCAACTTGGAAATCAATGTAAAAATTGAGGGGCTTGAAATAGGATTAGCAAAAAGGAGAGAACAAAATTTGGAATGGGACAGATAGGCTTGAAAGAACAGCGAGGGAGTACCAAGAAAAGAAAACATGGAGTAGGGAAGGAAAACTGGAGAAAGGATGGATAGAAAGATTGTTGGCAGGGAGAAAGAGCAAAAACAGCAAGCAGCAATTAGGAGCAAAGTTGTGCTGGGGTTGCAAAGCCTCTTATTATTTTCTTGGGCTGGTTTACAGTTCTAGGTAGTCCACAGGTCTCCTAAGAATGGGCAAATATAGGAAAAATCTGAAACTCCCATCCTCCTTCAGTACAAGAAGTGCTCTTCATAATCTCTTAGCTGACTGATCAAAATAGTTGATTCATCTGGTAGATGAGGAGAAATATTTAGGAATAATTGTTGAGGCTCAGGTCACATGGCAAATGGCAAATGTGTTGGAGGAAGTAGCGAGCAGGGCCATATCTAAATTGGGCACTCATGGTTTATCTTCTCATATATAAGGTTGGCCATAAAGGGCAGATCTGTCTTGCCAGGGTTTGAATTGATTACTTAGAGAGATAGACTGGAAACCAGATGTAATTAGAGTAAAGTGGCACATTTGGTCTTATTAAATTAATACCTGTTATTTAAAATCAGACTCTGTTCTGTCGGGAGATAACTTTGAGTAATATCTGTTCTAAGCACCTACTACACTTTGACATTAGAAAATGCTTCACAATAACAGATGCAGAATCATTTAGCTCCACTGACTTTCCAGAGTGGTAGATTTGAGAAGAATTTCTGGTGGAATTTTGTGGAAATTACACTGTTGGAATTGGGTTTTAGCTGTATGTTTGTATGTTAGCTGTATGTTTGGTGGAAGTCATTGGGATTCATATTCAAATTATGTTGAATTGAAAAGAAATTTTGAGGTTTCCTTTGACTATTTATTTCAGCATCACTGTTTAAAGTTTCATTTTGTTTACTTAAGTAATGTTTTTCTCAGTTCAGATATAAAATAGAATTAAAAATAGCAAGAAAATGTATTCACATATTTAAATAATAATTTAGTATTAAATCTAAACAAGGCTATTGTTTGACCAAACTGAATTATATGCAGTACTGTGCAAAAGTCTTAGATCATCATTAGATTTGTTGTTGTGTATAATAACCATGTCTCAATATCCTTAATAGAATACAACCAGAAATTACAGGAAATATGTATGCAGTATTCAAAAACAGGGTAAAACAGCTTTTATAGACCATGTAATGCGACCTCCCATAAACTTGAGCAACAGCATAAACCATAAACCATAAACCTAAATGGAATGGAACCCTAAGTACAGTCATTGCTAACACCTGTATGTGTTCTACTGTGATGCCAAAATGACTGTGCAAAAAGGTCTATTACATCATGTTTGTGCAAGACATGCTTGACCGTTTATTAGCAAACTTCCAATGTAATTCATTGGAAGCTTGCTAATAAAAATCTGATGAGATGTTCCTCAGAATTTCTTCTTTGAGAGACTGGAGGATGTCCACAAGGACCTGGCTCAGCATCTGGCAGTTTCGTCGGGATTCCAGGTTGACCCTTTTACAGTCAGATGAAACTTGATCAAGAAGGTCTTTGTCAAGAAACCACTTTTGCAGGAGGGGTACAGCATGAAAAGGCTAAGATATGGACTGAGGATCAGTGAGAAAGGATATTATGAAGTGATGAATCCTAATTTGAAATTTTTGGGTCAAATAGTTGACAATATGTGAGAAGAAGAAATGGAGATAGATGGACAAATGAGAGCTTGTGGCCTTCAGTCAAGCATGGGGAAATGGGCTGTATTTCTGCCAGTGGTGTTAGCGATATTGCCTGTATTGATGGGATGCTGAAAAGTACAGACAGGTCTTGCCATTCCTTCTGGAAGGCACCTGATTGGGATTGGGTTTATTTTTCAGCATGATAACGATCCCAAGCATACTGCTACTGCAGTGAAATCATTTTTAGCGAGGAAAACAGCTGATAAAGCACTGAAAGTCATGGACTGTCTTCCAAAGACCATACCTGAATATTATAGCGGCAGTATGGGATTACCCAGACAGAGAAAGAAATAGAAGACAACCTAAATCCTAAGAATTCTGAGAGGTGCTGAAAGAAGCCTGGTATAATATACTAGAAGATTACCTCAGAAAACTTCAGGACAATCTTCCCAAAAGAGTTCAAGATATGCTTAGAGCAGTGGTTCCCGATGTGGGGCGTGAGCCCCACAGGGGGGCAATTTGATTTTTAATGGGGGCAATTGGAACCTTGTTTAAACCAAGTTAATGGCCTTTAGGCTTCCGCTTGAGTAGGAGTCACTTTTTGAATAGTAAGAATTATTTGTCATGGGGGGGGGGTCAGGTTTTTAGAGATGCTTAGGTGGGGCATGGCCAAAAAAAGATTGGGAACCACTGGCTTAGAGCCAAGGGAAGTCGCACTAAATACTGACTTTTGCTTGAAGAAGCCATTTTGTTCTGAAAATTGTATTCGTTTAAATTTTGTGTACATATTTCCTGTATTTTCTTGTACAGAAAGTAAGATTCCTGTATTGAATCTTAATACAGAGATTGAAAAATAATTACGGATGATAATTAAAGGTAAAACATAAAAGTTCCCCTCACATATATGTGCTAGTCATTCCTGACTCTAGGGGGCGGTGCTCATCTCCGTTTCAAAGCCAAAAAGCCAGCGCTGTCCGAAGACGTCTCCATGGTCATGTGGCTGGCATGACTAAACACCAAAGGCACACAGAATGCTGTTTACCTTCCCACCAAAGGTGGTCTCTATTTTTTCTACTTGAATTTTTTTATGTGCTTTTGAACTGCTAGGTTGACAGAAGCGGGGAATAGTAACAGGAGCTCATCGTGTTACGCGGCACTAGGGATTCGAACCGCTGAACTGCTGACCTTTAGATTGACAAGTTCAGGGTCTTAGCCACTGAGCCACTGCATCCCTGGATGATAATTAAAACTTTACTAAAAGAACAGTGGGTGGTGGCTTATGACTTTTGCACAGTAGGGTACTATATGGCATTTTTGTTGTTTTTCCAACAAATTATGCTAAAAGCAACTCATATTTTTTATATAACTAGCAATAAATATGAATGTGTCCAAAAGTATTGGCATGTTTCCACTTTTTCTCAAAGAATCCCAATTTGTCATGAAATAAGTTGAAACTGTCACAAGTCCAAGGGCAGACACTTTACTTTTGATGTATGACTTAACATATTCTTATAAATAGCAAAACAAATGAAATTAGTATGGAGATAACTTGGCACTCTTAGAATAAAATAGGTTATTGGATTTCAGTGGTCTCTCAAGCAGACTAATTAGTATCACAAATGTATTCAATTTCATTATCACTCAAACTATTTGAATAGAGAAAAATACTCTGGGTTTTTGGATCCTTGTATGCAGCACAGTCAACATGGCCAAGAAAAGGAAAAGCAAAGAATTACGTATATGAGGATGAAAAGAATGTTCCTGTGAGCACAGTTGCCATTATGAAAATGTTTTTAAGATCCCTGGATATGGCTGCAAAATGAAAACTCACTCCAGATTTAACAGAAGGATAGTTTGAATGATGGAGGAAAAAAACTAAGGAAAAATTCAAAACATCCAATTGATATCCAAGATCAAGATACAATACTATCAAGTTGCATTCTAGAAGTCTAGAAGTTGCATTCAAAGCTACAGAAAGTGCCTGGTTAAAGTTATGGCCTCAGAAGAATGTGCTATAATATATTAGGTTAGTGGACCAATAATTAGCTTTTTGTTTTATTACATAGAAGAATATCTTAAGATAAACTAAAAGTATTTGCTCTATGTATTATAGAATAAAGAATGGAGAATGCCATTTTCTTGTGTCAGTTTCAATTTATTTTACAGCAAATTGGGATTCTTTGGGGGGGAAATGGAGTGGTACCAATATTTTAACTGCAATTATAAAATTATTCAAATACATAATAACTAGTCTCAGAATAAAATGAATGATAAAAAAATAAATCCATAGAACCATCTGTACAGCAATGTACTATGTTTCTTTTTGGCTGATGTTTTGATAAGTATATTTAAAAATATTCTTGTATTACCTGTTTTAAAGTGACTGAATACTTTTTAATGTGTACCTTCCAAATTTGCTATAATAAATAATAAAAAGCCAACTTCATTCGGTAATAGTAATTTATAACTAAAAGAGAATAGCAGAGAATAGGAATACACTGTAGATAGGAACAAACAGATCCCTATTTTATAAATACTGTATGGGATTTTTTTGTGATTAATCTTTATATACTGTTAAGAGACCTGCACAATTTGAATCATTAACACAGGATAGACTTTGGCAACTTGAAGATGTATGGACTTCAAATCCCAGAATTCTCTCACCAGCCATGGGGTGTCTTTTTCTGTGTATGTTGTGATGCTGCAAGGGGTCAATGACAATTTGCTATGGCCAACTTGCCATCACCAACTCACTGCAGCCAACTTGCCGCAGCTGACTTGCTGTGGACAATTCACCATGGTTAACTAGCCACAGGACAACTCGCCATGGCCAATTCATCATAGGAGAACTCACCGCGGGACAAGAGTTACACTAATATTGAAGAAATAGTGGTATAGGATAATTAAAGAAAGGAGGGATAAAATGAAAAGTGAATGACAAAAGGAGGGATGACATTTTATCCCTCCTTTATCCCAAAGGAGGGATAAAATGAAAAGTGAATGACAAAAATTAAAATATTTTAAAACTTATTTTAAATACCGGTAATTAAATTGAACTGTATTGTCCCGCAGCAAATTGTCCCGTGATGAGTTGCCCATGTTGAGTTATCCCACAGAAAGTTGGCTGTGGCGAGTTGTTCCATTCCAGTCCCAAAGAGGTGCAGCATTCTCACTTTCATTTTTCAGAAACCGAATGTATATATGCCATGTAAAAATGTATATGCCGTGAAAAAGTAAACAGAAAATCTTTAAGAAGTCTTAATTCAATAAAATTTAGCAAGAATTGTTTTTATTGTGCCTATTTTGCCAAGTCATAAAATAGATGTTCTAACTAAGATTCTGTGTTGATTTTTTACAAGAGAGTTATAATTATCTTTAATTAGTGCCAATTCTTTATAATAATGAAGTGAACCTATCTGGAAAGTAGATGCTTTTGATCAGTGTTTATTATCATAGCAATCATTTTATCAAATTTGACTTCTGTTTCTGGGGGAACTTTATTCATTTCATATTTTAATAGTTGTGTCTTAGGATTTTGAAGAAAAATAAATATCATTTCTAAACAAATTAATTATATTGAATAAACATTTTATTACTCTTAATACTCTGTGATAATCAATAATGAGATTAAATAAAATAAGGAAAAAAGCTGGCACTTTGGTTTAGTATTCTTGTTTATTTCAAAGTCCTTTATGTCTGCTTCACTGACTCTGATTATAGCTTGTATGGTGAATATAATAGATTGATTATAGCAATATCATTAAATACAAATCCCATTTCCAGTAACAGACCTTTAAGAAATTTGCATTCCAATCTATCAAGTGCTTTGAGGACCCCTAAAGGTAGAAAAACAAGTAGAATTATAGTACACTTAAGAATAATGTATTGTGTGAAGTACCCTCTATACAGATAGTAATAAAATTATGCTAAGGACATGTTTGCTCCTGTTTATCAGATTCAAAAATGAATGTCCATGGGGCAAAATAGTAAATTACTTCATGGTGAGATTTTGATTTACAAGTCATTTTTAATTCTTTAATGTTATATGTTAAATAGAATGACTGATTGGAAGGCATCTTTTAGACTATTTTCCTTTGTCATAGGCAATATCTGAGTAAAACAGCCTTCTTCAGCCTGACAATCTCCATGAGATTGGACAACCCCATTTCACTCAGTCTACCTTAGGAGAATGGTTGCTTTAGTTAGGCACATCTGGTGTCAGGGTGAAAAAGTCTGGGGTTAAAAAAATGTTGCTTTGATTTGTATTCCTGAGTTTGAAATCAATGTTCTTATGTCGCATCTTGTAGTTAATACCTAAAAACTGAAACAAGGATCCACAATTAGCTAATATTTCCATAAAGAAATTCATGATGCTATTATTAATCAAGTACACCTACTTAGGTTAAAAGAATGCAATAGCAGCAACAATGAATGATGAATTGTTCTGAGAGCTTCGTGAATTGTAGAGGTTTTGGTTTCTGTGAGCTTGTATAAATTAGGTGTAGATAACAATACAGTGCACCTTATCTGTGACATACAGGGAACAATATTGATGAGGAAATGCTTCTATGATTTGCAGATAATCATGATGTCTACAGTTGTACCAAAGAAAGCCTTTTTTTTAATGGTGAATGTGAATTATATCCACATACCTTTTTTTTTTTTTTGCATCCAAGAGGCTGCTTAGAAGTAATTTAATTCAGGAACAGTACCTGTAACTAGTTATTATGAAAATGCCAAATTGTCAAAGGGGAGAAATTAAAACTTGTAAGAAATTGCTCATTTTTCTTGACGGGGAGACATATTCTTAAAAGAATACACTGAGAAATGAAGCACTTCGCTTACAATAGAATCACCGAATAAAGTTGCAGCTATTCAGCAGTACCTTCTTCTTGTTCATGGGAAGCCACAAAGATCATGTCAAAAGGACTCAGCGGCATAAAATCCAAAAGATAAGTATAAATTTGAAGTTTGTAAATATATTTCTTGAGACTTTTTTTAATGCCCATTGAATTGAATATCTTGGTCATCTGCTGTTGGTTCTGACCACAACTTCAGGTCCTTTTCTCTTGAGTGTTTCTTTCAAATGTATTTTATTTTGTGTGTGTGTGCTCATTTTTAAATTTTCTTATATCCCATTGCTGAAAGATAATTCATCTGATACTGTATTTAGAATATCAATTCTAGAATATACTATATTTAATTAATTGTTTTGTCAGTGCAGAGTTGCTATCAACTCTGCTTATAAATTCTCATATATAAGGCAAAAGGAGTAAGAGTAGGAGTAGGAATTCTGGGGAAGATAGTTTTAGTGAGTAAAGATTAAAATTAAAAACGGCTGTTCTTCTGTGTTAAAGCTTGATTAATCCTTGTAATTACCTTTATCTCTGTATTATTGTTGAGGATGGATTACTTAATTAAAATTTGTAGGCTAATTCCATCAAGCTTTTGATTTTTGGCTTTTTCATCTAGAAAAGCAACTTAGCTGTTGACCTAAGCTTTGTTAGCAAACAGCCTCCGGAATGTCTGGGAATGAAACTCCTGCCTTGTCTAATGGGAGTCCAGTATATGTATAATGATCTATGTATCTGGAGGTAATAATGCTGGGAAACATCTCAGGATCTTCTGATTTCCTGGGTGACAACTATTTATCTACTCTCTGGTGCTTTTTAATTACCATAAATAACATGAGGCAAATAGGCTGCATGTCTTAGCAGGCAACAACATCATCACTGTGCTTTAATTATCCAAGAATATAATTATTTGGGAAAAATGGGCAGTATGGTGAGATTGAAAGAAGGAGTGGTGTAAAGCTGAAGAAATTATAGTGGTCAAAGGATGAGAAAATGTTAAACTATTAGATTAGAAATAATGTCAGTCACATGATGAGACACTTAGCATTTGGCATGACTTGTGATGACTATAATTCCAGGCTCTATTTGTGTACAGGCTCATAAGTCAAGGACTGCCTGTACACAAAGCAAGGCTTGGGTAACTTAATTAAATAAAGCCAGCTGTTTAAGTTGTTAAAATATTTAGTTTGTGACTAATGGAATAAACACACTATATATTCAGTTCAATGTATTATTAAACATACTTTGTTTGGTGTCTTTGTATTATTAATGGTTACTGAAAAAAGGTTAATCTATTTTTCTAGTTCTAGTCATTTCATCTTTACTATAGATTTTAATAAGAATGATGAAATGGCCATTCCTCAATGCATTTGGAAATATTTTTTGCATGGTATAGGGGGAAAAAAGAATTTGCATATTGACTCTAACACAACAAGATTTTTTCTTGATAATGTAAGAGGATATACTTTATACCTGGCTGAAGCAATATATATTGTACAGTTACATAGGAAGCTCCATTAAATCAGTGACTGGAAAGAAGCTTTGTGGGCACAATCTCATCCAGTACCACGCAGACATAATGTCAATTTCTGTTTCTTTAGGGCAGTGTTTCTCAACCTTGGAAGCTTGAAGATGGGTGGACTTCAACTCCCAGAATCTCCTAGCCAGCAGCACTGGCTGGGGGATTCTGGGAGTTGAATTCCACCCATCTTCAAGTTTCCAAGGTTGAGAAACACTGCTTTAGGGAGTCACTGAAACACATTCTCTCTGAATTCCAGAAATTAACCAGACATGAGTAGAGTTGCTTGCCAAAATATGCAATTTTTGATATGCAATTTGAAAGTGATCTAGCCACAGAAAAGGACATATGTTAACATACAGGTAGTTTGACTTACAATACTTCATTTAGTGACTGTTCAAAGTAACAAAGGCACTGAAAAAAATGACTTAAGACTGTTTTTCACACTTAACGCATCCCCATGGTTACATAATCAAAATTCAGACATTTGGCAAGTGATGGTATTTATGACTGTTGCAATCTCTTGGGATCGTGTGATCTCCTTTTCAATCTTCTGACAAACAATGTCAAAGGGGAATCCACATTATTAATTTAACAAATGCAATGATTCACTTAACAGCTGCGGCAAGAAAAGTAATAAAATGGGGCAAACTCATTTAATAAATTTCTCACTCAGCAACATAAATTTTGGGCTCAGTTGTGGTCATAACCCAAGAACTACCTGTACTCCATATTCAGATTATGCTTCATCTCCTCCAAAGCAACATATGCGCTTGCCTATGTGAGTTGGACCTGAAATTTTCTGAGACAAATCTATGGTCACTTCGAAAACTGTGAACTCCAAGGCCAATCTGGACTTTTCTCCCAGATCATGCAGAATTTCAATTCTTTTGCCCAATTCCATTCCAGTTCTACTACCCAAACAGTCTTAGGTCCAGATGATTGTATCAACTTCGTATTTTGTTTTTCTTTTTACAATGTCCCATTCATTATCTCTCTGATTTTGACTATATCTCATACTATCAAATACCTCAAACTTAACTTTTCCCGTTCTGTTTCTCCTTTTATCTTCCATCTCTGTTGTCTTGCAAACCTTGGGGAAAAAAACCTTAACTCTAAAGTGAATTCTGTTGAAGAAGACCTTTGATTAAATTTTAAACTATATATTTAAAGGACTATGTGTACATTTATTTAGAGTCTAACTCTCATTCTAAATGTAGCCATATTTTGAAGGCCTTGTTAAGCAGACTAAGTGTATTGTACAAATGATTCAATATGTAGGCTTATCAGAAAGAAAACTGCCAACAATCATTCATTTTGATAAAATCAGAGCAAATCACATTAAACCATCAGTTTGAAAATAGCTTTGTACCCGAATTATTTTGCTATATGTTTACCAGTCTCTTACATAACCTTTTTGTTTAGTAGTGAAGCCATTCTTTAGCCATATTCTTTAGCTAAAGAAAAGGAGTTTGCCTGTTTCAAGTGCAACATTCACTTCTATATACAGAACAACTAATGCATTCCCTGATGTGCTTACTCTGTTCACATTATCATTCATTCTAAGGAACACATTTCCATGTCATTCAAATCCTTTGTACCCACTGAAATAATCACTAGAAATATGGACCGAGATATTGGAAGGAGATTTGTCTGGAAATCACTTCTTAAAATTTTAAGGAATTGTGGCATTACTCCAAAGGTCTTTAATAAAAGAATTGTTGTTATCCCTTCTTCAAATAAACTGAAAAGAGAGGTGTTGAGATATATAACCAATGTATTTCCACATGCAATCAATCTATTCTTATAAACACTCCATACCAGCGGTCACCAACAGGTGGTCTGTGGATCACCAGTGGTCCACGAGAAAATTTTGGTTGTCTGCAGAAAAATTATTTGCATTTTTTATCTTGCACTAAATCGGGTCCTACAGCCCTACAGCTGGATATGTTCAATGAACATTTGTATTGCTGCAGAGAGTCTCCCCTTTCGGGGTCTTTTTGTGCGGTTCGGAGGGGGGCAGAAATTCCGACTTGGGGTCTGCTTCAGCCTCCTGGTGTGGGGCTTTGGGCGAAGGCTGGGCAGAAGTGCTGGTGGTGGTGAAAAGCCGGAGGGCCTTGTTCCAGTGGGACTGAATCATGGCCTGGAACTGGCTGAGCCTCCAGGCGCTGGTACCTGGCCTTGCACTCCCGCAGGTCTTCCCTCTACTTGGAAAGCCTACGTTCCTAGTCCTCAGTGAGGTGCTTCTGCTGAGTCTCCTTGGTCAGATCCAATTTGAATTGAGCTTTTTTTGCCAACTCTTTCTCATAGTGGCTGCTTAGCTCCAACAACTGCTTCCTTGGGGCCATGAGCCCGGGCGGGCAGGCAAGGACTGGCTGGGAGGGGAAGGGTGAGTAGAGGCTGGTGAGGCGTCCTTCGATGCAAGTGATACCGAGTTGGCCATGCCCACCCAGTCACATGACCACCTAGCCACGCCCACCCAATCGGTCATTAGGCAGATCATATTAGTGGTCCACAGGATTTTAAATTATGAATTTAGTGGTCCCTGAGGTCCGAAAGGTTGGGGACCCCTGCTCCATACCATTATCCAAGAGAAAAAAAGCCCCTTTTAAATTACCATGGAAATTTACAAGGGATGTTACTTCAGTCATATCAGGCAGTGGTGAAATTCAAAAATTTTCCCTACCTGTTCTGTGGGTGTGGCTTTGTGGTCATGTGACCGAGAAAATAACTATCACACTTTACAAACAAATTGTCACAAAACCTACACAACTGACTCACACACAATGCAACAGCAGCTGGACTTCAAACAAAATGGCCCCTGCAACAAGCAGGAACCTCACAGAGTCACAGAGAGCTCAAAAACAAGCTATCACACTTTACATAAAAATACCGGTTCGGGCAATAGGTATCAAAGACATGCTTTAAAAAGTAAAAAAAACCGACCATAGTGCTGCACAGCTGATTGTCACAGCTAATAGTTGGAACCTTTTTTTAACCTTTTAAAAGCATTTTTTACTACCTATTCGCCCGAACCGTTAGTAAAAAAATGCTAATTTTTTTTTTTAAGTTCAGACAATCAGCTGTGCTGCATGATCCTTGGAACTTTTTTGTTTTTGTTTTTAAAGCATTTTTTTACTACCAGCTCTGGCGAACAGCCCCCAACAGATAGCATTTCACCCCTGATATCAGCTATGTTGGTGGAACAGACATACCTGCTATCAGGGTATTCTAATTTCATGTGCAAAAATATTGCTAAGTATTATTGCCACCTGTGTGTACACCAAAAACTTAACAGGTGAGTCTTAAGTACTAGACTAAACAGCCAGGTTTATTAGAATATAGATAGGATAAGGTATATCACATTGCTGTATTGAATCATACTCATTATTTTTCATTTTGAGTAAAACATGCTCTCTCTGCTTTTTTCATTAATCACTCCCAAAGGAAAAGTAAAATCAATTCAAAGCGAATTTAAAAGTATTTTCTGTAGTCATGTTTCCTGAGCATGATTCTACAAATTCAGATTTTCTAGACGTTGCATTAGCATATTTGAAATAAAGTGGAATAGAGTGGAAGAGCTTCACAGTTATGTGCCACATTTACCAATGAGTGCCTCCGGATATTTTGGACTACAACCGGTTATGCTGCTGGATTAAGAAAAATTGTAATTTAGAATATATGGAGGGTACCCTAGACTACGTATATGATCATATAAATATAACTAGAAAGTCTGTAAGGAATTAGAGAGCCAATTGTAGTGGCTAAAGCATCAGGCTAGAAACAAGGAGACTGTGAATTCTAGTTTCCCTTTAGGCACAAAGCTATTTGGATAATCTTGAGCTAGACATTCTCTCAGCCAGTGGTGGGTTGCTCCCGGTTCTGTCCGGTTCTATAGAACCGGTAGTAAAACCGGCGGGAGGCTCCGCCCACCTGCCACAACATCATCATGGGTGATCTGTGAAAAAGCGTGTGTGTGCGTGCGCTCCCGCTGCAAACTGGTAGTAAAGGTAAGTAGAACCCACCCCTGCTCTCAGCCCTAGGAAATAGTCAATGGCAAATGACTTCTGAAATCTTGCCAAGAAAACTGCAAATTCTTGTCCAGATTCTTGAGCTGCCAGAGATCAAACACACACACACCACTGAATTATAACTTTGAAGATCCTTTCCATAAGTGCTATTGTGGCAGATAGCTGAGTGTTTTCCAGAGCACTGCGGCTCCACTCCATCTGTGGGTTGATCCTCTTCTCTGACAGCAACTGAGAGAACTTAAATCAATTATCTCCCTACTCCGTGCTCTAGCCACGCCTCCTTTAATCCCCAGTCTTTCTCTCAGTTGCTGACAGACTGAGGTGGAAAAATTTTTGCTCCGTGCTCTGGATGGTTAGAGTTGCATTAGATTTTCCTTCTTTTATTTTGAATAGTTTTTGTGTTTTTCCTTTCTTTTTGCGTGGAGCTTTGGAGCTCTACCGAATTTTTTTTTTTCTCTCTCTCTCTTTTCATTGCTGCCTGCCTGCTGGTTTGTCTGTTGCGTGCCTGGGTTCCCAGGTCGCACAGACGTTAGGCGCTGCAAGCGCTTCCAGCTGCCGGATTCCGACCCTTTGGGGCGGATCCGGTCGATGATTGTTGGGGAGAAGGTTGGCGGAGGTCGCCTTCTCCTGTGGATCATGATATTGGGAGGCTGGCGCGGCGGCCGTCCCGTCAGGGCTCTGCGGGCGCCGCCGCTTGTTTTCGCCGGCTGAGAGGCAGGACGGAGGCCAGGTAATCGTGAGGAAGCGGGCGGCCGTTCCGTCAGGGCTCTGCGGGCGGCGCCGCTTCCTCTAGCCGGCCGAGAGGCAGGACGGAGGCCAGGTAATCGGGAGAAAGCGGGCGGCCGTTCCGTCAGGGCTCTGCGGGCGGCGCCGCTTTCCTAGCCGGCAGAGAGGCAGGACAGAGGCCAGGTAATCGGGAGGAAGC
>WNWU01000002.1:44112587-44165564 GCA_012654045.1 Ptyas mucosa
TATTGTCCTAATATTCCCTATCCCGTCTAGGATCTCTTTATATCTGGTTCCTCCTGCCCTACACTCTGTTGCTCTGGAAAGGTTTTGTACAACCAACAGCTATCCCATGACGGGCCAAGTTGGGCATGCCTCATCAGCAGTTAGAGGAAGAAGATGACAAAGGTCAGTTGGGCAGCGGGAAAGAGGATAGCCAAAAGGGCAGCGATGGGGGAGAAATAGGTTGGTGGGAGGAGTTGAAGTGGAGGTGAATACAGTTGGACAGGAGTAAGTGAGCTCCTGGCTTATCAATGGTGCATTCTTGGCCTAACAATTGCAGCCAGGACTACCAAAACTTCTGTCACTAAGCAGTGCAGTTACATGGTATTTTACTTAATGCATCATTTAGCAAAGGAAATTCCAGTTCCAGTAAGACTCATTAATCATGAACTATCTGTATAGTTTGTACATTGCATTTTCTTGTGTCTCTTTGTTTAGTGAGACTTCAGAGTGGATTTAAAGAGTCTCCTGTGAATTGGCTTGCTAAGGCTTATCAGTGTATGCACTCTTGGTTTAGATGTTAACATCAAAATATTTATGTAGTGTATATGTCATTTGCAAAGTAGTCTGAAACCCGGAATCAGCAGAAAAAATATGGATGTGGAGATGAGCATCTGAATAGGAAAGCCATTGATTTGATTGACTTGGAATTTTTCATTTTGTTGTCATTACTGTACTTTCTATTGCATTCTCTTATATTCTTATGAGTCTTTAGAGTGTGTTTAAAAATATAATATTCTGTCACCAAATATTACAGTGGCTAAAATGAGATTACCTTTTGATGATAATACTTTTAATTTACCAGATTTTCAAATACATCATTGAGCTTTCATTTTGTCAATACATTATACAGAATGAGAATTTACGAGATCGTCAACCTTCGTGAGTCTTTTTGGAAAGCTAATTATATTGCATTTCAGCTAAATTTGTGGTAAAAATTGGAGTTGATAATCAGGTAGTCGTCACTTTCTGACTGCCATTGGGACTGGCAGCTCTGTTACTAAGGGCTAAGGTTGTAAAGTGAAACATCACCTGACCATGCCTAACTTACAACATCAGTTATGGCTGCAGTCATGAAGTAAATCATTCACAGTCTTTAAGCACAACATCACATGACAGCAACTGCAACTTCTTGTTAGAATTGGAAGAATTCAACTTTAAAAATAGGTGGGGCAGTAGTCCATTGGAAAGTATGAGCAGAATGTGGAACAGTCACTTTATATAAATTACTTTATTATTTTAATAATTATTTAATAAATTTAGTATTATTTTAAATATTTCTCTTTCACCTTTTTTAACATAAGAGCAACATATTCCATTGAAGCATGTATTGACAACTTAATATGGATCTGATAAAATCAAACCTACAAATACATGATATTTGTATCAAAAGTTAAAGTACTGTACATATTTAAAGTTAAAACTGCTATTATAATGTAAGGAATAAATATTTGGAATATCTAATAAAGGAATATTAGTAGCTGCAAGTCTGAAAGAATATTAAATTGTCTTTAATATTGAAATTAAGCAATCTAAAGATTCCATTTTGAATTTATTGGATGTTCCAAACTATACATTTGAAAGAATGTATATTTCTTTATTAGTGATGTAAACAATTTGAGGGGTTGTTGACTCATACATCATTTGATCTTGTAAACAACTGATACCTTTTTGGAATAACATTTTTAAAAATAGAGGTATGGAAAATACCTTAATGTTAATGAGATTAATGTTAAATTGAATTTTCTGTCCCAAATGTGAAATACCCTTTGATCATATCAACTGTGGGGAATTGTTAGAACAATTCTTTTGAGAAATTGGAAAAAAACACTACTATTCTGGATATTTAAGATTATTTTCAAGGTATGCGAAATCTATTCATTTTTTTGTTAATATGCTTTGTGCAGATTTCATGATATTTTACAACAATAGAGACCTTTTTAATTTGATTTTTTAAATATTTTGTTAATACAACCACAATTGAGCCCAAAATTTTTGTTGCTAAGCGAGACAGCAGATAAATGAATTTTGCCCCACTTTACAACTTTCCTTGTTATAGTTGTTAAGTGACTGCAGTTGTTAAGTTAGGAACATGGTTATTAATTGAATCTGGCTTCCCTATTGACTTTGCTTGTCAGAAGGTCACAAAGGGTGATCTTGTGAGCCCAGAATAGTGCAACTGTCATAAATGTGAGTTAATTGACAATCACCCTAATGGTGTGAAAAATGGTCATAAGTCACTTTTTTCAGTGCCATTGTAACTTTGAATGGTCACTAAATGAACTCCAAGTTGAGGACTACCTGTACTTGATGGACAGGTGATATGCCCAGATTACTCATTTTTCTTTCTTTTTTGTTTGCTTGTTTATTTTTGACATTCTTCTGTTGCTTCTTCTGTTGCTTATTTTTGTTGTTTTTGTATTTCCTGACTCTCTCTAAGAGTCTAAGGTTTGGTGTAGTACAGACAATATAGAAGAGGTTTGTTTTAAAATGGGATTAAAATTAATTTAATATTTTTTGCTAATATGTCCTCCTGCCCTAGATGAAGGAAATTGATTTAAAGGTTTGTGTTCTGTGTCAGAGATCAATAACACAGAGCCAGTTTATGTCTCTTCACATTCCTCTCAATGAGAATTATACTTCCAGGACAAATTGTTGTTCTAATTTTGGGGAAAGTCAGGACTAAGGCTGCCAGTTTTCACCTGCAAAAATCCAGAAAACCACAAGTATCAAAAAATAATAGTTTTCTGTTGTTTATTATAGTTTTGCTACTGTTGAAAGGGCCAGCTTTTTGAAGGCTAAGAGACTTATTCTGAACTCAACCATTTCCCATGTCCAAAATAGACCATTTTTCTTCCAAATTATATTTGGCACAAAAAATTAACAATTCAATGCCTCATTCTGTGCACACCTCTTATGTTACTGCTGGACTCATCCTTCCAATCAGTGGTGGGTTTCAAAAATTTTTATTACCGGTTCTGTGGGTGTGGCTTGGTGGGCGTGGCATGGCTTGGTGGGTGTGGCTTGGTGGGCGTGGCAAGGGAAGGATACTGTAAAATCTCCATTCCCACCCCACTCCAGGGGAAGGTTACTGCAAAATCCCCATTTCCTCCTGATCAGCTGGGACTTGGGAGGCAGAGAATAAATGGGGGCGGGGCCAGTCAGAATTTTTACTACCGGTTCTCCAAACTACTCAAAATTTCTGCTACCGGTTCTCCAGAACTGGTCAGAACCTGCTGAAACCCACCTCTGCTTCCAATCTAAAAAGCCAAAACAGAAGAATGTGGGATATTCCTGTTACTTTTATTATGTTTGTAGCACTTTCTACAAACTTTATTCTCCTAGGACATGCATCATATTTGTGGTAATTACTTCATGTTTGCGATATACTGGGCTATATAATCCCCTTACAAAATAAATATATCATCTAAAGTTTGGCAGATTGAAACTCACATCCCATTGAGTTGACGTGTGGAAGAGGACCAAGGCAATGTTTCTTGACTGCAAAATCATCTAACTCTCTGATGGTCATGTGTTGTCCACAGCTGTTGTGAAATTAGGAACGCTTGTTACATGGAACATATGTGAGAAACTGCTCATATATAGGTTTTACCTATATTTGCTGAAGGGATGGTATTGAATGTGATTCATAAAATAAAATCTGGAGAAACAAGTCTTGTCAGACTCTTATTCTTTTGAAAGTGCATGGAGGAATATAAGATATGGGCTATAATTTGAAATAAATGCCCAGGAAAAAAAAACTTACGTATATACTCGAGTATAAGCCAACCCGAATATAAGCCGAGGCCCCCAATTTTACCACAAAAAACTGGGAAAACTTATTGAGTATAAGCTAGGGGTGGGAAATGCAGCGGCTACTGGTAAATTTCAAAATAAAAAAAGACTGGTCAAAAGTGCGAGGACCTGTCAGAAATCACTTTTTTCAGCCCTCTGGGTAGTCCTTTTGTGCATATGGACTACTCAGAGGGCTGAAAAAGTAATTTTTGACTGGTCCTCGCACTTGTGACCAGTCCTCGAACTTACGACTGTCCTCACATTTTATGTTTTTGCCCTATCTTGTCACCATGGTGAAGAGAAACGGTTGTGAAATGAGTGACACAGTTGTTAAGAATGCTACAATGGGCATAAATGATGACCAGTCATAAGTGCGAAGACCAGTCAAAAGTGCGAGGACTTGTCAGAAATCACTTTTTTCAGCCCTCTGGATAGTCCTTTTGTGCATATGGACTACTCAGAGGGCTGAAAAAGTAATTTTTGGCTGGTCCTTGCACTTGTGACCAGTCCTCGAACTTACGACTGTCTTCACATTTTATGTTTTTGCCCTATCTTGTCACTCCCACTCTTTCTCATTCTCTCTTTCTCTCTCCCCCTCTTTCTCTCTCTCTCTCTCCACTCTTTCTCTCTCATTCTGATGCTCTCTGTCTCTTTCTCTCATTCTCTCTTTCATTCTGTATTTCTCTCCTTTTCATTCTTTGTCTCTTTCTCTGTCTCATTCTGATTCTCTCTCTTTCTCTCTCTCTCATTCTCTCTTTCATTCTTAGTCTCTTTCTCTGTCTCAGCCCTCACCATCTGGAATGAATGGTGCTGTTGTGGCGGAGGGGAGGGGGCGGCAGAAGTGGGAAGAAGCGGCGTTTGCGATGGCTGGAAGCTGCGGGACCTTCGGTATATTTGTACTAGCCAGTGGCGCAAGACAACCCCCCTCTCCTGCCAATTGCGACTCGAAGTGGTAAATGGTGACTGGTCCGGGGAGCAGCTGGATTTTGCTCTCCATTGCGGACACCAGCTTCCGCAAAGCAAAATCCAGCTTCTTCTCTCTGCTGTAAGTGCGGCATCAGGATTCCACCTTTGTATATTTGCGGCGCAAGGCAGCCCTCCGCAAATATACAAAATGGACCAGTCACCATTTACCACTCCGAGTCGCAAGCGGCAGGAGAGGAGACGGGGAGGAAGCACGTACACACGCGAGAGAAAAGAAGCATCTCCAATCCGGCACTGGGGAGCACCAGGACCCGGACTCCAGCATAAGAGGACGCTTCCCTCTCCTGCAGCTTGGCCTGGCAAGTCTAGCTTTTAAAAGCGAAAAAGGGACG
Source organism: Ptyas mucosa (assembly GCA_012654045.1). Taxonomy (NCBI): domain Eukaryota; kingdom Metazoa; phylum Chordata; class Lepidosauria; order Squamata; family Colubridae; genus Ptyas; species Ptyas mucosa. The sequence goes on from WNWU01000002.1 coordinate 44,117,735, forward strand.
GGAAGGGACAGGAAAAAAACTTCTGCTCATAAAAAAAGAAAAAGAAAAAAAAAGCGGCCGGATCGTATGCCTTTCTCCTTCGTGTCCCCAACCATAAGTTCCTTGCACCATCCCCAGCGTCCTTCCCTCCCCACCGCCAGGTGAGCGATGAGTCATTAAAGCATCATCACTGCGCTGTTCCGGATGGCAAGGGCTGCGCTCTGTTTGCACCACCTGGGAGCCAAAAAGGGGCACGGGGGAGGGGCGCCGCACCCCCCCACCCCATTTTGGCTTTAGCAAGCCTCCCTGCAACCCCGGGAGCCAAAACGGTTGCAGGGGAAAAGGCATTTTTTTTCGTGACTCGAATATAAGCCGAGGGGGCTTTTTTCAGCCTGAAAAACGTGCTGAAAAACTCGGCTTATATTCAAGTATATACAATAAGCAAAATCTTATCTAACTATTTTTTATCGCACCATTTGTGTTTGGGCTGTTTTATAGAAAGCCTTCTAAATACAGTGAGATGCTAGCCTCCAGCTCAGCTTTTCAGAGGCATTCCATCCTTCAAAAGGCCACAAAAGCAGTTGTAAATTCGTGAATTTACATATTTTCACAACAGATTGTGAATTCCATGTGACTGGTTTCAAATTCTAGCTGGTTTTGGAACAAAGATATTAAGAATTTATGCTGGTGAAGCAACTGCAGTATTTCCTTAACCATGTTTTTAGGAGCCATTGAACCTGTAACTTGAGGAGATGTAATTCTTTTAGAACATACTGGACAACCTGTAACCAATTAGGTCATCTTTTGAGAGAAAGGTTTGTACAGTCTGAGTGACCAGAATTAAGATTAAGTTTTAGACTGATCATATATTTTTTACAACAATGTTAGATCGTCCTGTGATCATCTAAGACAGTGTTTCTCAACCTTGGTAGTTTGAAGATGGGTGGACTTCAACTCCCAGAATCCCACAGTCAGCGCTGCTGGCTGGGGGACTCTGGGAGTTGAAGTCCACCCATCTTCAAGCTACCAAGGTTGAGAAACACTGATCTAAGAAGAGTATGTAAATATATATTTATAAAATATATAAATCACGATCATGTCACTATGGGCAATGCTGCACAGAGGCAATTTTGTGAATGAAACTGGTCTGATTATCATGGAATTTCAGTTCTACAGAAGTAATGGGTCGCAGATTTTTTATGCATTTTTGTAAGTTAGCGGACTTGTAGGTATCTTGATTCAAAAATTGTTATGATATGACATACCATTTGGGCTAACTTGAAGGTACAAACAGATAGATAAACACAACGAAAGTTTTAGTAGTATATAGATTTATAGTGGAATACATTATATTGTTAATTCCTTATTCCATTATTGCTGTGGCATTTCTGTATTTGCTTGCCTTGTCCTTTATTTTACTATATTTATATGCATCTGATTGAATAAATGTCCAAATATAAATATTTAAATACTAAATATTTTTGCAAATAAATATGTAATAAATGTGAGAAATAAAGGGATAGGGAACTGTTCCCATAAATGGATATGCAAATTATTCACTTGCAATAGTTCCAAGTAAATGATACCATTGGTTAATACTAAGAACAGGCATGTATCATGATAGTACTGTATAATCCTACACATTATTTTTTTGTGTCTGTTTCAGGTAGCATAGTATACCTTGGGATGATGGTGGGAGCGTTCTTCTGGGGAGGCTTGGCAGACAAGGTGGGAAGGAGACAGTCTCTTCTGATATGTATGTCGGTCAATGGATTCTTTGCTTTCCTTTCATCATTTGTCCAGGGCTATGGCTTCTTTCTCTTCTGTCGATTACTCTCTGGATTTGGGTAAGCCTTTCTGCTTTCTTCTATTTTCTAGACTACACTTGTATGCAGATCTGTTTTAAGGTAGAGTGATACTAATGGTTATTCCTGGGTCCCCTTTAAAAGTTCAAATTTGAAAGTAGGGTGCTTCAGATATTTTTACATTCTCTTACTCTGCACTTTTGGCTATGGTCAGCCCTATTATTCAGGTATGGCAATGTTATATAGCTAAGGAAGAATAAAGGAGATAACTCCAACAGTGATGGCTGAAAATCCTGAAATAGATTAACCAGTTTTGTTTGGCTGAAAGGTTGCTATTTATTTCTGGAGAACCTGGAATAAGGCTCTCAGAAATGGTCATCAATGAGGACCCAGAGAGAAAATGAAGGGGGAAGTGGAACCCCCTGGGACAAAAATCTACCCAATGCAGATGGTTTTGGAAAGCTGAAGAAGAGTGTGAGAAATCAACTGCTGGTCATTAACAGTCTGAGCAAGAGTGCTAGTAAGTGTAATTACTCTTGTCTTATCATTAAACAGGAAGTAGGAAGTAAGTTTAGACATAAATGTAAGTACTGTACCCATGTAATTCATTGATATATTATACTATGCACATAACAAGTAGCAGCAATTTTACCAGTATCAGGAAACTTTACTTTTTACTGGTACCAAGGTAAAATTTAATAATAAATAAACAACTTACTACATCAAACTTTTATGATATCAAAGGATTGTGTCAAAAATTTATCAATTTAGATGTATTTAATTCATTCTTATCAATAGACCCAATTGATAATGTTGATTTGCTTCTTGGATAAAAAGCAAAATGTCTTCAAAGAAAAACAAAGTCCAGTTGCCTATTGAAAAAGCACCTTTGGGACAACCATGACCCAGATGACTGAGAATCTCCATAGACAACCATCTTGGCGTCATCTTTGGATTGTGCAAGTGTAAATTCTGATCCAGAGAGACTGAGCCCTAAAAAATCCCAATTCCTTATATGATGTTGGCAGAGTACTATGTCAAAGATTTATCAGTTTGAATGTATACATTTAATTTATTCCAACTAATTGGCTTTAATGATAATATTGATTTACTTGGATTTATGTAAGACTATCTCAATTTTATTAAAAAAAAAACCTAACCCTTTTAAACATTCTAAAAGAAAAAAGTTACATTCTAAGAAAAGAAGTTGTAGAATTCTATAAATTCACTTCTAAGAAATATTCTGTGAAATAAATCTTAAAACTTGGGAGTTTATAAAGAGAGCATGTTTCTATCACACATAATGACAAGGAAAGTTTATATGGGAATGCATATACGTATTTTCTGTATCAGTGTATTCCTTTGAATGACTTCAATAAAGGTGTGCAAATATATTATGAATTTGAAACAATCTCATCAATCTTTAACTTGCTGTTTCAAACCTGGGCAATGGATTGTTCTGGGTTTTTAAGATCATCCAATATAATACAATTTGTTTTGATTTTGGATCAGTCCTGATATATTCTTTTAGGTTACAACATTTTGTACCCCAGTAATTTTCACTGTTATGCATGTTTGCTACACTTTAGTTCTTCAAGGTATTAGAGTTATATCTTGCTACATATCGTTAAATGCTTATTTCAAGTCTGTGCATAGTGTCTATTGTCCATGAGTTTGATTGCTTGGGGTGGGTGACCTGAATCATTGCCAGGTCAGTGATTATTGTTCATTTAGTTATAATTTAATTTTAAATGGTTGATTTTTGTTGTGTTACTGTATTTTTGTTCTAAATTGATTTGGAATTTTAAATGATATGAAAAGTAGCATAGAATTAGTCAATAACAAAATATAGATATTTTTAGTATATTTTGTAATTGGCCCAATACATTCATTAATTTGTGTGTTTGTTAAATTTTAAACTCTTTCAGGAGCTTAATGTAATATATATTGCATTCTTTCCTCCAATTATTTCTCTATGGCATCTCAGTAGCATTGCAAGTGATCTCTTTTCTAGCAGCAGTGGGACCTAATATTAGTTCAAGCTGAAGAGAGCCAAATTTGCAGCTATGAAATGTCCTCCATAAGGAGACCTCAGAGACAAAAATTGTACCATTAAATATTTGTCTCTTTATCCTCCTTTCCCTTGCACCATTTCCTAGCTGGATATTGCACTTCTGAATTAAATAGCTGTCTTTGAATCTACCGTTTGTTGCAAATAAGAAATGGTGGGAGAAGATTTCAGTAAAGGAAACCCTGGAAGATCTCATTTCCAAAGCACGATGCTGCTTAAATTTCTCTGGATCTGGACAGTGACTCATGTGTGATAATCTTTTATGTATAAATTGGTTCTAAATATTAAATAGCAAGACCTTTCAGTATTTAATAGTTACATAAAGTATTTCAGTATGTGGTAATATTGCCTCAGATGTCTCCTTAAACACCAACATCAGCATTAAGAGCTTATGATAATCAAAGCTAATTTTCAGACATATTGAGCAGCTTATGTAGAATGGGAGCTTATCATTGTTTAATCATTGATAGTGATATTTTAAATACTGTGTGTACAATATAACAATCCCCAGATACCCATTGTCTAAACCATCAAAAATATTGTTAAATTGTGTATCATAGAAATGAATATTTGTAACTCACGGTTGAACTGTGGGGTTCTTGGTGCTCCCTGAGTTTGATTGTTTTCTTTCACAACCAAGCTGAGAGAGCACTAAGAGCCCCCATATGTATTGCTCGCTTTGATTATTCAATACAGTTGATTTCTTTAAAAAAAAATCTTAAGTACTGCATTAATTATTTCACTCTACAGTACATTTAAGGTCTATTTACACAGACAAAAATAGCAACCATTAGCTAATATTGTTTGAAATACAAAAGACTATACCTCATGTACCACAGATAAAAGACATTTTAAGAGAATTTTAACCAATTTTGGGTGTCCTTTTCACATTCCTCCATTGCATCATTACTACATGGAGTTGTTTCTTCCACGTCCTCAGCTCTGTCCACATGCATTTATACTTTCTTCTTCCTGTTCAGGGAAATCAAGGACTGTTTCTATCTCTCCCTTTGATACCTGGCACTTTGGGTCTGTGTCAGGTGCTAGGAGCATCCATCCAGGGCAGTCTGCAGGATGTCAAAATAGTCAAGATAATGGTCCAAAAGGTCCAGTTGAAGCATTGTCTGCTTTTTATATGCAATATTTTTTTGACCACACCCTGCTGATGCCTCTGCATCCATCCATGTCAGTGGTGCCTGAAAAACATGCAGTCCCATTACCCTTGAAACTTGGCACATAACAGTTTGCTACCATAGATGAGCAAATCCATCAGAGTCTTTGCTTTGCTGGAGCAAAACAAAAACATTAAATAAATAAGAGCAATTCAGAGAGGCTGGGAGGATTTACATTCTTTTCCATCTCAGTTTACAATAAAGCCAAAGATAGGCTTGGGGAGTCAACATGCTTGTATTTCTTCAAAGCTGTGCCTGGATAATGTTCGGCAATACAATGACTTACAGCATACAAGCTTTCCTTAATCAACATGTCTTTGATGTAAATAAGTAATTGATTTAGTAGTCAAGATTCCCAGAACTCTATTACTTTCGGCATGCTTTTCCTCAAAATAATGCAGAGCTTCTACAGACTTTATGTTCCTGTTATTCTTTTTTGTTTTTAGGATTGGAGGAGCTGTTCCAGTTGTATTTTCATATTTTGCTGAAGTTCTTGCTCGAGAGAAACGTGGAGAACATTTAAGTTGGCTTTGCATGTTTTGGATGATTGGAGGTATCTATGCATCTGCTATGGCCTGGGCAATCATTCCTCATTATGGTGAGAAATGCAGGATTTTTTTTCTATAACTTCTATTGCCATTGTACATAACCACTAAACCAGTTTAAATTGCAATTGTTCTTCCATTGCCATTTTCCTGATGGAATGACTTGTTTAATCAGCAAAATATATGTACATAGAGTTCTTGACAATATGCACATGTATATTTTAAATTTCAGTTTAATATAATTCTGCTAAGCCATTGTCTGAGGTTACAGATCTACGTGAAGTTAAATACATAAGCATTGCAATAAATGGTGGGACTATTTGGCCCTTATCCCAAGATGTCCATACAAAGACATTGTTCTTTGAGTGGCAATTTTACATCGGAAAACCTGCATGATCTAAAATTCCAGTAGTATATGCAGTAATGCACAAACCTAGAGAATGGAGGGAGAAAAGTTTGTTCTATAATTATAGTAGCACTTTTAAAAATTCAATATACAAAATTTACTTAAATTTATTTTTAAATAATAAAAGGACCGATACTGTTTGACTTTTAGAAATAAGCGTGATTTCTTGGTTTATCTTGGGGAAAGGCATTTATATATACAGCTATATGACTTTCAAAGGTTATTTACCATATTTGCTATAAATAGCTTAATAATATATACCGAGATATTTAAATGCTGTAAGTATTTTCACTTTTCTTTCTGTAAATATTTGAAGTTAATTTTATTTTTCCTCAATAGAAGATATTTTGGTTATGCCAAGCCACTTAACCTTTTCAGTACTGATTATCTGTGTTACATCTAGAATTCATTTCAGGTTTGTGAGGTAGCTACTATATAGCACTTAGCAATAGCACTTAGACTTTTATACCACTTCACAGTGCTTTACAGCCCTCTCTAAGCAATTTACAGAGTCAGTATATTGCCCCCAACAATCTGGATCCTCATTTGACTGACCTTGGAAAGATGGAATGCTGAGTCAACCTTGAGCCTGGTGAGATTCAAACTGCCAAATTGCAGGCAGCCTACAGGCAGCAAAATTAGTCTGCAGTACTGCATATAATCAGTAGTATTATTTTATTGAACCAGCTATTCTACAACTGTACAACTGTGACAACTAGGGCCATCCTATCATTAGTAGAACCTGCTTTCTTAATAGATGAGGCTGGTGATGAATTAGAATTGGTTCTCTATCTATTGCTCTATGTGTTTAGGCCAGGGGAATCAAAACTTTTTCAGGTCATGTAATCTGTGTCTATGACTGTGTCTCTGGGTGTATTCTAGAATCCTTGATCAAGAGGTTCTGATAAGTGGCTGCTTCCAGTGATTTTTGTTTGTGTGTGCTTTGTCTCTCACAGAACTTAAGTTCTATGCTGAACACAGTTTGAAAAACTCTGGAATAGGACAATCACTCCATCTTGATATTGTCCAGTCCTAGCCTGTGATATCATTTAATAGCTGGCAGACAGAACTAAAATAAATCTCTTAGCCAGATTAAAGCTTCCATTCAGGGTTGAAATCTGGATAATAAATATTTATTTAATAGATTTAATTAAATTTATTTATAAATAAAACAGGCACTGTAATCTGTATAGGCCACCATCACCAATATGTTGACTTATTTGGGAAGTCAGCCAGCTACTGACTCACTCTGTTTCCAATGCAGCAGCCATAGCATCCTTCCATCATATCTATTCCTGTAAAGCTTAATTTAGGCTTGTCCGCGAATAGTGAATAGAATGAATGAGCTGGAAGGGACCTTGGAGGTCTTCTAGTCCAGCCTCCTGCTCAAGCAGGAGAACCTATACTATTTCAGAAAGTGACTCTCTAGTCTCTTCTTCTGTGTATAGGCATTGACACCTACCTATGCTGAGAAGGAGTTGTTAAGTAAAGGTTGCAGATGGGCTGACACACACATATCACAAATCTGCACATGTTGTGCAGAGATGTGTGTTCTGCATGCTGAATAGTTAATCCAACTTCCTGTTGGGAAGCAGACAGAACGTAAGGCCTGTTTTCTGTGCTTTGTTATTTGAGCGCGCCGTAGCCAGAACGTTAACACAGCTGTTTGTAGTATGTTTGCATGGGCATTTAAGGTCAATTCCACAGTTCAGTCAATTCAATTATTTCAGCTATTTTAAAAAGAACCATCCAATTGGGTTGGGTAATGCTTTACAGAACTTCAACTGGTACTTGAAGGGTTGGATGATCTCTCCATTATGTTTTGGGAGCTGACAGACCTGTTATCCTATTATCCAATAACAGACCTGTTATTGTGCTACAGAAGATTATTGAAATTTAGGACTAGAATGATACACATACACAATGAAGGCTAAATCATGACAATATGGCTAGAGCAGAGGTTATTGGAGCATGCTTGTATGATAGTTAGACCCAAATATGAAATGACTTTTAAGCCATCTGAGTGCCTTTAGGCCACTTATTCTCATTTACTCCAACTCACCTCACAAGGTTGTTGTTATGGAAAAAATAGGAACAGGAGGGTGTGCTAGGTATGTCTGCTGTCTTGAGCATAAAAATAATAAAGTCATGATATAAATAAAATAAATAAACCTTTATTAAAATTTGGGCAAACAGGAAAATCTACTTGTTCAGCTCAAGATGGTTTGTCCTTTTTTTTCTTTTGCTAGGAATAACTGCAAGCTTGACAAACAGATTTCCCGAATTGATTGACATAAACACAAATGTTGACTTGGCACACTCCTGCTCAAATTTTATTTTATGTCATTTCAATAGCTTATTCACCAATGTGCTCAATATTGTACATGCACATTAAAAATAAGCCAAATGCATAAAACAGTTGCCCCTAATTATTCCATTATTACTTTAAACAGCATTTCCTCTTTTCTTTGTCTTTCCAACTCTGCCTACCAAAGAATTGTTTTGGTCAACAACTTGTTGTTGAGATGGAAAACAAGTGTAGCAGAAGTGGGCTCCTGGGGGTTCGGCAGGGTTTGGGTGATCCTCTAGCCAAGGATTGCCGGGTTGCGAATCCCCAAATGCCACCCCTGGCTGGCCATTCCCACCGTACCCTCCCAGGAGTCTCCATTCATCATTCCAGGTAAGCGCAGGGGCCATGCGGATGGTCTGGGAGGGCAAAAAAACAGGCCTACCAGAGATTCCGGAAGTTCTGGCCTCCAGAGGGCCTCCAGACCCGGGGGGAAGCTGTTTTCGCCCTCCTGGAGGCTCGAGGAAAGCCTCCAGAGCCTAGGGAGGGTAAACCCTCCCCTCGCTGTGGTGCAGGTAGTGGACTAGGCAATGGGGCAGCAAACCTGTTGCTAAAGGATCTGAAACCCACCCCTGAAGTGTAGCCTCAAGAGTTGTGGCTTAATTCCCAAGGAAAGCAAAATCTGATGTTGATTAGTCATCAATAGCACTAAGATTATCCAACCATTGCCACCTTTTGCATCTGCTAAAACAGGACAGATACTTATCTTTTTTCACCAGAGGCTTTTAGAGGTTGTGCTTACAGTTCTCCCATAAAATATATGTTCCTAACTGCAAGAATATATGATTGCACCAAATCCAAATTGAAATTTTAAAGAGGAGGTTATTCTAGTATTTTTTTAAAATAAATTTGTTTTGGTAGCTGATAATCTATTGATAGTACTAGACTTACCTCAACAATTGGCACTGGAAACTTCCATAGGTAAGCAATGCGGTCGTTAAATGAGTCATCATGTGACCACACCCAATTTTACAACTTTTTTTTTTTGCAGGGGTTATTATGGATTAAGTAAGAATAGTGTAATTGTTTAGTGAATTGGGCATCTCCTATAGACTTTGCTTGTTGCTCCTATTGACTTTGCTGGGTTGCAAATGGTGATCAAGTGACCATGGGGATACGGTGAGGGTTGTAAATGTGAGGACCAGTTATAAGTCACTTTTTCCAGCATTGTTATAATTTAAATGGTTGCTAAATAAATGGTCATAAATTTGGAATTACTCCTAACTATTTAAATATGGTTTACAGTGCTGGATACCAAGCTATTTCAAAATACCTCTGTTGGCCAATATTGTAAAATAAATATATCAAAGGGGGGAGAGATAGAAAGAATCTATAAAAAAGATTATATTCAGCATAGGAATCATTTTCATTCTGGCCGAAACAGATGGTACATTTACAACACAACCTAGGTTTCTAATTTATTCCTAACATATTGTTTTACTGTACTTTTATGTTTTTATTATTCAAAATTACTTGTTTATGATTTCAGACATTTTAACTTCTACATTGTCAGATACCTGAGTTCAAACGTTTCTTTTTTGTGACGAGACCAGTTCTAATGGTCTGTGCATCTGAACCTACTACATTTCTGGAAAATACATTATCGGTAGCAGAAAAGCTGACTGCAGTGGTCATGGCTGACTTCATTCTGGAAGACAGTGAATTGTTTTAGGCAGAATACATCTCTTTGCAGGCAGTATAATAAACTGTTTACTAAGCCAAGTGCACTTTCCTTTTGAATCTTTTTAACTCTCTTTTGAATTGTATTACTACGACGTGGTAGAAGATGCAGCTTCATTTAAGTAAGTTGGGATTGTTTTCAGCTTGAAAGCACACAAAAAATCTTTTAAAGGGGAACAATAACTATGGAAAACAGGATTATTATAAAGATAATTGCATGTTAAAAATTGCTAAAAAGTGTTGAAATCCAGTCATTTCCATCTACCAAAGAAGGAACGTTGCTGGTGGACCATATTTCCCCTTCTTTTTACATCCTCCTGATGCCTTTTTGATTTGCTTCAGGGGTCGATGGAAGCTTCACTCTTCCCTTAAATATTCTATCTTGAATACAATGAAGTTATTTAGAATAGCAGGCTGTGAAGAGCTACTCAGAGTTTATATGTATCTTAAATTGAGACAAGATTGGTACTGACAGTTTTGCATCTAAATGTTATAAGAGTGCCATCCAGTGGCTAGTTCAGCTAACCTTTTCATCTAAATGAAATCAGTATTCCTTTTCCTAGTGCAGGCTAACCTTTTTGCTGTCGTGGGGGGAGTGGGGGCAGGGTCGCGTGCGTGCATGCCCACACCCATAATTAAATGTGCCCCACCCCTCCTAGCATGCCCATGTGATCCCCGCGCTCCCTCTGCTTTCGGCACGCAATGACATGATGGTCCCGGTATGCTCATTTTCCACCCTCCCCTGGCTCCAGAGGCCCACCGGAAGTCAGGAAACAGGCAGGGGTAGGGAAGGCCGTTTTCACCCTCTCCCACCCCTACCCATTTCCCGAAAATTAGCTGGCCAGCACGCACATGCGCGCTGGAGCTGAGCTAGGACAACACTCGCGTGCTCACAGATATGGCTCCATGTGCCACCTGTGGCACGCGTGCCATAGGTTCACCATCATGGTCCTAGTGTATATCCCCATGGCCTTAGTAAGAATTTGTTTTTTAAAAATTTAATTTGATTTGATTTCTATAGCTGCCCATCTCAACTAGGAACTCTAGGCAGTGAATATCATAAATGCAATGCTATTACTAACACTACATACCTTGGCTTTTCTCTGGAATTCAAAATGGCTTATATGATGGTTTTTAATTTTACTTCTACAATGACAATCCTGTGGAGGTTGAGACAGTGTAATCTACTGAACTCCATGGTTGAATAAGATTGAATGGGAACTCCATGTGATTTTGAGCCAGAAATTTCCCAGTCCAATCTGGCACCTCAAGACCTTACATCGATAAAAACCTTATATAGACCTTACATCTATATTAAAAAGTCTGGTTTAAAAAAAAAGCAAAGAATTCAAGAACAGTCTTAAATGAAATCTGGCGGATAAGTAATTGTGTTCTTTGATAGGCCAGTCTGGTGACATATCTAACTGCAAGCTAAGTGCATGTCAGTAGAGTTAAAGTGAAAACAATTTAACCATTTCTATTTTTGGCTGATCTAAACTTCCTTAATTATTTTTGAATATGGAAGAAGTTAGAAAGCTAATATTTTGGACCTGGAGTTTTTCATACTCTTGGAATTCCTCACCTGCGAAGCAGCTGTGGCGATTTGCAGGATGGGAAAGCAACATTAGCGTGGATCCTCAAGTCGTATTCCTCCTTCTGGGGTTCAGGGCTCTGAATTTGGCATGGGAAGGGAATCTGAGAAACATTATCTCAGGGACCATAACATTTTTTCCAAGGAGAAACCCAGCTAATACGTTCCTTTAATATCTAATCAATACATCCCTTTGCATTCCCTAACTTTCTGTTATACAGGTAGTCCTGGACTTACAACCATTCATTTAGTGACTGTTTGAAGTTACAGTAGCACTGAAAAAAGTGATATGGCTGTTTTTCACACTTAATGAAAGTTGCAGCATTTCCACATGATAAAGTTTGATTGCTTGGCAACCGACATGTATTTAGGGTGGTTGCAAAGTCCTGGGTCGTATGATCACTTTTTGCAACTTTCTGACAAGCAAAGTTAGTAAAGGGGACAGATTCACCTTAACAATTGTGTTATTAACTTAGCAAGTGTGGTGGATTCCCTTACCAACTGTGGCAAAAGGGTGATAAAATGTGGTAGAACTCACTTAACAATTGTCTTGCTTAATATCTATGGAGATTCTCAGTCATCCAGGTCATTATTGTCCCAAAGGTGCTTTTTCAAGTGGCAACTGGACTTTCTGGTTTTCCTTTGAAGACGTTTTGCTTCTCATCTAAGAAGCTTCTCCAGTTCTGACTGGATGGTGGGGAATGGAAGGAGTTATATTCCTTGCAGACATTTGCATTCTTTTAGAGAGTCATTGACCCCATTGTCTTGTTTAGCAATGTAAATTTTGGGCTCAGTTATGGTCGTAAGTTGAGGATTACGTGTATTACCTTTCATGGTAGATCTTACAAATAAATGTTAAATAATCAATAACAAAATACATAATAGGTTGCTGAAGACAAACATTTGCCAATACAAATATTAATTCTAAAATATTTGAGCTAGTCACAAATATAAAAGATGCACTGTCTTTGAGGTAAAGGTAGAGGTTCCCCTCACACATATGTGCTAGTCGTTCCCAACTCTAGGGGGCAGTGCTAATCTCTGTTTCAAAGTCAAAGAGCCAGCACTGTCTGAAGACGTCTCCGTGGTCATGTGGCCGGCATGACTAAACGCCAAAGGCGCACGGAACGCTGTTACCTTCCCACCAAAGGTGGTCCCTATTTTTCTACTTGCATTTTTTACGTGTTTTCGAACTGCTATGTTGGTAAAAGCTGGGACAAGTAACGGGAGCTCATCCCATTACGCGGCACTAGGGATTTGAACCGCTGAACTGCCAACCTTTCGATCAACAAGGGCAGCAACTTAGCTGCTGAGCCACCGCGTCCCTTATACTGTCTTTAAACTGAGTGCCAAAAACTCTTAGATATATCCAGCTTAATCCAAACTCAAATGAGTGGCTTTTTCATTGTTTATATATGTAGAGAAAGTATTAGGGGCAAGGGGCAATAAAAACAAACAAACCGTGATTAAGATGGCAGTTGTGACTTCAGGGATCAAAGCTCTTTATGTGCATCATGAAATATAAAAGGGGAAGAGACTTTTGTTGTGTAGTCACGCCTTCCATCTTGAGGTCTTGTACTCTCTCCCAAAGCCTCTATTACAGGCTTTCACAAAGACCTTTACTCTAAAGCTATTGGATTCAGCCTTAGTGCATGATATATTCTGATATAGCACTCTCAAAAACATACATTTATGGAAAATATGCTAGAAGCCATCTTTTTGCTGCAAAACAGAAAATAAACAAGTAAAAATAAATAAACGCTTCCCCTGCCCTCCCAACACACAATAACTAGTTTAGGGTTGTTTTATTTTGAAAAGAACTTAGAAATGAAAAATGCAGTTTTGATTGTTTTTGCTAAAAAGCGAGACAGTCTTTCTTGGTTATAATGGGTTCTGTTGAATAGGATGTTTTATGTGTTTTATCATTGATCTCTCTTATGCTAATATCATCCTGTAGTCTGTCATTGCAACTTGAATGATTTATTTGGTCTTTCTTGTAATCAGTAGAGTGAGAAGGTGATATTTAACGTGAAGCTGCTGCAGAGATTGAAAAAAAAGCTGAAGGTTTTATTTTATGCCACAGCCCCAGAAAACTGTTCCCAACATGCACTTGGGCCTATTGTTTTAACAACCCGTCTCACCCCTTGGAACTTGCTGCCGCTTTCAAGATTAATGACTTTTGAATTCAGCATTTGCAGGGAGCAAGGGTGCAGTTTAACTTTGCAGAACTGCATTGCCGTCTGAATGAATCAGACAAAGAACACTATACATCTTCCTGTTAGGTCACAAAGAACGGCAGATGGAAACCAAGAGCATACCTCCATTTGGCAGTAGTGGTTATCTGCAGATAAATCTATTCCAAATGCATTTTTAAATTTAGTTAGCGGAAAGCAATATCCAGAAATCGCATTCTTCATTTGCAACCAAAAGAAGAAGGAATCTTGGACTCTTCAAAAAAAAAATGGCAAATAACAGTATAATTACTTGTATAAAGCTATATAGACAATTGTATGGTTCTACATTAAAATAAATAAACTTATACTGTACTTCTTTTAAAAATAGATTAGCTTGTTACTCTATTGCAATATTAAAAAGTAGAGGATCCAAATTTTCAAGAGGGCAAAATTTTATTCCTTGATGGTTAGTTGGGTTTTGGTAATTATATGCTGTGGGACATCTAAGACGGAGTGAAGTAAAAGTTAAATTACAACTGAATGTAAGAAACATCTGGCAACATTGATATAATCATTGGAGACTATTTCATTCAAGCCTTGGGGGCTTCTTACATAGCTGGTGTGGCATCAAAATATGTAAAAGGAGCGACATTTTTAGCACCATCCTGATTTTAGCAGCAGTCTTGATAGGTGTTCTGTCTTCTCTCCTTTGAAACAAGTGAACATGGATAGCAAACTTCTGTAAATAGGAGAGATTGGAAATTATGTTTTATCCTGTTTAGATACCTCAGTTTGACTAAATTCTGGGAGCCATTTAATCTGTGGATTCTGTAAATCTAAAACGTGTAGATTTATAATACATATTTTATACAAGTCATTTTTCTGGTGTAAATATGTGTCTGAGAGAAAACTATAGGTTTTAGATCTTTTTGTAGAAAGGTAATAGTATAGGTACAGTATTAATATATAAGAGAAGATGTAATTTCTTTGTATGGTTAAATGTGTTGGATCTCAGATATAGGTATGCAAAATATAATAAATCTAATGTATTAGCTAGTTCTGAATCTTGTTAAAGTTATTTAATACATGTAATGCAAAGGAAAGAGCTATTGCAAATCTGTACAAAAGAAATACTTTTGTATTTCTATATATGAATAATAAAACGGCAGTTCCTTTTTACCATGATCTCTTCATAATTAATATGATCATTGAAAATTGAGTGATAATTTTATAATCTTTTTAATGCAGACTTAAATAAGAAATTTATAGCTAAATTAGATAACTGCCAGAGATAAAGAAATAACTTCCTTTTCTAAGTAACTAAGGAACAGGTACACATTAATATATCCTGCCTGGTTTAGATTTTTTAAAAAGGATTATGGGGGAAAAGAACAAAATGTCTTTAGTCTCCACTGACAGAAGTAATTGACAGATTTCCCCAAAAGTATTGATCACAAGAAACTCTGGTTCATATGAATGCCATTGCTTTTATTTAAATTATAATAAATGACTACAATAAATAGATAAAGTTGAGTTAATGCTAAGATACTATCAAAACAGAATGAAAATTTGCAGACAACACCAAGCTGGCAGGAATAACCAACACTCCAGAAAATAGGCTTAAGATACAGAAGGATCTTGACAGACTTGAACATGGGCACTATCTAACTAAATGAAATTCAATGGTGAAAAAAGTAAGGTTCTACATTTAGGCAAGAAAAACCAAATGCACAGGTGTAGCATAGGTGGTACCTGACTCAATAATAGTAACTGTGAGAGTGATCTTGGAGTCCTAGTGGACAATCACTTAAATGTGCTACAGCTGCCAAAAAAGCCAACACAGTTCTAGGCTGCATTAACATTATGTGTGCGCCAGCCAACTGATTTTCAGGCCTTCTGGGGCCACCGGAAGTCGGCAAATGGGCCATTTCCAAGCTCCGGGGGGATGGGGAAGGCCGTTTTTGCCCTCCCCAGGCTCCTAGAAAGGTTCTGGAGCCTGGGGTGAGCAAAAAAATCAGCCTTGTGGGCCCACCGGGCCATCCCGTGCCAAAAGTAGGGGGGTTGCATGCGCAGGGGGGCACATAGAATTATGGGTGTGGGCACACATGTGCGCGAGACTTCCCCGCACTCCCCCCACTTTTGGCACGCAATGGTAAAAAGTTTAGCCATCACTGGTATAGGGTTTCCTGCCTGAGCAGGGGGTTGGACTAAAAAATCTCAAGGTCCCTACCAACTCTGCTGTTCTGTTCTGTTCTGTTCTGTTCCCTTCTGCTCTGCTCCACTCCACTCCCTTGTTGAAATAATAGATAGTCCCATTGGACATGGTGGCAGTAAGGGCCTGTAGTATAGCCACCAGAGTGGAGTTTTGTGGTTTTCTTTTTGAAGTAGTGGCAAAAGTGATAACTAATGCCAGAAATAATGGGGGGTTACCAAGGTGAAACAGTCATTCCATTGAATCCTTAGCAGCTGTCACCAATTATAGGCAATACACTAAGTTGTATCAATAGGCGTTTTCATACTCGCAGCTCTGACTAAAGTAGTGACACTTTAATCACAGAATGTGGTAATGGTTTTACTGTGGCATTTGATTTTTGAAAGAAGAAAAAAAGAATTTTCAAAGTACAGACTATGGAATAGGCAGAACTTTTGTTCTGTTCTCAAAAATTATCTGGGTCATGATTTGATTCATTCAAAATATGTTGCATTTATAAATACAGTGTCTTTTTCTCCTTTTTCAGGATGGAGTTTCAGCATGGGATCTGCATATCAGTTCCACAGTTGGCGAGTGTTTGTTATAATGTGCGCCCTGCCTTGTGTTTCTGCTGTGGTGGCACTTACTTTCATGCCAGAAAGTCCAAGGTTCTTGCTTGAGGTAAAATATCTACATTCCTTCAAGACGTTGAGCTTACCTGAGTCTTAATATCAACCTCAGATCCACCATTTAAATAAAAAAAAATCAGGCCAAGCATTTTCAATGGGGACTTGACATTTTTGAAGTTCTTTCTCTGGAAAACCTTATTTACTTCTTTTTCTTTGAGAGATTTAATAAAAAAACCCTAATACTTATTTGGTGAACTGTCTTGTTTGAATTGAAAAAATGAATGTATTGCTGAAGATCTAAATATACTAGGGAACAATGTTCACAATAAATATTACTTTATAATATTACAATAAATGAGGTGATCTAAGGCTATTTAATACCAAAATATACTCCACAATATGCCATTGAGTGAGATAGAAAAATATGGAAAAGTATTTCTTTAAATGTAGATTGTGTAGATGTAAATGGTGAATACAGATTGCTTTATCAACAACTTGCATTTTCATAATTCTTTCTGAAATTTTCAAATGTCTTCATATCCTTAGGTTGGAAAACATGATGAAGCTTGGATGATTCTCAAACAAATTCATGATACAAATATGCGAGCTCGTGGCCAACCTGAAAAAGTTTTCACAGTACGTATTTTCTACACAAATATATCTCATTAGTGGAAAATTAGTTGTAATTTAGACTGGAAAAGTTATCACTAAAAAACCATATATTCTTCTTGGGGAAAATAATACCATGAAGAGTACCTACAACAATTATTCACATAGATCTTGAAGATATATTTTTGTTTAAGGACATTTCTTGATCCATTTGTCATCCACTTGATCCAAGTCCAGATAGCCTTGATAAAATTATCTGGCCATAATTCTTAATTCTTGCAGCCGTGGGGTTGCAGCATATTCTTTCCCCAGTTTCCCTCTGCTCCCGCACAAATACACATGTACCCTTGCCTCCCTGAATTTGCACCGCACTGCAACAATCCTCCAACTCATGCATAACCTGCACTGGGCCTCCCTCACCACCCTGCAACAGCCCTGCTCTCCTTATCTGGATTTCTGTCTGCTTTTGGTTTAACAACCCACACATTGCAACCAGGATTGCTGTCACTAAGTCATGTGGTCATGCGAATTGCACTTTATGACCTCATCGCTTAGTAGTGGAAATTCTGGTCCCAGTTGTGGTCATAAGTTGATGACTCAGGCGCAAGCAGCCAGATCCACATATGAAAGGTTCAAGTTCACTACTTTATTTTGTTCTACCTGTTGTACAGGAATCTCCCCAGATTGATTGCCTTCCTTTGGGAACAAACAGATAAGGTTCCATGAAACTTAAAGGGAATCAGCTTTATTTCTCTTGTAGCTGTGAAAAGATTCTAGACTAGTTCCCCATCTGATCCCTCCTTCCTGCCTGGCTGGAATTTTCCCAATAATGACTACTTATAATGTTCTTTTTTATATATTGTTAGGTTTAGTAGGGTCTGTGAAGTTGCTTCTTTTTCCATATTGGTTATAACTCAGTTTTGAAGGGTATTATGCAAAAATCATAACAAAATTAAAAATTGATATTCTCATATGAATTTATTTCCTTAATTCATTAAAATATGTTTTTAAAGAGCAGCAATCAACTATTTTTATAGTTTTTAAAAGCTCTACGGATAAGCTGATTTCTCTAATAATACCGCAAAATATCCCTGTTTCTAAAGAACCTGCACTTTCATATTCTCCTGTTCAGTTGACCTTCTATGCAAATCGTACTTCTCTTTCTTTCTCAAGAGATGGAAACTATAGCCAAGGTTAGATGTTTTAATTTATAAACATGCAACTTGAAGCTGTTTATCACCTTTTAGATAAGGCTGTTAACTTTCTTCAACAGTCAAATGCTTGTTTCTCAAGAAGGGGGGGAAAAATACTCTTCTTGGTTCTCCATAGGTTAACAGGATCAAAACACCAAAACAAATAGATGAACTTATAGAAATAGAAAGTGACACAGGCACCTGGTACAGGAGATGCTATGTCAGAGTACGCACAGAACTGGATAGTGTAAGTAACACAATCTCTATAATATTATTTATATTTAAGTACAAACCGGTCTAGAGAATCTAGAGAAATTAAACATTTACCATTAAATAAGTTTAAATAAGACAGTGTTAAAATTACTAAAATATATATAAAACAACTTCTTATGCTTTTAATTTCCCCCCAAAAATTAAATATTCTGTGATTCCATGTTTTTATAAGGATTTTCCAGATAATGGTACTTTATTATATTGCTTTATCCTTCCCCTTCTCCCAAAAGTTGGTGATATGCTCTCAATTTATTCTTGTGAAATAGATTAGGCTGAGAGATAGTAGCTTGTCAGAATCAGTCAATAATCCACAAAGATAAAGTTTGATGTGGGTTGTCCCATGTCCATTTCATTACTGTCATACAGTAATGGGGCATGCTAACTGAATTTGGCAAGAATAGCTTCCATACATACTATACATCATGCAACAAGGCAAATACAAACAGGCTATGGTTTTTCTAAAGTTTATAAATATTGTGAATCAGCTGGAGTACAAAAAAGGGGGGGAAGTCAGAACTCAAATATTTATCTATATTTTTTAGTAGTTCTTTTTCCTTTTCCTTTTTGTTTCCTTCCTTTTAATATTTATAAATAATAATGTTGTGGAGATTTTGGAACTAAATTCAAAGATATCTTTTGATAAAGATAACAATATATTTGGTCAATTTTTTTATTAATGTTAAAGTATTAATTGTATAATTTCAAAAATTTTCTTTGTCCAGTTATTGTATTGATTGAATAAAGCCACCAAAATGGGATGTACTGAATCTTCCAGGAAAAAGTTGGTTTCTTTTGTCCCAGGCATTCTTAAATTTGCTGAAGTTTATACAATTTATAGAGCCCCTGTACATTAAATTTGTAGACCAGAATCGGTGGGGTTCAATTCTGTTGCATTCCTGGTGCTTGACTTCTAAAGCTTAATTCAGAAAACTAAACTAAAAGTAAAATAATTTCTGCAATAATAATTAAAAGCATCATCTACAGTCCTCTACCAAAATAACAATAATGTGGATACTTTGACTGGGTAAAGATGCTAAGGGTCCCTACTGCAAAAATGACCAATATGTGACAGCCTGCTTCTACTTTTATGCAGTCTGGGAAATCTGGGGTCTGTAATCTCCAGTACTTAAGTTTCAGGTGAAAAATGTTAGACCTCTGTGCCTATTGACGCCAGTGGTGGGTTGCTCCCGGTTCGCACCAGTTCGCAAGAACCAGTAGTAAAAATTTTTAGTAGTATGGAGAACCGGCTGGCCACGCCACCAAACCAGTCCCCGGCCCGGTCGCCGCTCACTTACCCCACCCACCTCATCAGAGGCTTTTTTTAAAAACTTTTAAAAGCATTTTTTCTACAACCTCTTCAGTTGAAAAAATGCTTTTAAAAGTTAAAAAAAAGCCTCTGATGATCGCGCGGCTCAGCTGGGATCTCAGAGACTTTTAAAAGCATTTTTTCTACAACCTCTTCAGCCGAAGAAATTGTAGGGAAAAAAATGCCTTCAAAAGCCTTTGGCGGTCCCAGCTGACTTGCCTGATCGTCAGAGGCTTCTAAAAGCATTTTTTTCTGCAACTTCTTCAGCTGAAGAGGTTGTAGGAAAAAAAATGCCTTTAAAAGCCTCTGGCGATCCCAGCTGACTTGCCTGATCGTCAGAAGCTTCTAAAAGCATTTTTTTCTGCAACCTCTTAAGGTTATAGAAAAAATGCTTTTAAAAATGTAAAACAAAAAAAAAAGTTGGTCACGCCCACCCAGTCACATTACCCTCCACAAGCCATGCCCACAAAATAAGCCACACCCACAGAACCGGTAGTAAAAAAAATTTAGAACCCACCCTTGATTGACGCCATATTTGGCCCAAGAACATTCATTACCACAACCTAATACTCTGTGGCTATGGTTGCCAGGTGTCCACTATTTGAGCGGACAGTCCGCTTTTTTCACATTATGTTCACTATTTTTTTTCACAAAATAGTGGACATTTTTTTTATTCAAAAGCTTTATGATGAAATGGTACGTAATCTAAAGCTACGCAGTCAAATAAAAAATACACACGATAGCAAAGTAAAATGTAATTTAATATTTTACATATTATTATAATATATTTGATGTTTTGAATTTTAAGTAAAGTTTTGAAGTGATTATTTTAATATGTGTTAAAATGTTTGTAAGAAAATATATAATTTAATTGTAATTTTTATTTTATTTTTTTACTACTTAACACCCCCCGCTTGTCCGCTATTTTTTGGAAGCAGACCTGGCAACCCTATCTGTGGCTTTTTATTCCTACTTGTGGAGGTTCATAAAGGCTCCCCTTTCACTTTGCCCTGCTCAGTTAGGGATTTAAGGATTCATGACTTAAGCAGTTGTTGTTAAAAACAAATCAAGCAGAGTATTCAGAAACCTAGTTAAATCTGTAAAACTAAAGATTATGCGGCTTTAGATACAAGCCTGATATTTCAGAAACTGGATTAGTTATTGCTGTTTCAGAGGAAAAATTGGCCTCCCTTAAGCATTTTTCCTGCCATAAATGTCACTGTAAACCATCCTTCCCTCAAAAGTAGCATTTTCTTGAAGATCCTAAAGCGAAGCGACACATCTAACTTTCTATGATGCTTTTTCTCAAGTTTACTTGTATTTTTTATTTAGGTTTACATGAAACTTTAGAAACAAATGCAGTTTTTTCTTATTTTCTCACAGATTTGGTTAACATTTAAGAGGTGTTTCACCTATCCAGTCAAGGACAATACAACTAAGCTTGCAGTTGTATGGTTTACTCTTTCTTTTGGGTAAAGTTGATAAGAAATATATACATTTTGTAATTATATTGCATTAACTTCGTTGCAAATTCATATTCATCCATGTGAAGTGCAGTGGGCTGGATGGATGCACTGCATTTACTTTGTGAAGAAAGATTCGAACAAGTTAAACATGCCAAATTGCCATATTCCAGTTAATAGGATTTTTCTTTATTATTCTCTAACCTAGACACCCCCACATTATATATTTATTATGAACCAGCCGTGCTAGTTTCATTCATTTTCCACAATATCAGTGTATGATATCAAATTACTGTCATCTCAAATGACTCCAAATCCTTTTTGAAACTGAAGAAAATATGTCTTTGAAAAGCATAAAATTACACTTAAACACAGTACACAATAGAAATAATCTTTTGTTTTAAGAGGTACAATTTGAGATGTGCAGCAATATTGCTAGTGATTGGGCTATTTCCAAAGGATCTGTATCTTGGCATTCCTTTACTGTTGCCTTTCCAGTTAGTGACATGGCTACATACAGCAACAAACTTTTTTATTGTTTTATAAAATTTTTAAACTCTTTTTTCATCCTTTTAAAAATTTTAATATTCATACAAACATTTTTATTAAAAAAACATTCTGCACTGACATAATATTTAAATTAAACATAAACCAACACCCCCCCCTTTTTCAGTCTCCAACCAGTCCACACTATTATATCAATGTTTTCTGTTTTTATACTACTACTTTTTAACCATTTGCATTAACCAAATAAAACCCTAATAGCACAAGGTTGTTCTGTAAAGTATATTTTAAAAATGGTTATTAAAATGATTTTAAAACTCATTAAACAGTGATTGCTCAAACGAATGGCTTTTTCCCTATCCACATGGTTTAAAAACTGAACATAATTTTAAAGGAGATTACTTTTATAGCAAATGTATTGTGTGATCACAATACCAATACAAAAATACAAGTTTATAAATATTTCTAGAAAAACAACTACCATAAATAGGTAGGACTGGAAAAGTACAGAAAAGGACAACCAAAATGATCAGGACAGCTAAAACAATCTCCTCTCAGAAAGAAATAATACAGGGATTGTTTCATTTTTAAAAAAAAACCTGAGAAGTGAGAAACATGATAGAGATGTGTAAAAGTATGTGAGCAAATGGAATACAAAGAAGTTTGCTTCCTCTTATCAGAATCTCTGCCATTTGTTTTCTTAGAACATAGTGAAGTCATTTTGAAAGGAGACGAGACATCCATGGATTAGGCCAGTGATGGCTAACCTTTTTGCCATCGCGTGCCAGGAGAGGGGGGGGCGGGGGCAGGTCATGCGCGCACGTGCCCACACACATGCACGCGCAACCCCCTCCCCCCCACTCCTGGCACATGAGGGCCTGGTAGGCCCGTTTTTCTTTCTTACCTGGCTCCAGATCCTGCCTATTTATCTGGGAAGAGCGAAAAAAGCCTTTCCCACTCCCTTGGAGGCCCTACGGAGGCTGAAAGGGCCCATTTCCTGACTCCCAGTAGGACAGGAAGTGACGTTTTTTGCGGTTCCCCAGCCTCTCTAGGAGTCTCTAGGAGCCTCTCTAGGAATCTCTAGGAGCCTCTCTAGGAGTCTTTGGAGGCCAGGGACAGCAAAAAACGTCACTTCCTGTCCCACCGGGAGTCAGGAAATGGGCCCTTTCAGCCTCCGTAGGGCCTCCAAGGGAGTGGGAAAGGCTGTTTTCGCCCTTCCCAGATAAATAGGCAGGATCTGGAGCCAGGTAAGAAAGAAAAACGGGCCTTCCCCACCCACCCCGTCCCTCCAGAGGCAGGAAACAGCCTGTTTCCCTACTTCTGGTGGGCCTAGAAGGCCCGAAAATCAGCTGAGCTGGCGTGCCCACTAATATGGCTTCACGTGCCACCTGTGGCACGCGTGCCATAGGTTCGCCATCACGGGATTAGGCAGTGTCTATTAGTTTTGAAGCTCTAGGTCATTTACAGAATCAGAAATATCTGTGGGAAATTGACTAAATTAGAATAAGCTTTTGGTTAAACAAGTCTGATACAGTTTTATATGTGGCTTTCAGTGGGAAGACATTAATTAAATACTGTAGTGCTACAAATATGCTACTGTTACTCCTCTCAGAAACCGCAAAACAATGAAAGTACTTTCCGTCAGTGCACTTCAAAAGCCTCTGTCAAAATGTTTTGCACGTGCCAATTACTAAAATTACAAAATAATATTGCAATCTATTTCTATTAATATACGCTTGGGAGCAAAACCAAAAAAGAAATTGGACATATTGTCCCTTTTCTTCTATATGTATAATCTCCAATTTCTACTTATTTCAAGGATTCAGAATTCTTGATTTTTGTTTCTTTTTTCTTAAACTATATTAAAAATGTCAAGTATAAGACCTTTAGCATAATCTGCTTGTGTAAGTTGTAGTTCTAGAGCTTGTGGGCATGTCTTTCTTTTCTATTCCCACCCCTACCCCCATGCCAGCATTTATATCTTAATCATACTTAACGTTAGCGGCGTATGATACAATAAATAATGTTAATTTTAGATGGACATAGCAATATCAGATCTCATGATAATTTTTGCAGCGAGAGAGGGAATTCTCTGGGAAATCTCTGGGAAAGCTAAGCATGTTTTTGTTATATCTGAATGCAGCTAGAACATTGTAAAATACTACTTTTTTATCAGTATATATTCAACATAATGCTGCATTACAGTTCATTTTTGTGTCGTGTATTTCTATTGAATGCTGAAATTACACCAATTGCTTTTATAGGTACTATGGATTGTCTGTCTGGTTTCCAGATGTCATTAAGCATCTACAAGCAGATGAATATGCCAGTAGAGGGAAGAATTTTAGCAATAAGAGGATCATGGACTTTGATTTTAACTTTACTCTGGAAAATCAGATCCATTTTAATGGGACATTCATCAATGACAGGTTGAGAAAAATAAATCTATTTCTAAAATGATTTGCTGATTATCCATTCTGCCTTTCTTCTAATGCATTCAAAATAGCATATTTAACCCTTCCTCTCTTTCTCTGCAATGGTTATGTGGGATGGGGTAGGCTGAGAAGTAGCGATTAGTCAAAAGTTACTCACCAGCCTTATGGGTCTGAACCCACAGAATGTACTTGAAATGTGGTCCCAAAGGTGCTTTTTCAGGAGGCAATTGGACTTCCTTGTTTTTTCTTTAGAAGACGTTTTGCTTCTCATCCAAGAAGCTTCTTCAGCTCTGACAGGATAGTGGGGAATGGAAGGATTTATATTCCTTGCAGACAGCTGGTAATTTGCAACACCCTTTGAATCGTGTGGGAGTAGGAATGGATTTCCAGAGGAAAAAAATTGCAGACTGCAGGAACCAGGAGCAGTACTCAGGTGACCCTAAGGACAGATAAACCTCAAAGTGCTTCAACAACCCTCTAAAAGGATGTACATTACTAGCTGTCTGCAAGGAATATAAATCCGTCCATTCTCCATTGTCCTGTCGGAGCTGAAGAAGCTTCTTGGATGAGAAGTGAAATGTCTCCAAAAGAAAAAACAAGAAAGTCCAGTTGCCTCTTGAAAAAGTATCTTTGGCACAACCATGACCTGGATGAATGAGAATCTCTACAGACTTTTACTTGAATGTGGATTTCCCAGGTTCTAGTTTAACACTGTAACTTCTCAATTATTACCAAATTACTCCCCCTTCTTGATTTTTAATTATCATTAAAAGTTTTGTGTCATAATTGTACAACTTACAAAGACCTCTTTCCTTGGTACTAGAGGACCTTTGGCTGAATTAGTATGTTTTATATTTGACCACAACCGATTGAGAGAAGTTCACATGAAAAGACATTATGATTTGAGTAGATAGAGTGTTGCCCAGTTCAGGGTCATCTGGTTCCTCATACCAGTGTTCCGTTTTATGTTTCTTTTTTTTTTCTTTTCGAGAGATGGGTATCAATATATTATTATTTATTATTTATTATTTATTCAATTTAGGTTAATGTTCTGCTTTTTTTTTAGTTCAGTCTTTTAGTTCCTTCTTTTCATAATTATAGCTAGCTCTACAGGGACGTGATGGCTCAGTGGCTAAGACGCTGAGCTTGTCGATCGAAAAGTCAGCAGTTCAGTGGTTCGAATCCCTAGTGCCGCATAACGGGATGAGCTCCCAGTTCTTGTCCCAGCTTCTGCCAACCTAGCAGTTTGAAAGCACGAAAAAAATGCAAGTAGAAAAATAGGGACCACCTTTGGTGGGAAGGTAACAGCATTCCGTGCGCCTTTGGCATTTAGTCATGCCGGCCACATGATCATGGAGACGTCTTCGGACAGCGCTGGCTCTTTGACTTTGAAATGGAGATGAGCACCACCCCCTAGAGTCAGGAATGACTAACACATTTGTGCGAGGGGAACCTTTGCCTTTACCTTAGCTAGCTCTAACTCTCAGATCAGTAAGTATTACTAAAAATTGTTTCAAATCATATTTTGGAGTAAACTTGTCTGATGATAACTGTAGTGTGATTCAGCTATCACAGCATCCAGTAGTCATGCAGGTTAGGGAAGATGTGGAACTTAACAAGATAGAAAGAATGTGAGCTCTTGTCTTTCTTGTCCTCCTAACCACTCAGAGTTTGAGTACGGGGAATTTGAACATATTACTACAAAAGAGTGAACCTTAAGAAGATGTTTGTATTTAGCCATACTATGATTCCATCATTTGAAAAATGCTTCCAGTGTAGTATGTGCTTACTATCTGTCATGATTTAAATCAGTACAGAAAATTCTTTTGTTGTTCTCAGATTCACAATGATGACATTCAAAGCAGTTACTTTTCAAGACTCCCTTTTTAAGAACTGTTACTTTGAGGATGTTACTACGTTGAATACATATTTTAGAAACTGCACTTTTATAGAGACTGTTTTCTTCAATTCAGGTATGTTGGGGAAAACCCGCCACATTCTTTTGTTCCCCAAATCCTTCAATTGTTTGGTAGTTATTTCAATAGAGAAAAAAAAGTTAAGCAGAACACTTTTTAAACGTCTTTTTTTTACCAGCTGTAGGGATGTCAAGTGCTGAATTTCTGGCTGAGCTTATTATTTGGCAATGTCAGAAGTAACTAACTTTTTTTTAAAAAAATCACTTTGAAGAAGAAAGAGTGGGAATATTTGGCTCCATGAATAATTTCTTCATCTCTTTGGCATGAAAGTCTTTCTGCCAAGGATGATTGGAAAGGAACTGAGGTTTTCTGCTGGAATATGAGAAAGTTGAGCTGGGCCAACTAACATTTAAACTTTTTTAAGCAGCCACTGAGAGGGAACCTTCAGAATTCCAAAGGCAAAATGAAGTCAACTTCCACATGATACCTTGGAGGTGCGGGGGGTGGTGGTGTTGAAGGATTGGGGAGAACATACCATGCTTAACATCACCTCGGGAAAGAACTAAGAGTGTTTTCTGATCCAGGTTTATTCATTTTTCTTAGATGTTTCAATTAAGGCTAATCCCACTGCCAAGAACTACATCTGTTTGTGTTTGGGGAAGAGAAGATTTTTCCCCATTTTAAATTAAAATACCTTAATAGCTCAGATGTATGCATATCCTGTCATTTTGGCCTTCACCTAGCATTTCTGATTAATAATTATAATAGAGTTACAAGTAGAATACAGGAAGCCTTCAGCATTCAGCAATCATTGTTACAGCATTGCTGAAAAAATGGACATACAATTGGTCCCTGAAGTTTCAGCAACAGCAATACCTTACACTTAATGTTTGCAAACTGGGAGCCATAATCACATGATTGTCATTTGCGATCTTTTCTGCTGGCTTCCCAGAAGTGAATTCAATGGGGAAACCAACAAGGAAGGTTGCAAGTTACTCTGGAAAGTCACTCCTGCCAGCAGCATCCTCTGCCATGCATTAACTCCGCTATCCCTCCCAGTCCCTTGTTGCCCTCCCCAACTTATGTACAGCCTGTGCTGGGCCTCCCAAACCCTCCTCAGCTTGCCTCAGACTCATCTGTAGCCTGCATCTGTCACATATAATTTTTTAGCCCCCCCCCCCTTTTCTTTTTGTATTTTTAAACTATAAATAGTGGAGATTTTGGAAAATTCTTACTTGCATTGTTAAAACAATTTAATATACTTAAATGTAATTTAATGATTGTTCTAATCAATAATACATTGAGCACTAGCTCTACAATTTGTCATTCCTTTGTCCCCTTCTGATATTATGTTTCTGTACCATTTTTTCTTTTTTCTTGTTTGTTCAGTCTTTGTTTTTCTTTTGAAAATGATTAATAAACTTTTTTTAAAAATAAAAACTACATTTGACTTAACAGAAATATGCTACCTTATTTATAAAAGATTTATTTATTCATCTTTCCACCTGACAACAATAAAAACATATTAAAAAATAAACACACATAAAAAGTAATTTTAGTAGAAGATATTTGTGTCCTGCTGAGGAATGGGCATATCTAAGT
Source organism: Ptyas mucosa (assembly GCA_012654045.1). Taxonomy (NCBI): domain Eukaryota; kingdom Metazoa; phylum Chordata; class Lepidosauria; order Squamata; family Colubridae; genus Ptyas; species Ptyas mucosa. The sequence continues at coordinate 44,145,626 of WNWU01000002.1, forward strand.
TAGCAAATGCAACAATACAAAACTAAAAAAACACCATTAAAACATTAACATACTACAATATTAATATACCAGACTGTTATACTAAATATCAATGTTGGCCTTTTTAGGCAATGTGTAAAAACCTGTGTTCGAAATACATTACAATTTTCACAAATTTCTTCTATTTCCACAGATCTTGAGCCATATAAATACCCTGGAAGTGAATTTAGCAATTGTTCGTTTTTTCACAATAAGACAGGATGTCAAATTTCATTCGATGATGATTACAGTGCCTACTGGATTTATTTTGTCAATTTCCTGGGGACTTTAGCAGTATTACCAGGAAATATTGTATCAGCTCTTCTGATGGATCGAATTGGACGTTTAACAATGTTGGGTAGGAACTTCGCTTTGAAATTGTTTTTTTAAAAAAATTAAATTCTTATTTCTCCTTTTCACTTAAAGATTTACAAATAATCAAGCAGGGGGCGAGGGCCATATAGAGAGAGTTGTTTCCCAAGCACCCACTAGTTTTCAGTGCACCATCAGATACATAGAAGAAGTAGATGGTGCAGTATTTCTTTATTTTAGGGAAGAATTAATTTGTGAGAGGCTTAATGCAGCCTTTCAGTCCCAAATCCTATTTTCTCCCAAAACGATAGCCTCTTAGCCGCACTGCCTATAAAAAGAGAGAGAGAGAAAAGAAAATACCCTACAGTTTGGCTCCCATTTAATAAAGCATTTCAGGCTTTTCTGTGATAAAAAGCAAGGGGGAAAAATCATTTTTCTTATCAAACTCATAAACTCCTGATATAAATTCCCCCTTTCCCCCCAAACTTGAGAGATCATGACAGCTGAAATTTTTTGTTTTATCATTTTATCATGTGGTAATCATGTGCAGAAGGAAGCTTGTTTTCGTGGCAGTGCTGGCCCTTGGAGGGGAACATTTCTGAATCAAGGTTTTCAAACAGATGATAAGAAAGCATAAACTTCTCATAGCTCAAGATCAGAAATCTTAACATGGAGAATTACTAGCCAGTAGCAAGTTTTTCAGTCTTTTAAAGAAATTTTGATAGTAGGGAACTTGCCACCATGAATTTCCAAATCCAATTGAGTTCTTGTATGGACTTTCAACCTTCTTAATTCAATTTTAAACTGTCCTTTCTTCCTGAATAGTGGAAAGCCTTAAGGACATGACCCTTAACGTATTATTCTGTCATCTTTGTCAGTGCCCACATCCAATGCTACTACAAAGTCTTTGATCCTTACAGGTTCTTAGCTTGTTATAACTTTGCTTAAGTTACTACTTATGTTGACAACATTATAATATTTGTTTTGTAAAGCCTTTGTCAGAAGCAATAGTAAATATTAACATCTGGTTTCCGTGCAGGTGGTTCTATGATTCTTTCTGGAATTAGCTGCTTTTTCCTATGGTTTGGTACAAGTGGATCCATGATGATAGGCATGCTGTGTCTATACAATGGCCTTACCATCTCAGCATGGAACTCTCTTGATGTCATTACTGTCGAGTTGTATCCTACAGATAGAAGGTATAGTTTTATATTCTTGCCATGTTTTACATTCTTTTCAAAACTGGACATTTCAAAGATAAATAATTAAAAGTTGAAGATACATACTTAAAAGGTGAAAAAGGATAGGAAATAAGACTCTTTAATTGTGAACAATAAGAATTTTTATTTTTGTGACCTCTACAGATCTGCACTGGGGCTATATTATTTAACCTCTGTCTGAATTCAAAATTGATCAGGAAAGCTATGTTCTGGTGTGTTTCTACTAATCTTCTACTAAAATGTATTAGAAACAATACATTCAACCTGAAAAGCATTAGGTACAGATGAAATGCCTATTTCACCTGTTGGAAACTGTAGAAAGAACTTAAAAGTGCTAACAGTTCTATGTTACAAATATGAAAAAACACTATTCTCAAGGTTGGAAAAATGCCTATCCCAAATAAAGGAAATGTAAACACATGTGTAGATTATTGAACGAATTCTTTATGTATTCAGCTTTTCTTCAACAATTACAAAAATGAATTGATCCATAAATGCAGAGAAGCAGAAGGATTTGAGACTAAATAGCTAACAGAGATGAATAATACAGCAGGAATATTATAAGATTTCATTTTGTTTCACTGACAGAGCTTGTAAATGTAGAATGGGGAATATATTAAAGCTAATGCATATGCCAGAATATCTGATTATTCTTCTGAGGAATAATGAGTAAAACACTGTTGGAAAACAATGAAATGATAGATAATTTTGTTTTCTTGCATTTTACATTATTTGCATAAAATAAATGTGCTAGGAAAACAAAGAGGATATTAATCCAATGGTAAAAAGGCAATGAAAACCTTGGGATATTTCATGACAAAAAGGATCAGTATAGTTAATGATCCTTCTAGTGATAATATAATTAACATGTTACAATTGTTAATTTATATGATACCTGTAATCTTTCTCATATCTAATCTGCATCTGCATAACCAACCTATTTTCTGTACTTTTCCCTCCCCGCCTTTTCTTCTCATGTTTCCCTCCAACGCACCATAATTTAAATCCTACACTGCTTTACTCACTCTAGGTATCTGATGAAGTGAGCAGCTGTTCACAAAAGTTTATGCTCTTTCATATAACTTGTTAGTTGGAAAAGATACTGTGAGACCCCTGGTTTTTTGCCAATACAGACTAATATGGTTCTTTTCCTACAGTGTTATTAAACCTGGCTTATTTGTTAAGTGCTGTTGAGTTTGGCCTTTGACAACTGCTTGCCATCTTGATCTGTCACCAACAGTGACGGATCTGTCCTTCAAAGGACATTCCAATAATCATTTTAATCTCATTTATTCATCTTATCTATAAGTATAACCTTTCCATTTTTCTATATCAACATTGCCAGGAGTAGTATTTTTTTCCAGTTCATCTTATGCGCAGTAACATACACAAATTACAAGATGTTTTGCTTGCTGATCATTGTCTCAAGAGTTCCATCGGCCTCCATTTGATCTAGAATTGACTAATGTCCCTAAAACCATAATTTTGAAGGCATGTAATTCTTCGTCAGTTTAGTGTCTATTTTTCATAGCTATACACTATCTCTTTAAAGATAATTACTTTAGTAATTAGTTCTAATCTCTTTTGTCATTGCAGTATCCCTGACTTTTGTGATTTTGCACAAGGTTTTGTAAGTCTCATGATTTTCACCTTCATTCTAAGTGAGCAGTTTTATGTCAGTCAAACATTCAAGGACTACCTGTATGCTTTTAAAAATATGGTTTTTGCTTCTTGGGATTTGCAATATAGTGGGCATAGGAAGGACACGGACAGTGACTTCAGTAACAGCTCTTTATTAGCTCCAGTACAGCAGTGGGTTTGCCTAGCCGAGGCAGCTCCTTTTAAAGGGAGCTGTCCGAGGCTTCAGCCATTGACGTTCCTCCAAATCTCCCGCTTCTTTTACTTAATTTCTAATTGGTCCATTTGAATGGTCATTCAATACTCAACAGGATTGACAGCTGTATGGAGCCTGATACTTATTTTTAATGTAGAGATATTTTTTATGAGATTGTTACTTTTTTTTTCTGTGTCCCTTTCTGGCCTCCTGAAAAGGAAGAACAGTATACAAATAAATAAAGCAAATAAATTTGTTACTTCCAATTTAGCCCAAGAGAATGGGGAAGTATGGGATCCCATGGATCAATAATGACCTGTCTTCATCCAGTGTTGAAGACTTATAGAAGAAATGTACCCGTAATTAAAAAATTACGTGGCTCTGGGTGATCCTTCAAGATTATTGAATTGCAGCCTAAACAATTTCCTTTTAAGGAATCCTCTCCTTTGTTTGCTATTTATGAACTATTGCACCCCTTATTTAATTTTGTCAGAAAATATGTGATTTGATACAATTTTGAAGACACTGGGACAGCAGGTTTTTACTGCCACCCTGTGGAATGAATATCACAATATTCAGTTAAGTTCACCCATCCTGTCTCCCCCCAGCCAGAGTATTGCTATTTTCACTGTTCACTTTATTTTAGGGTATGGCAGTGGGGTGAGGTGTTCATTAAATCAAGCCCTCAAAAATTGCATCCTTGCATGAGGCACTCTAGAAAAGCATCCCACAGACATTCCTGACATTTTTATTTCTCATGAGGTGCATATGGAATCTTGTCAGACTAGCTAATTATGTGTTGAAAACTTGCTCTCCTTTGTTATATCTCATGTCTTCTCCCATTTTCTTGGGAGGCTTTATAAAACTAGCTTTGAAATTGCCTGGTTTCCTTATTTTTCACCTTCATGGCTACAGACTAGAAGTACTATTCATACCACATCTCACTGTAATTTTTGCTCTCTTTTTTGTAACGAATGATGGTAATTACAGTTTTTCCTGCCTGAATAGGCAGGGTGTGTAATTTAATCCTGGTTAGCTTCCCACTGCTACCCCTAATCTTTCTTAGATGTCTTACTATGTAGGCTACCTCATTATATTTTGCTTCAGATACGATCTCAGGAAAGATTTATATGTAATATGATCTTGATTATTTCAATCTCTGTTCAGAGTTGCACACTGCAAGAGCGTATTTCATATAAACCCAGCAGATATAGCCTTTCTTCATGCTATAAAATACAAGTAAAAATGTAGAATAGGTATCTTTTCCCTAATGACACTTTTCAAAGAAGTTACAGATAGTCCTCGACTTACAACAGTTCATTTAGTGACCGTTCAAAGTTACAACAGCACTGAAAAAGTGACTTATAATCATTTCTCACCCTTATGATCGTTGCAGCATTCCGACGGTCACATGATCAAAATTCAGATGCTTGGCAATTGGCTCATACTTATGACGGTTGCAGAGTCCTAGGATCATGTGAACAGCTTTTGCAATCTTCTGACAAGCAAAGTCAATAGGGAAGCCAGATTTACTTAATAACCACGTTACTAACTTAAAAACTGCAGTGATTCATTTAACAACTGTGGCTAGAAAGATTGTAAAATGGGACAAAAATGCACTAAACAAATGTGACACTTAACAACATAAATTTTGGGCTCAGTTGTGGTCATAAGTCAAGGACTACCTGTATTTATGTAGATTAGATTATTGGCTAATGTAAACTCAATCTGAAATAAAAATTGATTCTCACAGTGATACATTCCACAGATGGCTATCTGTTTGTGACAACATCATGGTTTCTATCAAACACCTGTGACCGAGTGACTGGTTTTGAAATTGTTACAAGCCATGATATAGTTTGACTTTGGATTCTGTGTGAACCAAATCACATACCTTATAATTAAATAACCCCGTATCTTATTTTTTTCAAGTTTCTCAGTCAGCTTCCAAGACAGAAATTGCTATCAGTCTGTCTTTGAAGCGTAAACAAAGATGCCCTCAAATAAAGGCCAATTCCTAATGATTGGATCCATGCAATTGTATTGCTACCTTAAGGAAGTTGGTTGCCATTATATTTCTAACACAATGTTTCCCAGCTTCCCTATTTCACTTATAGCTTTGCAATTCTCAGGTGGTTCTCTATCCAAGAATTAAAATATTTATTTAGAGTGGATGTAACCTACTGTTGAGGCTATTCAGCCTAGAGGTCTCCAAATTTTTTACCTGAGATTTTGGTCAATCAATGGACAGGCACTATGTTCAACAGCATGAAATTGATCACTGAAGCTGTTAAAAAGAACTATAAAGTTTCTTATGCTTGTAATCTTAATCTATTCCTATTAGCTTTATTGAGAGTTCTTCATAGAAAATTATCATGGAATACCAGCGCCTTACATTAGATTGAGAATTTAAATCCCCAAAGATACCATTGTCAAGAAAATTGTGTAAAGTTACACACTCAACCCAAAGAAGATTTTATTTATCTGATGTCATAATTATAAACAGATAAATTTATTTTTGCAAAATGCAAATATTTGACTACCTAAAATTTATAGTAAGCTAACTAAATGCCCCAAAGGACATTATTTAAATTGTATGCATGGTTATGCCATATTATCACAAGGAGAAACATTTTTCCCACAGATATGCAAATAACCAAACTAGTTCTACTAAATATGTCCTCTGTATTTGTCAACATGTGGTTAAGGGTGTCAAACCAGCTGCATTCCCTCCCCCTACTCCATGCAATTACTTCAATTTCTTCAAGCACAGGCCTTCTGGCTTTTAAATTTGGCTTACCGTCTTGTAACCCATATATGTGTTGGCAATTAAGCACATAGACATTTTTGTGGACCTCTATAAAACAATGCTTCTGTTTTGTTGTTTAAGAGCACATATTTGTTTCTGTTTCCCAAGGGTCTGTACATTATCTCAAACTGGTTTTTCAGAGTATGAAATAATATAGAAACCTCTGAACAGACAGAACTGATTTGGATGCAGTCTCATAAGCATCTTCACAAAGTACCTTATTAGCTGGGTCTCCTGAAGGCAGTTTCTGTTTCTCATAAGATTATTTATCTGATCATGTGTAAAACCTGTGGCCCTGAGGCAGCTGAAATTTATAGACCTTTGCAAGCAATTTGTTCAAAACTCTGGCAAAAGTAATTTGTCTCAGTCTTGATAGCCTACTGGGCAGAGAGGACAAACAAGCAGGAGAAGCCAGAAAAAGGAATTGTGTTTGATGTGGAATTGGGGAAATAAAAAATAGTTTTAAGAATAACCTGGCTCATAACATGCAACCTTAAATTTTGTACTGATTTTAAGAGAAGGTAATCAAATGTTAGAAAGTCTTACCTTTGAGACATGATGTAGCAAGTATTTAAACACAGAGTACAGCATTTAATTACTCTCTGTATATTACGGTAATAATTACTTAACTATAATTATTTTCATTATAGAATTATATTTCTGTAATCTATCATATAAAACTGAGAGAGAAATGTTATTCAAAATATTTAGAATATTCAGAAAGATTCTCCTGTGTTTCCATAGTGATGTACTCTCAACCTTCTATACTGCTTCATAATATCTAGCTTATATAGGCTACAGCTCTTTGATGCATATTGTTACCTATTATCTATTGTTCCTGGTGTGCTTAGATAACAATATGCATATTGTTACCTATTATCTATTGTTCCTGGTGTGCTTAGATAACAATATGCATATTGTTACCTATTATCTATTGTTCCTGGTGTGCTTTACCACAGGTTACTTTTTGTATAAGAATTATTTCCATCATGAAATCGTAATGCACTCAGTGTCCTTCCATTTTTACGAAAAAGTACTAAGGAACCTTTAGATCAGCCTTTTTAACCTGGTATGCCCACAAATGTCTAGCTATGCTGGCTGAATTCTGAAAATTAACATTCATCTGTCCAGAGGGCAAACAAGTAGAGGAAAACTGATTTAGATTCAGTGCATTACTTAATGACCTATGATTAAATAATGTGATTACAGGTAGTTCATGACTTACAATCATTCATTTGAAGTTACAGCGGCACCGAAAAAAGTGACTTACACCTTATCCTCACACTTACTACCATTGCAGCATCCCCACACAGTCATATGATCAGAATTTGGGCACTTGCGAATTGGCAAGTATCTACGACAGTTGCAATGAAAAGGATCATATAATCTCCATTTGTAACCTTCCTAGCTATTTCTAATTGGCAAAGTCAATGGAGAAAACTGGATGATTCACTTAACAACTGCAGCAATTTGCTTAACAACTCTGGCAAAAAAAGTTTGTAAAATTGGGCACAACTCACTTCAACAACTGCCTTGCTTAACAATTGAAATTCTGGTCCAATTGTGGTCATATGTTTAGAACTACCTGTGCTGTACTGTAGTGAGTGTCCAATCTGGGTCGGTCACCAGGACCAGCCATTTTGTCTTTCAAGCTTTTGGACTTGTACTGGAACCCATCTTCAGGGAACCTCTCTCTAGCAGAGTGTCTACTCTATCGTGTTTTTAGCTTTGGAAGCAAAATTGTTTGTTCGAGTAGCTTTAACTTGAGGATTGCAGATTGCTAACTAGTCAGGCGTCATTCATACTTTACCTGGAAATGCCATTGCATATCTTAATGTGAAACAATGTTGTTATTTTCCCAAAGGTGCTATTTTAAGAGGCAACTGGACTTTCTGGTTTTTCTTCAAAGAGATTTCGCTTCTCATCCAAGAAGCTTCTTCAGTTCTGACTGGATGATGGGGAATGGAAGGATTTATACTCCTTGCAGACAGATGGTCATTTGCATTCTTTTAGTGAGTCATTAAGGTCACCTGGAGGTCAGAGCTGAAGGGGCTTCTTGGATGAGAAGCGAAGCGTCTTCGAAGAAAAACCAAAAAGTCCAGTTGCCTCTTGAAAAAGCACCTTTGAGACAACCATGACCTGGATGACTGAGAATCTCCATAGACAATGTTACTATTTGATTTTTTTAAAATTTATATCCTGCCTTTATTATTTGTATAAATAATTCAAGGTGAACATATCCATTCCTCCTATTTTCCCTACAATTTTCCCTGATACGCCAATTGCGTCCCTTTCTGGATCGGGACTCCCTACGCACAGTCACTCAGGCACTCGTCATTTCCCGCCTGGACTACTGTAACGCTCTCTACATGGGGCTCCCCTTGAGGTGCATCCGGAGGCTCCAGTTGGTCCAAAATGCGGCCGCGCGGGGGATTATGGGAGCAACGGGACGCTCCCATGTGACACCTCTCCTGCGCGAGCTGCACTGGCTTCCTGTGGTCTTCCGGGTGCGCTTCAAGGTGTTGGTGACCACCTTTAAAGCGCTCCATGGCTTAGGGCCAGGGTACTTACGAGATCGCCTTCTGCCGCCAATAGCCTCCCACCGGCCAGTACGTTCGCACAGAGAGGGCCTCCTTAGGGTGCCGTCCGCCAGACAATGCCGGCTGGCGACCCCCCAGAGGGAGAGCCTTTTCTGTAGCGGCACCCGCCCTGTGGAATGACCTACCCCCAGAGATACGCATGATACCTGACCTCCGGGCTTTCCGACGAGCCCTGAAAACACATTTATTTCATCTAGCCGGCCTGGCTTGACCCTATTGTTCTGGTTTTAAATTATAAATGGGTTTTAACTTGGTTGTTTTAAATTGTGGGCCAAAACTATTTAATTATTTTAAATTGTTTTTTAATTTTGTATGCTCTATTTTATTTTGGCTGTTCACCGCCCTGAGTCCAGCTGGAGAAGGGCGGTATACAAATTAAATAAATAAAATAAATAAATAAATAAATAAACAACATTTCTGTAAATGAGTTGGGCTGAGAGAGGCCCAAAGTCACCCATCTGACTTTCTCTTGTTGCTTCTATTTCTACACTCTGGGTAAAACATGAGACTGCATAACTATATGAGCTTCATTATTAGTCAAGTGCAATTTCATGCATCACTGAATAACACTTCTTCTAATACCAGAACTGTTAGACACCAGAATGGCAAAATGTTTCTAACAGTGGCACCGCATTGGTAGAATTCTTTCCCTGTAGAAGCCTGTCAGGCATCAACATAGCTTTCTTTTTGATACTAGCAAAACATGCTATTCTTCCCAATCTTATTTGTTCTCTTTTAATATTTTGTTCTATAATTCATCATTCTTGATCTTTTTACAAACATCTGATGAACGGAATATGGCCTTTATTTTGATTAAAAATGTGCTGATAATTTTTTCTGCAAAAGTAAACACATTTGAGGTAACCTGTGAATGGACATGTTTAGATTCATGTATAGAATATGTTGTTTCAGAATTGTTTATTAAGGGCAGGAGGCTGAGCAACTGCTATCTTGGGTTGTGATGTATTATTCTGGAAGGTTATGCCCAGTAATTCACTAGTGTTTTATCTTCTCTCTTTTAAAGAAAAAAAAATATATGTATTTTTTATTTTTAAAAAACCCTTTTAAAAAAAAATCAAGGTCATGTTCAGACAATGTATTATCACCATCATTACTGTATATGTGTGTATTTTCTGCATATTAATTCTAATTTCTTTTCCTCTCTTTCAGGGCAACCGGCTTTGGCTTTTTAAACGCACTCTGCAAAGCAGCAGCTGTTCTTGGAAACTTAATATTTGGTTCTTTTGTTGTCATTGCCAAATCAATACCTATTCTGTTGGCTTCTACCGTTTTAGTGTGTGGAGGTTTGGTAGGACTTCGACTCCCTGACACCAGAAACCAAGTACTGATGTAATTTGAGATGGGTGGTGGATAAAAAAAGCCATTTATTTGCTTTCCTCTGTTTCTAAGTGTCATTTCCTGGATGGATGGGAGGAGGCTTCAGATTGTTGGTTCAAGGAAAGTAATTGCACAGAGAAGTTCTACCCTCAAAATGAAACCACAGCAACAAAAAATTAAGAGAAACACAAGAAAGGGGAAAGAAGAGTGAATTCAGTGGAGCCATTTGTCCCAGTATTGTGCATCTCATCAGTCCAACCCTGTTAAATTCACATCTATAAAATTCCAATAACTGGAGTCTACATGTGTCATTCCCTCACGCAGACATTTGCAGATAAAAACTGTGGAGGAATCTGTATGCATGTAGACACCCAAATTACATTTTTTAGAAAGGAGAAAGATGAAAATTATGGACTGGAACTGGTGGGAACATAAGATATTAGGGACAAAAAAATGCCCATTGCCAACCTACCCCTCAGTTCATTTAATGAGTGCATAGAGATGTTTTGGAAGATAGCTGCTACTAAAACAAAACCAAATGTAACCCCTATAGCAGGAAGGGCTGGCTGGGTTCTCATCACTGCAGAGTGGTTTGACTGCCCCTGATCTGACATGTAGTGAAATGGTGCCACCTGAGCCACATCGCAGCCTTCGGGGCTGCTCCAGCACTGAGCAGCCACCGCATATGGGAGCAAGGGACAGAGGGACCTGTACTCTTGCACTTTCAGAGGTAGGGTTATATCCCTTTTATTTCATGCTGAAAGAACAGTTGAAGCTGGAATATTGGCTTCTATGAATATCCCACCTCTAAATTAAGGTTTCCAATTAAATTAAGAAAAAAGAATAAAGATAATAACTACTTCATAGAAGCCTATATTTTTTCATAGAGATCGTCTCTGTGTAGGAAAATGGATTTGCAAGCCATTTCTGAAAAGCGCTTCTGTTTTGGTTGATGAGAATAGGGTTCTAAGACAAATATTACCTCTAAAACAGCCTCTAGTCATTTGTGAATTTAAATAAATTGCAGCACGGAAAGCAGCACATCCTTCTAATGCTTATTACAGTCACAAAAATTAATATTATATTTTAAAAATTAGATTAATATAAATAAACATCTAGCCCTTTCTTGGGAATAAATGTTAATCTAACAAAACTGTCCCCAGAACTCCTGCTTGTAGCCAGATTTACATACAAATATGGACAGATTAGGGAAGGTTGATCTAACACATATGAGACAAATCAGATTAAACTACCCTATTTTTTGCTCCATAAGACGCACCGGACACACCTAGGTTTAGAGGAGGAAAATGAGCAAAAACAAATATCAGGCAGCCTGAGAGGACCACAGATAGGTGTCCGCTCATGTGCAAGCTCTGCCTATTGACTCCTATACTGCGAAAAAGAGACAGAAGAGATGGGCAATGACAAAGACAGAAGGGGCGGGGTTCAGCACTGTAAAAGGACCCTGCCGCAATGGGCCGACTCACAGACATTTCCACTCACTTTTTTGGGGGGGAAAAAGTGTCTTGTGGAGCAAAAAATATGGTACATGATGATACTCGAGCACTATTTTCCTATATTCTTATAGGAAAAGACAAAAACCATGGCATTGTTTTTTTTCTAAACCACTATAGGAACAACACATACACACACATACACACACACACACACACACTAGTGGTGGGTTGCTCCCGGTTCGCACCTGTTCGCGAGAGCCGGTAATGGTGACGATATGACGTCACTGAACCGGTTCTCTGTCTTCGGGAGCTGGGCCTGCCCGCCCTCCCTGGTGTTATGCCGACCTTATATTTCTTCTTTTTTTCTCCCAGCTGAGCGGTGCAGCAGAGCGGATTGCCGCACCTCAGCTGGGCAGATTCGCAATGCGCTTACGCAAAGTGCAAGTTTGGCGTGCAGGTGAGCAAAGCGAGCATGCACACGGTGATCACGCGCAAAGCATGCGCACAAAGAGAACCGGTAGTAAAGCCAGTTAGAACCCACCCCACTCACACACACACACACACACACACACACACACACACACAGATTTAGGCAGGCAAAACCCTAGCCTGTTGTAACTGAATCTGTTTAAGATGAAAATAATAATTATACCAGTGTAAGCCAGCAATATGTTGCAGCTGCCAAAAAAGTCAGTGCAGTTCTAGGCTAGGTCAACAGGGTTAGTGTCACGATCATGTGAAGTGATAGTGCCATTTTATACCACACTTGGAATACTGCACCCAGTTTTGGTCATCATGATAACAAAAAAGATGTTGAGATGCTAGAAAGTGTACAGAGAAGAGCAACAAAAATGATTAGGGGACTGGAGGCCAAAGCATACAATGCAAGAACTGGGTATGTCTAGTTTTTAACAAAGGAGTAGAGGTAACATAATAGCAGTTTTCCAATATTTGAAGGGCTGTCACAGGGAAAGGAGGTTTTACCTATTCTCCAAAATACTTGAGGACAGGACAAGAAGTAATGAATGGAAGCTTATCCACTCTAGAATTAAGGAGAAATTTCCTGAGAGTGAGAACGCTTAGTCAGTGGAATGACTTGCCTCCAGAATTTGTGGAGGCTCCATCATTGGAGGTGTTTAAGAAGAGATTGGACAGCCATTTGTCCGGAATGGTGTAAGGTCTCTCGCTTGAGCAGGGGGTTGGACAAGAAGATCTCCAAGGTCCAGTGGTGGGATTCAATAAATTTAACAACCAGTTCTCTGTCCTAATGATTTCTTCCAACAACCAGTTCATTAAACTGCTTAGAAAGTTAACAACCGGTTCTTCCGAAGTGGTGCGAACTGGCTGAATCCCACCACTGCCAAGGTCCCTTCCAATTCTGTTACTCTGTATTTTGTAAGTAAACTAACAAGAAGTTCTGAGTATAACAGAAATGTTTTTAAGGCATGTCATCCTTTTCAGATTGTTTTTAAAGTTAAAATTATAGTATGGGAAAATAATGCCCCTCTTTGGTTCTGATTATATATATATTTTTATAAGTAAGTATAATTAACAAAGAGAATTGATATACAAGTTGAAGGATTTTTAAAGACGATTTTTAATCAATTGTCTACTGGTTTAGCAATAGATATAGCATGTTTTAGCCAAGTAGAACAGGATCTCGGCTAAGTAGAAAGCGCAGGCCAGCATATCTTAAAATCAGAGTTGGAAGGGTTGATTTAGGCCTTGAAGTCCAATCTCCTGCTCAGTGCAAAAATTCAGATTAAAGCAAGTGAAAAAGATAGCTGACCAGCTAACTAAGGCACTTCTTTCAATCCCCTTCAAGAGTATTGATTTACAGTATCTATAATCTTAAAATCAATTTGCCACGCTATTTGGGAATTACGATAATTATAGTTCAGTATATTTGAAGGGAAACTTGTCAGGGAAAGCTAATTGTAGAGCTGTCTTTATATGGCCTGGCAGTCATACATACATTTTGATAAAAGTGTTTTAAGCAGATTGAACCAGTAACAGAGAGGTAAAGGTATAAATATATCCCATTGGGGGAGAAAATCCTGTGTATCCTTAACATGCATACATAGACTTGCACCATAATTTAACACACTATCTTTCCTCTAAATTCTGACTCATTTCCCCCCCAAAGGAATACATTAAGGTCAACTGGGGAAAAGTAGACATGCCTTAACTATGTACATTCTAAATAAAACTGAGAAGATTTAGGCTAACTGCTTTTTCTCTGTGTGTGATCTATAATATTTCATGTTTTGAATTGTTTTTCAGTGTAGATATTTGTGTCCTAATACTGATTTAAGCCAAGAATCCATACTAATTGTGTCCTAAGTTCGTAGAAAATCTAGCCATTGTTAATGAATTTTGTAATTGTTATTGTCAGTTCAATATAGCTCTTAATATTTTCCTTTTGTTGTAATTTGGTTAACCTTTTGTAGTCCGTTCTTTAATCTTTTAACAGCTTTCCTTTCATTCAGAGGGAAGAAACTTTTAAATCTGTGTTGCCCTTAGGGGACAATTAATACTTCTAGGTATGAAATCTGAAGCCTTGTACAGATTGGGAGTAATGATGAATCACCAGCTGTAAACCATGCTTTTGATATGCACTGTCCATATAGAATGACGTGTTTTGTCTGCCTCCTTCATGAATGTAATCACTTAAAATTCTGGAGCCATAACTAAGCTTTAGAAGGAAATCCGAGCACCAGCTCCAGAGTAAGGCCAACATAATAAAATCTCATTATAGTTACAGTCATGTTACTTTTTCAGACTCTAATAATATTTTGACTCCAGATTACATTCTCATTAAGGATGTAAGCTTGGCCAAATTCAGGATACAACCTTGGCAAGATCTAGGCAAAAAGAGAAAGTACACTTTGAAGATTAAAAGGAGGAAGTGCACAAAAATAACCAAAGACGTGTGTATTCATCTTGTCTGAAATATATAACCTGTAATACTTGTAAATCCTTTTGTCTCTGTGACCACATTTCCCCCCTTCCCTATCTGAATAGGGAACAGCAGGGTCTAAAGCATCAAAGACAGTGCAAAGATACAATGGGATGTGGCGGATACAATGGGAAGTTTGGGAAAAACAAGTTTGCTAAAAAGGAATATACTACAGCAGTACAATAGAGTTGTAAACAAATGCAACCTACTCAAATGACAGGCTGTGGCTAAGATTTATTTACTTACTTAATAGACCACCCAACTCCATTGTGATGTTGCTGATGTTTGATTACTTATATTAATCCTCTAATGATCAAAATGTCATATATGTAAAATAAATTTGCTTGAGCTGTGTTATCACTTTTCATGTAGTGCTTAAATAACTTTCAATTCAAAAAGGAAGAGATAAAACTGTGGACATCTCTATGCCGGTTCTTAGGTCATATGTGCCATCCCTCTCACCAGATCTTGAGATAACTTCAAATACTGTAAACACACGTTGCTATTTTTCTTTTTCCTGTCTTGCACAGAAGGTCAACAAATAGTGAATCTTTCCTTGCAGAGAAACAAAGATTCAAGAGAACATGATATGCTGTCTCCTACATGGCAGGTCTATAGGGTGTTGGTTTCTGTGAAAATGAGAAGAGAAGAATTATTTGATTTGCTCTCCCTCCAGATTGTCCTCAACATGGAAAAATACTGTCAGAAGCAAACATTTTGTACTTAGACTAAAGTTGACTAAAGTCAATTGACTTAAAATGTCAATTTAAGAAATGGCTTTCTGCCCTGCGTACGTGTGTGCTAAGAAAATAAGGGGAAAGTAAGGGGATACTTTAGACTGCACATCTGAAATGTGTTTCTAGATTTGAACAGAGTAATGTTGCATTGACATTAATAGTTTCAAATCGCATCTTCCAATCATCCCAATGTGCACAGTTAAGTATTCAGTCATAGGTATTTTTGTTTGTGCAGCTTGAACTCCTTGGCTTTGAAATGGTACCAAACTGTTCTGGTAAGATGATTCAAGATGGCCAATAATGTGTCTCCTAGATCCGATTCCTTTTCTGTGTCAATTAGAGCGTGTTTCCATGATTAAAGTTGAAACAGCAGTTATTCCTTTTATCCTTCCAACAACTATCTCAAACTTTTCTCTGTTCTCATTTTAACTTAATGCGAGTCATGTAAATGTGGATGGCCCTCCATGCTCCCTTCAGAATCAGTGTAGGAACCTAGTTGTGCATATCTGCACATATCTTTTTTTAGTAAATGCTTTAAAGCAGATCTGGGTTTGAAAAAGTGCAGGAAGTACAAAGAAAGCTGCTATTCTCAAAAAGTGGGGAGCAGGATGGGGCTGAGAGAATCAGCATTTTTCTCTGAACTTCCTGTCTTCCTGTTAAACCAACCTCACTATCAAAGCCTAGGCCCTTGCTTCATATTAATAACGTCTGTTACTATCAGGCAGGAAACACAGCAGGAAGCACTGCTGCATACTCACTAGTGGTTCTTGAATGTTTCTCTCTTCTTTGTGATTTCTGTATCCTTAAATAGCAGGATTCAGAAACATTCGATATGTGCCACTGATACCTATACTGAGCTATTTAGAAGTTCAGGCAGAAGCTATGATGGTGCTAATAGTCTCTGCCGTGTGTCATCTGATAACCACCTCTTTCCATCTTGAAGCTAAGTTCTGTACAGCCAACAACGCTATCTGTTTACTATGCACAGGATGGACCTAAAAGCCAGTTAAGGTGACTGGCAGCTTTAAAACAAATGCCATACATATCTGCAAACTGTATTTTTAAACTGCTCTGTGATTATGGCATGGATTTGGCAAAAATCAAGTGGGGAAAATCTATATAATTAAACACCCATGTGCAAGACCTAGGCGTCAAATTGCTTCTTAACCCCAACTGAAGATCATCACACTACTTTTGAGTGAGCCATAAATCTACAGTATCACACTTGTGGGTATATTTTTCTGCTTTATAATAATTCCTAACTCAGCATTTGCTGTTTTTTTGCTGAGCTATTAACATTTGCTGAATTGTTTAGTTAGCTTAGTTACCCAGTGAGTTCAGATTTCCTCCCCCCCCCCCCGTTTTTTCCTTTAATCCAATTGAGGCTCTAAATATGTGTAATACCAAGTCTTTCACTTCCAATATCACTCTTAATACCAGTATCACTCTGATTTTGCTCCCTCTTCATTATTTCAATTTTCGGTATCCACGTATGGGTACTTTCCCCAAGCCCTCCCCAGATAGTTGTAAGTACAACTCCTAGCTGTGTGCTAAGTAAGGGAAGACTAAAAAAAAACTATATGTATCAAGTGGTGGAAGAATTATGGCAGAAAAGTCTGTTACCTGTTTTATCTGAGGAGAAAAGAGCCCTTTTAATCTACAGCTTTACTGCAGCAACAGGTATAAAAATAGCATAGTCTAAGGCAGTGTTTCTCAACTTTGACCACTTTAAATGTGTGGACTTGAAGTTCTAAAACAGTTCCCCCCCCCCCACACTTTAGAACATACCTATTCTTATTCTCTCTGCAAGACTTCCTTGGTGCAATAGTTCAGAAATGAAGGTGAGTGGATCAGGGGTGGGGTCTAAATTTTTTTACTACCGATTCTGTGGGCGTGGCTTATTTTGTGGGCGTGGCATGATGGTCATGTGACAAGTATTTAGGATTTAGCAGAGGTACCAGGCTTTTAACTGCTTGCAGAGCTGTACCGGTCTACCCATTAGTTTTTTGAGGCACTGGTCTACTCATTTGTTTTTGGAGGCACCGGTCTACCCATTTGTTTTTCGAGCGCCCTGGTCTACCACCATACTGCCTTTTAAAACTGATCAGCTATAGGATGGCCCTTTGAAGCCCCGTGGCAAGAGTTTAAACAGTTTTTTCCCCTCTAGCTGATCAGCTGGGACTCAGGAGGCAGCAAATAGATTGGGGGCGGGGCCAAATAAAAGGTAAGAATAACGGGGTGGGGGCAGGAGGGCCCAGCTCCCGAACAAAGAGAACCGGTTCAGTGACATCATATCATCACCGCTACCAGCTCGTCAGAACCGGGAGGAACCCACTGGAGTGGATATGTGGTTGCCACAGTATTTGTAGCTTGAATAAGATTTGAACTGGGGAAGGGCGAGATGCACATAAGTGAATGCATTTTTCCTGGTAATTCAGTTAGCTTTGAGAGTGATAACTGTTTCCCTTTTGATTGGCTCTCCTCGTTTTGTTGCAGATACTTTAGACTGAGACCTGACTGAGTGGTAGAATATATTGATGGATCTGTTCATTACCCATTTACTTGAATGCCTGGCTTTTAGGGGGTTTCTAGGTTTTTGCCATTCGTGTGGTCTAAGATTTCATAACCTTCCATTTGAATGTATGATTACTGTAGGTCTAAGGGTGGCTATTAATTTTTTTAGTATTGGTTCTTCATTGCAATTTTGGGTAACTTGTTTTCTTGATGTGGTTGGTCACCCATGACAAAAACAGAGACCCACATCTACAACGAACAAATGAGAGAAGCCAATCAAAGTGAAGGTAACACCCCCCCCCAACAATTTCAATCCCTCCCAGAAGACCTTTAATCACCAATCAGTCCCCCTAAATTCAAATCTTACACAGATTACAAATATTTTAACACACACACACCAGCTGAAATGTTACGCGGAAGAAGCCTCACAAACTAATGGGATGAAATGTCTCCAGAAAACCTGATTCATGCTTCAGTATTGCTCTCCTGAAGTCTGGAGAACCTGAAGACAAGGTATGTAGCTATTTAAGAACTTTAAAACCTCCCTTGGATGTTCCGCAATCAAATATAGGTAAGTGTATTTTATCTTACAATTGAAACATGTACTTAAGACTGCAAATCTGTGGGACATCTATTCCGGGAGGATATTCCTGAACAAAACAATAGGCTGACTCTCACAATTTAATGGAAAAAGAGCCCTCTAATGGAAGATTTGTCCTCAACTGTCTCTTCCTGGGCTCTGTACAAGCCTCAGAGACCATTGCCTTGCTTTTATTGAATTCTGGTCTGGGAAGAAGCAAAAGAAGTATAGATTGTTAAATTTGCTGTGAATAGATGACACTTTATACCACACTTGGAGTACTGCACCCAGTTTTGGTCATCATGATAACAAAAAAGATGTTGAGATGCTAGAAAGTGTACAGAGAAGAGCAACAAAAATGATTAGGGGACTGGAGGCCAAAGCATACAATGCAAGAACTGGGTATGTCTAGTTTTTAACAAAGGAGTAGAGGTAACATAATAGCAGTTTTCCAATATTTGAAGGGCTGTCACAGGGAAAAGAGGTTTTACCTATTCTCCAAAATATTTGAGGACAGGACAAGAAGTAATGAATGGAAGCTTATCCACTCTAGAATTAAGGAGAAATTTCCTGAGAGTGAGAACGCTTAGTCAGTGGAATGACTTGCCTCCAGAATTTGTGGAGGCTCCATCATTGGAGGTGTTTAAGAAGAGATTGGACAGCCATTTGTCCGGAATGGTGTAAGGTCTCTCGCTTGAGCAGGGGGTTGGACAAGAAGATCTCCAAGGTCCAGTGGTGGGATTCAATAAATTTAACAACCAGTTCTCTGCCCTAATGATTTCTTTCAACAACCAGTTCATTAAACTGCTTAGAAAGTTAACAACCGGTTCTTCCGAAGTGGTGCGAACTGGCTGAATCCCACCACTGCCAAGGTCCCTTCCAATTCTGTTACTCTGTATTTTGTAAGTAAACTCCCTCCAATCCCTAGATGCTCCTAAGATCGGTGGTGGGATTCAAATTCTTTAATACTGGTTCTGTGGGCTGGTTTAATACTGGTTTGGTGGATGTGGCATGGTTTGTAGGCATGGCATGGTTTGGTAGGCGTGGCTTCCACTCTAGGGGAAGGATACCGTAAAATCTCCATTCCCTCCCCACTCCAGGGGAAGGTTACTGCAAAATCCCCTTTCCTCCCGATCAGCTGTGAGGCAGATTATAGATGGGGGCGGGGCCATTCAGAGGTGGTATTTACCGGTTCTCCGAACTACTCAAAATTTCCACTACTGGTTCTCCAGAACTGGTCAGTACCTGCTGAATACCACCTCTGCCTAAGATAAAGAGAAATATTATTTCTGAACTGGTGTAAGTAAGTTATCTTCTCACTGGTCCCAAGATAATTTTTTTAATGGTAGGAAAAAGTAATTCCCACTTGTTCTGATATATTAGAGCTTTATAGCTCTAATATATCAGAACAAGTGGGAATTACTTTTTCCTACCATTAAAAAAATTATCTTGGGACCAGTGAGAAGATAACTTACTTACACCAGTTCAGAAATAATATTTCTCTTTATCTTAGGCAGAGGTGGTATTCAGCAGGTACTGACCAGTTCTGGAGAACCAGTAG
>WNWU01000002.1:44166834-44201351 GCA_012654045.1 Ptyas mucosa
CCCCCCCCCCCCCCCCCCCGCGGTGTTCTTTTTTATACAAAGTCAGTTTATTCTCCCCACAATCCGGGTCCTCATTTTACCTACCTCGGAAGGATGGAAGGCTGAGTCAACCTTTAGCCTGGTGAGATTTGAACTTGCAGTAATTGCAGGCAGCTGGCAGCTAAGTGCTACTTAGCAGCACTTTAATTTGCTGCGCCACCAAGGCTCTAACTTCACCATCCATAGTTGCAATTTCTGCTTACAGAAGTCTTGCTGCTGTTGTTATATGTAGAAACAAAGTATCATGTTTTCTTTCATCTGTTTATCCATCAAGCCTAAAAAGAAAACACCTGGTTTCAATTGTACATTTATTTTGTAAATAAACATGTCACCCAACGTCAAATCATATTCATCCAACTACAATAACCTCCTATTACTCAAAATCACCTGGTCTTTCACCCATACCAGGTATCAAGCAGCAAAATACAGTTTTAAGTCAGATAATCTTAGACCCTTTTAAAAGTATGTGTTTCTAATTTATATGTCATATATGTTAATAATAAATCCACATATGAAAAAATACCAATTGTGCTTAAACAAACAGATGGTGGCTTTAGAATGTTGTTATTTTTGAGTGATGAAGAGCCTGGATATTTTGGCTTCATTAATTGCAATATAGGTTTAAACTGATATATGTGTAGGGTATATATAGATAATCCTGGACTTGCGACCACAATTGAGCCCAAAATTTCTATTGTTAAGCAGGACAGTTGTTAAGTGAGTTTTGCTCCATTTTATGACTTTTCTTGCCACAGTTGTTAAATGAATACTACAGTTGTTAAGTTAGTAGCACGATTGTTAAGTGAATCTGGCTTCCCCAATTGACTTGTCAGGAAGTCGCAAAATTTATTTATTTATTTTATTTATTTAGTCGGTTTATATGCTGCCCTATCTCACAATGGACTCAGGGCGGCTCACAACAATAAAACAAAAGCCCAATATAAAATAAAGTCTACAATCTAAAAAATTTAAAATTAACCCTTAAAACCCCATCATCAGGGGAGTTGATTCCAGAGGGTGGGCGCATCCACCGAGAAGGCTCTACCCCTGGGGGCCGCCAGCCGCCACTGTCTAGCCGACGGCACCCTGAGTAGGACCTCTCTATGGGCGCGAACCAGGCGATGGGATATCGTTGCTGGCTGTAAGTGGTCCATCAAATATCCTGATCCTAAGCCATGTAGGGCTTTATAGGTCATTACCAGCACCTTGAATCTCACCTGGAGGGCAACCAATGCAAACCGCGCAGGAGGGGTTTAACATGGGAGTATCGGGATTCTCTCATCACAACCCCCGCGGCTGCATTTTGCACCAGCTGAAGCCTCCGAGTGATCCTCAAGGGCAGCCCCATGTAGAGAGTATTGCAGTAGTCAATCCGTGAGGTGACCAGCGCATGAGTACCTGTGCGTAGCGCATCTTGTTCCAAGTAGGGACGCAACTGGCACACCAGACATATCTAGGCAAATGCCCCCCATGTCACGGTCGTTATCTGGTCTTCTAAACTCAACTGTGAATCCAGAAGGACGCCCAAGTTGCGCACCCTGTCTACAGGGGGCAAAACTTCACCCCCTATAGTCAGCGATGGCACCTCTTCCCTGAACCGAGATGCCGATACCCACAGCCAGGGGTGAAATGCTCCTGGTTCGGACCGGCTCGGGCGAGTAGGTAGCAATGGCAGCAGGCAGTTTGGAGAACCGGTCGCAAAAATCCCTGCCCCCGCCCCCCCATGCCCAGCTGAGCCGCGGATCATCAGAGCCTTTTTTCCTTTTAAATGGCTCTGAATCCCAGCTGAGTTGCCTGCTAATCAGGCAACTCAGCTTGGATCGCCAGAGTCATGTAAAAGGAAAAAACTTTTTTCCTTTTAAATGGCTCTGCCTGCTAATCGGTAGCAAAAATCCCTCCCCTTCTCCCCGAGTTTGCTTACTTTAGCTGCTCGTCGCAACGCCTTGCTGTAATCCCTGCAATCAAGCAGGCAGGGAGTTGTGGACTTCAACTCCCAGAATTCCTCAGACAGCAAAGTAAAGCTGGCTGAGGAATTCTGGGAGTTGAAGTCTACAAGTCTTAAAGTTGCCAAGGTTGGAGACCCCTGTTCTATTGGGTAAGTTTTTTTCCTCTTTGGGAGCTTAAAAAAATAGTTAATTGGGAGGTTTTTTAGTTGTTCTTTTTTTAGACCTAGCCATTTAAAGTTTAGGAAGTTTTAAATTTAGCTGCTTTTATATAAAAATAAAAATAAAATAAAATAATATTTGTGCAGCTTTGTGAGATTTAGTGTGTTTCTGTAGTGTTTCACTCTAACTACACAATCACACAAAATCTCACAAAGCTGTATGTGGAATTTTGTGTGTGTAAAGTGTGAAAGTTGGTTTTGGGGGTTTTTTGTGGCTGTGTGAGGTTCCTGCTTGTTGCAGGGGCCATTTTGGGTCTAGCACAGCTGCTTTTATATTGTGGGTGAGCCAGTTGTGTTGTGTTGTGTTTTGTTTTGAAGGTTAAAAAAGGGCAAAGAAGTGACATTGACTTGGTCACGCCCACCTGACCAACAAGCCACGCCCTCCCAGTCACCTTACCACCAAGCCCGGCCCACTAATTAAGCCACGCCCACAGAACCAGTAGCAAAAAATTTTAGATTTCACCCCTGCCCACAGCCACTCGGTCTTGGCCCGGTTGAGTTGCAAAAGGTGATCACATGACCCCAGGACACTGCAACTGACCTAAATATGAGTCAGTTGCCATGTGTCTGAATTGTGATCATGTGACTACAGGGCTGCTGCAATGGTTGTGTGAAAAATAGTCATAAATCACTTTTTTCAGTGCCATTGTAACTTTAAATGAATGGTTGTAACTCTAGGACTACTTGTAATTTAATAGTTTTCTGTAGTAATTACCTACCTTTAGTTTGATGTTTCTGTCCACATAGCTTTTCTTGTGATATTTTTTACTACTATAAATTAATGTTTGTATTTTTTTCTTAGGGGAGACTGGATATAGAACCCTTGGCAAGCCACGCTTTAATTAACCAATATCTTTCACAAAGTCTAGCCCAAGATCTGTTGTTACTAGGCCTAGATTGATATATGTTGCAAATGTCTTGTTTTACAGTAATATATTCAGAGAAAATAGGAGTTAAAAACAGGCCATTCCAAAGCTCTGGCATTTTTTATTTTTCTTTTCACTTATGCAAGTGATACTTACTTAGCTTTTCTGAATAACCAGGATGTGTGGATCTATTTATCTGGGAACTACAGAGTCAGCAGAAGAGATTTTCTCCATTCTCTCAGGAATCAGTATGGCCTAGAGACAGACGTGGTGGCTCAGTGGCTAAGATGCTGAGCTTGTTGTTCGAAAGGTCGGCAGTTCGGCAGTTCAAATCCCTAGTGTCATGTAACGGGATGAGCTCCCATTACTTGTCCCAGCTTCTGCCAACCTAGCAGTTCGAAAGCACGTAAAAAATGCAAGTAGAAAAATAGGGACCACCTTTGGTGGGAAGGTAACAACATTCTGTGCGCCTCTGGTATTTAGTCATGTCAGCCACATGACCACGGAGACATCTTAGGACAGCGCTGGCTCTTCGGCTTTGAAACGGAGAGGAGCACCACTCCCTAGAGTCGGGAACAACTGGCACATATATGCGAGGGGAACCTTTACCTTTACCTTACAGACTGATAGGCAACTGAAGAGCCTACCTTAATATAGCTAGCAGAGGGATAAAGACTCAATATTGTTAATTAAAGCTGCTGGTTGTAATGGTATTAGGGATTACTAAACTGGTTGTGTTCACAAAATTGTTAAATAAACCATAATGGGTTAGATATAGATGACAGACTAACTGAAATCCAAAGCCATCACATTAAAAGTGTTTTAAATACATCCTGCTTAGTCAATATGACTGGAATTACATAATAAGCTCGATAAAAAGTCCAAACCTAAACAAACCCATTTTAATTGTTGGCCAATGGCTTGGTGAACATATTCTTTCTAGAATCATGTTTTGTAAAACACTTGCTATGATTTCCAAGCTTTCACTCTCAGAAGCTAGGGAAGATTTTTCAAATTTGGGGTGAATCTTGGTTGTCTGGCAGGTCTTTCAGTTACAGTTTGGCAATAGAAACAGTTGTTCAGGGAACATTTTAACAAAAGAAGGGTTATATAAATTGGCTAAGAGCCAAAAGAAGGTCATCTGTTATTATATGACACAAGACCCTTAAGGGAACTTTGCTGATTCATGTGATGGGTAAATACATTTATCACAGGCAATGCAGGCACATTTCATCCCTATCAGATGGAACTTTTATCATATATCTGATTAGCTTCAGTAACTTCAGTCCCTCAATTTCTGTGCTTTGAAAACACATTATTTTGGAAATCTATAATTTCTCTTTCTCTCCCCACCCTCAGTGATTAACCATATCTATAAAATAATATAATAAATTCCAATTAAAACTGGTAACTGTCAACATGGTGAACTACAGAATAAGGTTTTGTTGTCTTAAAAATAGAGTGGTTGGAGATAGAAAATAGTTGCCTCTATAGGCAAGGCAAGAGCCTTGGTGGCGCAGCAGACTAAAGTGCTGTTAAGTAGCACCAGCTGCCTGCAATTACTGCAAGTTCAAATCTCATCAGGCTCAAAGTTGACTCAGCCTTCCATCCTTCCGAGGTAGGTAAAATGAGGACCCAGATTGTGGGGGCAATAAACTGACTGTATAAAAAAGAACACCGCTTGGGGGGGTTGAAAGCCCTACTAAGCAGGTATATACAAAAGTATGAAGGCTATTGCTTAACACATTGTAAGACGCCCTGGTCTCCAGAGAAGGGTGGCATATAAATCGAACCAATAAATAAATAAATAAATAAATATAATGCATTAACATTCTAGTTCCATCTGAGCAGTTGGACAGTTCTTACTCAGACTTTCCTACTGGCCCCCTCCAAATTATATCTGATCATGACATCTAGAATTCTTAGGGCCCAGTTGAGTTAGTATCTGGCCAGCAAATTGGAGAAGACTGTCTTCTTACCATGTAGCATGATATCCATCTTACTAGAGGAATTAGTAGCTATAATTAGTAGTGACCATAGGAGCAGAGTGGGGGCATTTAGGGGAGCAAATGTGTGACAGCTCTGAGGTGAAAAGTGCATTGAGGTGAGAAATGCATTCATGATGGAATTAGTCCACCTTGTATTGATATTAAGCTATTTCAGGGCCCCAATTGTACAGTAGAAATAATATTGACAAATATTATATGGAGGCATTTTGATGGAAAAATCAAATGTCCATGTCTGTACACTTTGCATAGGATTAATTTAAGGCTATTTTCTCTATTAACAGTTGTCCAGATGCATTGTGATTGCAACTCATTGGAATGTGGGAGTTTTAATCCCAGACTGTTTAAATGATTCAAGCTAGACAAGGCCTCTAAATACATTTTGCAGATGTTAGGACAGAAGTACACCAAGTGAAGAATAGGATGAAAAGACAAGGCTTTGAATATCACACTCTTCCTACTAATATGAGTGGAAAAATCTTTTGCAAAATTCTATTAATTTACAGTACTTACTTTTTCTTGTCCTGTCCTGTAGACACCTAAAAAAAAATCCCAGAAACACAGGGAAAGTTTCTTCACACTGCAAATCTGGATTTACTTCTGCCAAGATCACCATCATTTTTTCTGAATTTAGCACTCATTGTATATCTGTGTTTATATGGATGTACATAAGCATAACTTGTCTAGGCATTAATCAATCAATCGTCACTTTCAAATTTCTGAATGTTTTATTTCAAGTGCAAGTGATAAACTGGTGATCTCATTCTTCTGATATGCATCTTTGACTTGGACAGTATACATACATACATACATACATATTCCCCTAAGGGAATAAGCACCAGTTATGAAGGACACAAAAAAGGAGTTTGGAACAAAAAATCAAAAGTATTAAACATAGGTGATAAGAAAAGGAAACATAGCTCAGCCGAATTTACATTTATGTCACTCACTGTACTTTGCATATCATTCTTCATTCTACCACATCCATACAGTGCTTCTTACATCGTCTTTGTATTTTAAATTTCCTGCCTTTTTTAGGATCTCATCTCCATTTAAACATGATTTTCTTAGTCTTCTCCTTTATCTTGGCCTATTTATTATTATCTGTTCAGAACAATATGAAGTCACAGCTGCTAATTCTTTATCTGACATTGGCCTTCATATGCAATCATGTTCTTCTCAAAAACCTAGGATGTTATAATGCATTGGCAAGTGTATATGTGGATCCAAGCTGTCTGGCCTTTAATCAAGCATATTATTCCAATTATCGGTCACATATACAGTTTTCAACACTCATGTTAAACATGTTCTTGCTTCTTTTAATTTTCTTTGACTACATTTTGCAAATATTTCCCCTCCATATAAGTTGCACTATTTCTTTCTCTCATACTTTTTTTTTTGGCACAATAATTTTTGTATATGAGGTTTCCCCCCCTCATCCGCAGCCTTTCTCACCTCATTATTCAAAAAGGAGTCTTTCCTTTCACACACTTCTGTGGCACTCCATAAAATATTTTTGCTCTGTTCTAGGAAGCTTCCATGTTTTCTTTTCTTACATCTGCTTTCCATTCATTTTTATACTTTCACTTCCTACAGTCATTTGACTTCCCCCTCATTTTTTCACTTCTTTTCTTCCATGTCCATTTACCCATAAATCCATTCTTAAGACTTGTCTGTTTCACATTCAGGCCACCTCATTATCCCTTTATTTTTCATTAATTATATCAAAGTCCCACTTATACCATCAAATTAATCATGCTTTTCAATTTATATTCATTTCTTTGTTAAGTGTAGCCATGAAAAGACTTACAGTTAGGCCATGTACCTGAAACAGACAGATATCTTTTCTAAGCAAATACTAACCAGACACTATTCTCAATCTTGCTTTGATTTTAGAGTCACCTTTTTGTATTTTTTCCTCTTATTCCTACTTATTTATACATGATTTCATTCATAATTTCTCCCAAACTGATTTCTTGTGTCATCATTGAAGAGCTACATACAACTATAACCAACTTATGGATGCCTTATTTACCTATGCAGCAGGATCCAGAATTCAGCAGCCATATACTTACCAACATTGGGTACATACTCTGTAAGCCTTGCATTCATTGTAGTTTCTGAATATTTTTCAAAGGCCATCCTGTGTAAAGCATATTGCAAGAATCCAATTGGGTGATCCATATAATACACATTCATTATCTAAGGACTGCCTTGCAAGCCAACACAGATAGTTCTCACTTAACAACTGCAATTGGGACCAGCAGCTCCATCACTAAGACGTCCAATTTACAACATC
The DNA here is from genome assembly GCA_012654045.1 of Ptyas mucosa. Taxonomy (NCBI): domain Eukaryota; kingdom Metazoa; phylum Chordata; class Lepidosauria; order Squamata; family Colubridae; genus Ptyas; species Ptyas mucosa. The sequence continues at coordinate 44,174,209 of WNWU01000002.1, forward strand.
AATTCCAGCTGTGGTCATGAAGCCACACACCAATGGTTATGAAGCATGACATCATGTGTCCATTATTGTAATTTACGGTCAGCTTCTCCATTGATTTTGCTGGTCAGAAGTCAGCTTTGATGGTCACACATGGTGATCATGTGACTGCAGGTTCAATGTAATAGCCATAAGTTCAAGGATCAGTTGTAAATCTACTTTTCACTGCTGTTTTAAGTTTGAATGTTGGCTGAACAAGACAACAAGCGGACTACGGATATGCTATTGCCCTCTCCCCACTAAGTGGTATTTTTTTTGTATACTGACACATTGTGAAGTTGTGTCTCAGCTAACTGCCAAAATATGAGGTCGTGTGCATTTGTATACTTGTGAAAAGGCATGTTCTGTAGGATGATCATGTACAGTATCAGTCTAAAAGGTGATGACTGTATTAAGTATCTGCCAAAATATTAATTTGTGCAATAAAAGCAAAAAATATTTAATGCATACCAGTTTGAATAGCAAACTCCATTATATTAAAATAAAGAACTATTCTCTGCACTGAGGTTAGCATATATTTGTTACCAAAACAAAAAGATAATGAATGCAATTTTGTTTTGAAAACTAAACAGTGTTTAAATATGTGACTGGGTACACAAAATCAGATTAGAAGTTTTCATAGAACTGAGGATATTTTAAACGTAATGTGTTGAGACTATATCAGAAATATTATGTTGAAAATGAAATTAAAATTGTTTGCAGATCATTCTTTATGGCAATTGCAGAAACATTTTTTCTGCTGGCAGTTATAGCATATGGACAGCAATAGATTACTTGCTAATATTATTGTCACATATGATAAATATGACCTACATGTATTTTTTTTTCTCATGTTATGCTGTAGGAGAAAAATTATTTTAAATCTTGCATACCAAACAGGAGGCCAAATTTGTTAGAATATTAATATAACTTGAAAATGTAAGAATATTTTAAACCCTTTTCTATGTTTTATTTATTTCACTAACTAATTAGGATAATTTATACTGATGCAGATTATATGGTATATGATAGAATTACCTCTCACTCTTGCTCTATCCATTTTATTAACATGTAATTTTGGAGTATTCAGGACAGTTTGGGTGGTGACAACTATACTTAGCCTATATTGCATATAGCATATTGATGTAATTTGACTTCCTGCCTGATCCAGCTTCTTCAAATATATTGGTAGTGTGATTTCACTAGTTCTATACTTTTGGGTTTTTTGTTTCTATAGTACTGCAGAAAATGGGCTTTGCTTGTGGTCAGAAGATTATATAAGTATAGATACCGGTAGTTCTCAAACTTATGAGATCACAATTGCAATAGGGCTTCTAGTTGTAAGTCATTACAGTCACAAGTTTAGGCACTCATGTGACTAGACCCAATTTTATGACATGGTCATTAAGTTCCATGGTCATTAATGAATATGCAGTTAAGCAAATGCTGCAGTTATAAGTATGAACCCAATCTTACGAATGGGCTTTTTTTTTGCCAGAAATCAGCAAAAAAAATATATGCTGAAAACTGTCAAAACGGTTGCAAATTGTGGTCACATGATAATGGGATTCTGCAAACTAGTTCTAAAGTCCAGCCAGTTGCCAAGCATCCAAAACACAGTCATAGGACTGTGGGATGTGTGTGGCACAACATTTTTTGAGGCCAGAAGTGTTTTACAGGCTATAAAGCACGCATTATAGGCTTGTTGTAATTTTGAATGGTCTAAACAATCAATCATAAGTCAAGGTCTACCTGTAACTTACTCCAGAAGATATATATATATCTCGATGACCTCTTCTTGGCATTCAAAGAGCTTCTAGCAATTTGGGCTGTAATCCATACCTTAGACTGTGTTTATTCTGTCTCTTTAAGAGTTTCTCTGAATAACATGTGAGGCCTGTAGTAGGATAGTTATTTTCAACTTAGAGCAGGAATGAATAATATTGTTTCCCAGATGTTGGTAAAAACACTATCCCTAATTAGCATAATCAATGTTGGTTACAATCCAGTGGAGGGGTCCAAATCCTGTCTTCAGGAATTTACAAAAAAAGTAAATTAGTTCAAGCTGTTCAAGGAATATATACCTTACTTCTTTCTTTATATATAGTTCAATCACTTTTTCCAAATTTCTCTCGCAAACGCTCTGGGCTTACTGAACTTATTGTTAGCAAACATTTGCTTGCTTGACTGCCACATCTACAATTCCTGCCTCTCACCCAAACATTACTGATTCCAATAATAATGTCAGATTAGCTAATTCTTGGCTTTACTTTAAATGCAAACTATTGCAGAACAAATTCAGTTTTTGTACATGAACTTGACATTGGTGGGAGGGAATTTGGAATGCTAATTAGCTTTCTCTGTCTGCTAGGAGACCCAGTTCAGCTTCCTTGAGAGACATTTAACTTTTAATTCTCTGAGGATAATTCTCCACGCAATGGGCCTGGGAATAAAGGACTCCTTTTTTCTCTCATAGAACTAAACTTCCTATCAGACTGTGTAATAAAATAAATTGTGTTGTAATGAGAGCTGTGTATGTATGAGACATATGCAAATATAAGTTAGTTAGAATATATTAGGTTCAAAGGCCGGCAGCATGTTTGAAGCCTCATAACTTATGTATATATGTATTCTGCAGTTTTCCTTACCTTACAAAAATGATGGGCGCATCCTGATTGAAAGGTAAGAATGGAAAGGCAGGAAATTGCATCAGACGATGGATTCAAACAGATGAGCATTTTCTTTTCTGCTTAGTAACATTTATACTTGCTTTTAAAAAAAGGACTAAATTATGCTGGTTACTTTCCATCCCAAGACTAGTCCGAAAACAAATCAAAGAATACTTGATTTTAATTGGAATTATTTTTAAGATGGGTGTTTCGGATTACATTTTTAGAAAAAAAAATAGACTTGACTTCTGGACCAAGATTTAAATTCTTAATCCTGAATCCAAGTATAAAATGTATCATTTTCATGTCCAGAAAAACCATATATCAAAATAGATCACTGCTTCCTCATCCTTCTGCTGGAAATCATTATACATGGAAAGCTGGAAAAATAAAAAATAATTAACTTAGATCCATTGTGCACTTTCTCTCCAGTGCTTCTTGCACTCCTCCTTTTTGGTTTAAACAATAACTGCAAAGAAAGAGACATTCCAAGTTGGCTCTGTAAGGCTCTTTCCGTCTATTTCCCTCTCTGCAATTATGTCATCAATGGGATTTATTAAAAAGTGTGCATTGTATGCAGAAGAATTTCTATTCCTACACTTTCAGACTTCATTCAAAGTGAAATCATCTCCAAAATGGATCTATGTCCTCCCAAACTTTTCAGAAAAATTAAGACACAATTATACAGAAAGTACTCCCAGGACAGTAAAAGGAAAGGGAGAAGATCAGTGGTGGGTTGCCCTCAGTTCGCACTGATTCTATAGAATCGGTAGCAGAGGTGGGTTTCAGCAGGTTCTGACCAGTTCTGGAGAACCGGTAGTAAAAATTCTGACTGGCCCTGTCCCCATCTATTCTCTGCCTCCCAAGTCCCAACTCATCGGGAGGAAATGGGGTTTTTGCAGTAACCTTCCCCTGGATTGGGGTGGGAATGGAAATTTTACAACATCCTTCCCTTGGAATGGGGTGGAAATGGAGATTTTACAGTATCCTTCCCCTGCCATGCCCACCAAACCACACCCACCAAGCCATGCCATACCCGCTAAGCCACAACCACAGAACCGGTAGTAAAAAATTTTGAAACCCACCACTGATCGGTAGTAAAACCGGCAGGAGGCTCCGCCCACCAACCCCAACGTCATCAGAATGCTTCTGTGCATGCGCAGAAGAGCGTGCAGCCCTGCTGCGAACTGGGAGTCAAAATAAGTAGAACCCACCCCTGGAGAAGATGAATTACTATGGCCAGCTGTAACTTCCTAATGGGAGTAACTTAACCAAGTCTTTCCTTTCTAGTTCCAGTCAAAGGAGGGATATATCAGGAACTGGTTTTTCATTCCATATTTATGATAGCATGACATAGCCATTCCAGTATTGTGATACTTTTCCTCTCCCCCACATCTTTCTCTCTCCCCCTTCTCTTTCTCTCTCTCTCTCTCTCTCAAACACACACACACACACACACTGCAGAAAATATGAAATGGTTATTTGCCCGAGGCAAGTTTATTTCTACATCTCATCCACTTCGTATTTAGTATTCTCCACTCCCTGTCAGCCCAACTGGCCAACAGCCATGCAGTTCTCAAGGGCATGCAATTGAGAAAGCTGACTGATCAACTCCACTGCATTGCATAATAACAGCAACTCCCTGTGGAAGTAGTAATGCCAGTTTTTCATTGCAGAAGAAAGAATTGTTGTACAGCAATACCTCATTGTGGAGTATGAGAATTTGAAAGTAGGAGCAATAGGAAGGGTGTGAGCAGAAAAATGCATGGAGGAATGAATTGTTTCTATTCAAGACAATACTAGTCAGTGCTTGTTTCAGAACTTCCTTAACATAAATGAAGAGGCGGAAGGTGTTCAGAAGTGTAGTCTGCAGTGTGATCACCAGATGGAGCTTCAAAGAAACATACCTGATTCATCTGAAGAAACTAGCTGCCAGGCTACAATATTAATTTCTGCATGATCACTGGTAATATTGCCCAATAATGTATGTCAATTCTTATGTGTGTGATATCAAAATGTTACTTCAACAATTATTTTTGGCAATTTAAGCTTTCATGACAGCGTGAAAAGTTCCTGTATTGCTTTTTCTGCCTTATATGCATAACTTTGCATAATTAAACTATGGTTTCCTCCAGTCAGTTTTCTGGGTTTGCATAACATACTGAAATTCATCATGGTTGAAATGACATACTGAGCATAACATAATAACATATTAAAATTATAATAAATATAATAAAATTCGAAGAGACGGAGTACGAGGAATGGAGATACAAAAGATATGTTAGAAAAAATATAAATAGATATATTCTATTTTATATATACTGTAAGCATATAGATATATAAGTATAAATATAAATATAGATTACCGATGCGACAAGTTTAAAAAGGAGTCGTAAAGACTTGATTTATGTTTATTTGTTTTGTATATTTTATTGTTGTTTGTATGTCTGTTTGTACTTTTTAACCAATAAAAAATTTAATAATAATAATAATAATAATAATAATAATAATAATAATAATAATAAGGTCACCTATTTCAGTGACCACCATCTATTAAAAAAAAGGTAAACTTTCTCCCTGCCCAGTTGTGTCCCACTCATGTCCAACAAGGGGGCAGTGCTCATCTCTGTTTCCATTTCCTAGCTGAGGAAGCCAGCATTGTCTGAAGATGCTTCTGTAGTCATGTGGCTGGCATGATTATACACCAAAGTGCACAGAACACTGCTACTTTCCCACCAAAGTGGTACCTATTTATCTACTTGCATTAATTTTGCATGCTTTTGAACTGCTAGGTTGGCAGGAGCTGGGGCAAGTAACAAGAGTTCTTCCTGTCACATGGTGCTCGGTGTGCCAGCCTTCTGGATGACAGCCCAATGTCTTAACCCAAAACAAATCCTTGTCAATGAGAGTATCTGAACAAAGCAGTAGAATATAATTGAAACTTTGGGAACAGGACTTCTTTGACTCTGAACTACTTATAGATGGAAATCATACAGGATGCTTGATTTGGAAAGAGTGATGTTCACACGGAATCAATCTGACCTGTCTCCAGGCTTTTGTACCATGGCCTTATAAGCCATCCCATAAGGAAATGGTGCAGTGGATTTGCGAATTCTTTGCATGAATTTATCTATCACCCTAGCTCCGTGATGGCGAACCTATGGCACGGGTGCCACAGGTGACACGTGGAGCCATATCGGTGGGCATGCGAGCTCAGCTCCGGCACACGTGTGCACCAGCCAGCTGATTTTCGGGCTTTCTGGGCCCACCAGAAGTCAGGAAACACATTGTTTCTGGTCTCTGGAGGGTCTCTGGGGGGGTGGAGAAGGCCGTTTTTGCCCTCCCCAGGCTCCTAGAAAGGCTCTGGAGCCTGAGGAGAGCAAAAAATGGGCCTACCGTGCCCACCGTGCCATCGCGTGCCAAAAGTGGGGAGAGCACGGGGAGGCGCATAGAATTATGGATGTGGGCACGCGTGTGTGTGACCCCACCACGCTCCCCCCGCTTTTGGCACACAATGGCAAAAAGGTTAGCCATCACTGCCCTAGCTCTACTGTCTTACTCTTGGGGCTTCCTGAAAAATAACAAGAGCTGACCTGCTCCTCACATCCCCCAGGTTATCCTATAAGCCTTGAATGAATAGTGAATATGGAATGAAGGAAACCACATTCATAGTGGCTTCACCTGGCTATAGCCGGTTTACAATGGATAGGATCATCCAAACTTTTTGGCTAGTTTTAAATGCTAGAATAGAAGTTGAAAAGTATTTTTCCCCAGTGACTCTTTAGGGCAGGGGTGTCAAACTCGCAACCCGTAAGCCAGATGCATCATGCACTGGTACGCCCACTCTCGATTTAGCAAAGGGAAAAAGTTGTGATACGTTACGTGACGATGATGTGACAACACTAGTTTGACACCCCTACTTTAGGAGATTGCCTTTTCCTTACTCTAGATACAGTTGTAAACCAATAAGAATAAGTGGTTGATCTCATCCCCAGGACTGCTTGATGCATTAGTTTTTGAAGTTTCTTACTCTTAGGATATACAGTTTGCTTAATTAGTGATTTATTTAAATAATGTGTAACTTAGTCATGAGGCTTACATGGCAGGATTTCTTAATAATCCATGGCACTTTCTAAAATAAAATGGTTGTTTAGGGAAACAAAATACAATGAGTTCACACATCATACAAAGCTCTAATGTGCTTATATGATTTTGGCTTTATATGATGTGTTTTTTGCAAACCATTTCTTCTTGGCAACTATGGATTCTTCAGCCAGTCATAATTAAAATAAACCATGTTCTCAGAAAGAATATTACCCATCTAGTTAGCTATAGTATGTATTCACATAGATATTCATCACAGTTCTCTTTGGGATAAACAATATTATGAAAACACATCTCTTACTAAAAGTAAGATACATAAAGCAACAGAAATTAAACACACCACCTGAAAAAATAAGCATAAGTAAATTTAGTGAAAGAGTTTGGCGTAGTGATTTAGGCATCAGGTTAGAAACCAGGAGCTTGTGAGTTTTGGTCCTGCTTATTCATAAAGCCTTTATCTTTATCTCAGCCCTGGGAAGGATGCAATGGCAAACCACTTCTGAAAACCTGGCCAAGAAAACTGCAAGATTTTCCAGGCAATGTCCAAGAATCAGACATAATTGAAAGAAGGAGAAAAGAAACCTTCCTTTTAACCATTCACTGTTCCTTCATGTTCTTTATGATTCAAATTTCATTCATTCTCTATATAACTACAGCAATGTTTGGGGACATGAAAGTTGCATAGAGATATATATCCTCATATATTGTACATACCGTATGAACACTTCTACATATATCTTCTCACAAAAAAAATCTTTTTGCAGTTATTTTAATGCAGCAGAACTGTTGAAGGCAGAAGTTGAGTTATTGCTACAGGCTATGTTCTTCAGATCCTTTGTCTTCATATGGCCCTGTTTTTCTGTAAATAAATTAATTCGCTTTTTCAGTTACATGATGAAACTCCCTGCATATTAAGAATGGATGAAATGGAGAATACACAGCTGAAACATTTATTAAGCCAAATATATTTTTGTTTCCTTCTGAAACAAATTATAGCTTCTTGCACATGGGCTGAATGAATCTTCTGCGTTCATAAAGTGACTCAAAAACATCTCCAGGGCAGCCAATTCAAAATAAGAATGTGGGTCTGCCATTTTTCCAATATGTTTTTGCTCTCAACTTTAGTTGACTCTATGCTGTGGCTTGACAAACAATCTTGAGTGGCTCAGAAATCTACATATTTTTAGCCACATTTCCATTATTCTTTCCTTGACACCCTGAGTCTTTTTCACTCTACGTTTTATTGCCCCTGCACCAAAGAGTAGAAATGCATTATTTATTTATCCAATACTTACATATGTTCAGTTAACAAAGTCCTAGCATACTGATAATTCATACAAACATTAACAATGTTTTAATACATTTGTTCATATTCCACTTGGGACCTGTAAGTACTTCTGCTGTCTCACATGTAGCCAGTTGGGAGTGCATAAAGGACCTCTAGGTGGCAGCAAAAGGATACCTAAAACTCCACCTTTTAACTGCCACCTAGTGGCCATCCAGAAGATTGTAATCCATATCTCAGCCCTACTCTTTGTAGCAGGGTTAATTTGAAATCAATCACTAGCGTAGGTTATGTATTGTCCTATTCCATAATGTGGGTTATTTGGATTTATAAAGCATTGTGTTTCAAATCCACAATAAAAGACATAAAGTAATGTGAACTGAAACATTAAATCAAGGATTATAACAAACTATGGTTTGATGCTAGGTATCAATCAGGTCCAGCTTTTATTATACAATAGGTGGGAGCCAGAACTTATCAGGACTTTGATTTGATTAATTGACACTGAGTACTTTTCCAGTATGAATTAGTTATAACCGAATATATTAATTGGTGTAGAAAAGATTTAAAGGCATTAATTTGACAAAATTAATAAGTGGAAAATATGCAGGAATCAAAGAGCTGGAGGCAGATATGCATTGGGCTTGTGGTGGTATTGCGAAGTAATTCACCTGCTATGAAGAATAGGAGAAGTTGAATAAAACGTAATTGGATGAATGTGAAATAAATTGGGGAACATATTAGAAAAGGGTTTTAAATTTTAGAGGCAATTTGAATTTTACAAGGAGAACCTGTCTGATGATTTGATAGAGCTGGAATAGCTGGAATAGTTTACTGCTTTTATTTTGTGGTTTTAAATATGCAAGAGGTGTTAACTGTTGTTTTAAAGATTCATACACTACTGACACCAAAATTCAAAAAGGATTTAGTTGAAAGATCAAGTGGGTTGGTGGAAACTGAGCAGCAGCAGCTAAGTCTAATGAGGTCAGTGTGCAAAATTGTGTAACATGTTGATTGAGTACGTGCCATAGAATTCCATGCTTGATTTATAAAGCATTGTCTGAGAATATTAAGATTTCTTTCAAGCCAAACTTTTAAGACTGTTATAACACAACTATTTTTTTCCTTTGGGTGTTTCTAAAGTTGAGTCAGATTATTTTTATTCAGAAAGTTTTCATACTATATTTTAAAGCCAAATATTCATAAGGCAGCTTCCAAAAAATAAAACAGGACACATTTTGTTTATTTTTGGCTTAGTGTGATATACATACCTACAAATCATGACTGTTACTGAATATACATAACACTAACTATAATCCATGGCTTATTGATTCTTTCTGCCTAGTGAGTTGCAGAAGCAAATTAATTTCCTTCTCTATAATGCGTGGAAACTATTTTCTCTTGTTATATGTCATACTTGAAGACACCTGATAAGGATGCAATAATTCAGAATAAAAAGTTTTTGGGAGTAAAATGTTATTTGAATTGTACTTCAGACTATTGGAATATATGTTAAATTTTTTTTTGCCTGAGATTGTTGTTTCATGTAAGAGGAAATAAAGAGAAAACTTAATTCCTAAACTTTCAGGCATTATTAATTTTCTAAAATTTAAGAGCCAGTTTAGTGGAGTCTTCCATAAGCCATGGCAGTCCACTGGGTGACTTTGGGCTACCAACTCTCTTAGCTCAACCTGGGCTATTGCTGTTTAGAAAAAAATAGGAAAAGCAAATGTCATGTAGCTGTCTTTAGCTCCTGAATGTTGGGTATAAATCAAATTGGTTAATTAATTATTCTAAGGATTCTTTAGAATAAGAAGACAGATAGCTTACTATCTGTCCCATGATAGTTTACTTTACTCACTAACCTGCCTCTCAAAGAGATCAGGAACAGAAGCAGAGCGCTCTCCTTCCTTACACAGACAGTTGTATACACTTCAATTAGAGCAATTAAACAGAGCAATTTTAATGTGAGAAAATGTGAAATGAGTCAGATGAAATAATGCCATCTTTCAATGCTCATGTCCATTTCTTATACACTTAAAAGCCTTTTTACTGAATATGCATCATGCAGAGACCAGCTTTGCAGATAAAACTATCAAATTCCTAAATTTGATCATCTCAGAGAAGACAACCAGAAGCAAACAAACAAATAGCAAGTAAATGCTGCAATACAACAATTGCAATTAGGCTAGCTATGATTTTATATGAGGGTTTTAATTTGCGTTTCATTTGATTTCACGAGTAAGAAAAAAAATCAGCATTATAGATATTGACTTTTAGTTAGAGATTATGCTGAACTATGGCTTATTTAACTATAGTGCTTTGACTAAACCACTATCTATCCTAGTAAGTATACATAACTGTGCCCTTTAGCAATAAATAAATTTGAAAACACAGTAATTTGTATAAATATTTGTGTAGCAAAACAATCCTGGTCTCCTGTTTTGAAACTTAGATTTAATCAACTGCTTGACAAAAAGCATCAGAACATTATTTCTGATATCTGAAGGTCATCGTTAAGTGAATTTTCACACTATATCATGGGATAAAAGAGCTGTTTCCAAAAAAATAACTGACAGACGCCTTTGCAAACAAATGATTTTTCAGTAACAAGCCACTGGTTTACTCCTATGAAAAAACCAAAGCGAAACATTTTCATTTGATATAATTTGAAGGCATTTATTTTAAAAAGATAAGGTAAAGAAAAGGTAAAAATTCTAAAATGCAAATGCACCCAATTTTAGCACAATAAGTGTATTGTAATAGCAACAGTAGCCCACAGATATGGCAGCAACAAACTATGCTATTAACTTTCATCATTTGTTTCATTCTTATTTAAAATATTTAAGGATTTCAACCAGGAGTAGCTTCTAAATGCAAAATCTCTGGGCTCTTAGATTTTTAAATTCTGTTTAAATAATATGTTTTGGGTTATATATATATTTTCAAATATATTTCAGTTCCTCTTTTGGTGTTTCATAACGTTTCTGAAAAAAACATGAGAGGAAGCATGACCATTTTACTTTGAAAAATTTCTTCAGTAGTGACATACAAAAACTATGTGTAAAGATTTTAAAAAATACAGATGGGAGAGGGGCAGAGATTACATATATGCATTATTTAAAAAAAATGTGCATACAGAAAAATTCTTATGGAAATCAGTCTATCATCCAGCAGACTGGCAGTAGAAAGTCTGTTGGATTAAAAATTACACTCTGCCATTCTATGCTTATATTTGGATCTTATTGAGACCTTCTACCAAATGTGATTGTACAGATTTGTTTATTTGACTCAAGAGGATCAGAACGAAGAATTAACTGCATATTGAACTGTTTAGAAAATTTATATTTCCACTCAAAGAATGTTAAGGACTGCAACTTCTAGAATAACCAGAGCAGCATAATGGCAGAGAATTCTAGGAATTACAGCATTAACACAAATGGAAGGAGCAAGATTGGCAACCCCCAAAGCAATATTGAATAATCTTCATCTCTTCTGTGTGGAACAGCTTCCATTTAACAGTGAATTATACCATAAATTTGTTGAGTTTATCATAGATACTAATGTTATATGGTTTAGGTACAACCATTCATATATGCATGCGTGCAATTAGTTCAATCCACAGCAGTACAGACGGCTGTTCTGTACCAAAATCCTACATGAATGGGCATGATTAAAGATCATTTTATGTTCTATGCTCTTTTGCAAGAAATATTAGATCTTTTGCTGAAATCTGTCTGTTGTTGACCTGCAAAAGTATATAACGGTACATTGTCTTCAGATGTGTATTGCATTAAAAAAAATTGGGGGTATGTTAAAATATGTGGAAAAGCTATACTGAAGATCCTCTGTTCAAGCAGCAAACACCTAAATGGTGGTTTGTTTAAAATTGAGATTATGGTTCCAGTCTAGGCGACAGAAAATAGTCAAGGCTTGTTACAAATACTTTCAACTTGTGTCTTGTGTTCAAATTTTAACTAAGTTCTGGAGTCAGTGGGTATAGTCACACTAAAAAAAACAACCTTTGAATGTAGAAATCATGTGAATGTCATGTCCATTTTTTCTTGTCCTGCTTTGTTTTTTCTTGTTTCCATATTTCTTATAATTCTATTCTTGGATTGATGATTCAGCTCCTCCCACCCAAATACATCTTGAGTAATCATTTTCAAAACTTATTGAAAGATTTACTTGGAGAAGGCAGTCAATAACTATTGACAGAGTGATAAAATATTCTATTCAGATGAGAGGCAAAGCTCATTTGTCTGGTTAACAAGAATGTGTGTTCCTTGATCTTATCTTCCTGGCCTAGATGATTATTTCTAACAAAGTGTACCTTAGTCTAAAGCTGCAATCCTACAACCACCATCATTACTGTTTCAGCAGCAGCATGATTGAGTTCAGTGTAACAACAAGCGCTATTGTATGAACTTCAGCTGCTCCCCTATGGAGATAGCATAATCTCATTTTATTTTGATTATTCATTATAATTCACTAGCTAGTTAATCTGCAAACTAGTATCTTTTTCTTTAACACTAACAGAATGAAGTATTTTAAGGTTCTATGAGGGCCAAACCATGCCAATCAATAATATATTTATTTTTCCTAATATTTTTTTTTAAATTGAATCAGCCAATTATGATTTATTTTTTAATTTATGCTTAAGAAACCAAAGATGACTAGAATGATGTCCAAGATGGATTATAATGCCAAATAAAAGCAAAATAAACAAAAAGAACAGTTTATTAATCTGATACATCATTCTAATTAATGATGAACTGTTCTACAACCGGGACCATACATTCTTATTTTCTCAAAACTAAACCCAGGCTTAATTTCTAAAAGCAATTAATATAATTATATTACATGACAGACAGGTTTTGAAAAACATGCCTTCTGATTTCTAAATAATTATATTTTTGTACTCTTGAGTTTACATCAAATATGTCTATTGAAAAAAAAATCAGTATTGTTGACTTTAGTAGTCCTTGCTGTCAAGTTCTGATTTCATATCCTCCAGATGTATTGGATTTAATTTTCCATCATCTCTAAATACGTGGCTAATGGTCAAATTACCCAGTAGCTATGGAAATTGGTATCACATATGGTCTGTGTGGGTGGATGAATCTATGATGCAGTAGAATAGGTAATTATGCTTGATTTAGCTGAGGAAAGCAGAAGAAAGGGAAGACCAGAAATTAGGTGGATGGTTGTTATCAAACACATCACTGGAACATTCTTACCAAGCCGTGATTGTGATCAGAGGCATGTCAAGATTGGTGAGCATTTGTTTTACCCCAAATCAATAGCAAAACATCTTCCTCCAAGGAAAAAACCCCCAGTCTAGTTGCCTTTTGAAGAAGAAAAAAAAAGCACCTTTAGGGCAATGGCACCCAAAGCATTTAGAGGGCGCCAGGTTAGAGCCTCACTTTTTCAGTTGCGGGATAAGCTCATAAATGAAGGTTTATCTATGCATGTTTAGAAACACTTAAGGCGTTCCGGAACTGAAGTGTAGTGAATTTATGTCTGCCACAATGCAAATTATGTGAACAAATTGTCTGAAGGCTGGCAGCGAATAATTTCAGATAAGGGAAAGGTGTCCACTGGTGAAATAGTTACCGCGAAAGGAGTTGTTCTCTGTAACCGAGCAACTGCATGGGACAGAAATAGGACAAAACACCCTCATGATTTTCTTCCCTTGTGTCCCCGTGCTGCTCAGCATGCAAACCTTTAGAAGCCCCGCCGCCGACCTGAGGCGAGGGGAAGGGAAGTCAGGAAGCCGAGAGCTCCCCGTGACCTCCTGCAAAATCGCCTATGCAGATTACAAGCGGTGGAGGGGAAGGGGGCTCGACCCCCCCGTTCGCCTCGCCTCTTGCGGGCAGCAGAGGTCGCTGCGGAGCAGCCTCAGCCACCGCCCCCCCCCTCCCCTCCCACCCCGGCGATGAAATAACGGGGCTGGGGAGAGAGAGAGAAAGAGTGAAAGCGCCGAGCTGGGGGTGGAGGAAGAGTTCACTTTGGGGGGCCCCACTCAGCAAAAGAGCTGAGCGCACGCGGGAGGCGGCTACACAAAACACACACACAAACACACACACACCGACGTTGCCCGGCCAGGGAAGGCGCAGCTTGCAAGAAGGACAGGTAAAAAGAGCCGGGGAGCGAACCCAGAGGCCGCGGGGGAGGCTTGAAAAGGCTGCCCCGAAACTTCTTTCGCGCGCCGCGGCGAGACGCGCGCGCCTCCGGTCGGCAGGGATTGCGAGAAGCGGCTACGACGAGCGAGACCGCCTCGGGGCTGTTGCGGAAGACGCCAGGAACAGGCAACTCCCCCTGCTGTGCGTGTGTTTGTGTGTGTGTGTGTGTGTCCCGCATTTGGGAGAGCAGCAAACGGCGGCGGTGGCTCCAGGACGGCTAAAGATTGCAGCGGTGCTCCTCCGGGAAACGAGGATTACGGGGGCGGCGATTCCGCGAAGTTTGTTCCAGCTTGGACAGAACTCCCAGCTGCGCCGAAGAGAATGCATTATGAGGAGCCCTCTTCGCCGGCCTTGCAGAGACCCCGCTATGGCTGTGAGTAACACTCGGGCTTCGTTGCCGCCAAAATGGAGCGCCCAACCTCACCTTGTTTCCCTTTCCTCTTTTTCCCCCTCCCCTCCTCCGTCGGGGGGCTCGGGATGCAGGCTTCCCGGGCGCTCAGGTGAGGAGGGTGCGCGCGGCGCCCTAAACCTGCCCCCCCCACCCCCACGAAAGGGAGGAGGGCATGTGTGCGCGGGGGACGGGTGGCGTCCCGGCGGGGCGCTGTTCACGGTAGAAGCCACGGCGGAAACACCTGTCGCTGCTTCTGCTTGAGTTACCTGAGTGGTTTGGAGGATGGGCTTTCTCTCGCCCTTCCAGCTGGAAGCTGCAAGCAGCGCCGGCAGATAACTTAGCAAGGGTGTCCCATGTTACTGGGAATCCTTTAAGAGAGACTCGGAAAGGTTCTGCCTGTTTATTTTGGAAGGAAGTTTAGGCTTCGAAAGGGGATGTGAAAAGTCGCCCTCTCAACCAGATGTTTTTAGTAGTTTTGAGAGGGTGGTGATGGCAGAGAGAGTAATAGTCCCTCTCTACGGTTTGGGGTTTTTAGGTAGGGTTTCCTAAAGTATTCAAAGATGCCATCTACAATCAGCATCTGTGAGGTAGCTTTTGTGGCCCTTAAGAGAAGATTAATAGTTGATATGGGGTAAAGCCCATTGAATTGAAGTCCAAGGACACTTGTACCCAAGTGTAGGGTTTTAGATCCAAGATACTCAAGTTAGCATCCTTTAACAGTGTTAAATAAAAAGTGTCACCGATCCTGTACAAAATCCTGATTTGCAACAAGCATACATTTTTAAAAACAAATTTAAAAGTAAAGTATTTGAAACAATTTTTCAAAATGACAGGCTGAGCTCAGCAATCCTTGTTCTTCCTCTCAGAATTGCATGCCTTATATGAAGGAACTTGCATTGGTTTCACTGTTTTTAAGATGGAAACTTACAGCTTTTCCTCAAAAGCTTTTTATTGTCCCTTCTGACATTTTCTCTGCCTGAATAGTTTTTTTTTTTTTTTGACATGGGACAAATGAAAATTAGTTTTTTGAAGACTTTGAGGTTGTGTTTTAGCTGGCTTTCAGAGTAACCTAGCAGAACTGAGTCATAACTTGATTACTTTGAGGCTTTAAAGGCATGCCTATTGTTGTAGATATTTACCCAACTACACTTGTATGTGCTATTAAGTTCGTGATACAGATAAGTACTGTGTACTTTGACCACTCCCATTACTTGTACTGTACTGTTCCATATACCTCTCTTGGCAAGGTTTGAAAGGGCAGTTAAAATTCCAAGACGCCAACATTATTTTAATTGCTAGGCCTATGTAAATCCTGAGTATCCATATGAAATAGAAATTGGGTGATACAGCCTACAAGAGGCTGGCTTGCCCTGCACACAAATTCTGAATGAGCAGACTGTGTTGAAGGTGGAGTTCCTTAGTGGGAAAGAAACCTTTCTTTTGCCTCTTTGAAGTGATAAGCTCTATCTTGTGAACTCTGCTCTGGTGCTTGGAGTGACTTCTGTGAACTTGCTCCTTGTTGTAAACTGGTCAAGTTGTTGGTGAACTTGCTCCTTGCTGTAAACTGGTTGAGTTTTGTTTGGGTAACTACAGAAAAATGATACATCGGTTTGGTGGCCCTTCTTCCTCCTGCAGTATTCCACCTTGTCCCACTGCTCTCATGTCCCCAAAAGGTCTAAAAATTCCAGCTGAAGAGTGTGCTGTTTTTCCTCTGACAATCATTGCCTACACAAAGAGCAACCACGTGATTCTGTTGCAGAAGTTCAGAGTCCTTCAGACTGAGCAGGAAGTGGTTTGGAAAAAGATACACCTTTCCGAGGATGACAGTAATGCAAGGCGGAGAAAACAGTTCTTGTTTGGCAAGACAAGGATTGGGAACAGTTTCAAGAGCAGAATGTGGCTAATATTTGGTTAAATTTAAATGGAATCACAAATGACTCTCTCATGCAAAGAAGAATCCTATATTGCAGATATTAAAAATGAAGGATTTACTTTTTAATGTTATAGGCAGTCATATAACAAGATAAGCTCAAAATAATTTCCTACTGGATTTATACCTCACTTTCCTGTAATTTATTATCTTCCTCCTAATTGTTTGGGAAATATGTGCTGATGCAATCAAGTTACAGACATCCAGGCTGGACTCTCACACTAAGTCAAAATCCAACAAATCACTTTTTAGTTTAGTTTGTGATATGAATTTAGCTGTTGTGGTCTGCAATTCCAGTAGATGAAAGTAAGTCAAGTTGAATAAGAAATGGAGGTGGATTGCATAATGGTAACAAATATAAATTAGGAGAATCTTCAATTCAAATTTCTATTACAACGAATGTTTCATTTTATAATCCTCTGTTTAGCTACATTTGGATGACATGACCAAATTTCCCTTTAGGCTCCCCTCACCCCACCAAATAATGGACAGATCAATTGTATCTGAAGTTATCTACATGATGCAGTTAATTTTCCATTGATTTTACTTTCATTGTTTTTATTTCACATCAATATTATACCTTAATTATATAATGACTATAGTCATATCATTGCCTCAGTTATGTCATTAATGCATGCAGCGGCATACTTTCGTATTTATTGGAGGTTAGGGAATAACTGGTATCTCCAGTGTTTACTCAAAATGAGGTTTTACTATGTTTATTTTCTTATATTGCATGTACATGTTATAATAAGTGTTAACCTCAGGTGCAAACTCACTTATCCCAAAACTTATCCAAATAACTCAACAGAAATCAAACAGTTGTGTCCTTAAATCTACGTTCTCTCATTCGAACAATATCAATTCAATTACCGTATTTTTCATATATGACTCTAATTTATATTTTCTAAACTGAAGTTTTGCTTTTCTGTACTACTTGGGCTTGAGGCAATCTAATTAACTACCTCTGTTAATTGAAATGGAGTTAATAAGTGAAAGAAGGTTATAGGATTGTTAGACTTGTTCTGCTTAACCCCGTATTTAGTTCAGAGGGTATTAAGTAACAATTCCACTTAATATAATTATTCTGACATGCACTTTATACTTATACTGCATTTTTAAAATAATTTGAAAGATGAAGTCAAATGAGAAGTCAAGTCTCCTTCCAGTTGAATTCAGTTCCTGGTGACTTTGTAGATATACAGGTAGTCCTCGCTTAACAACCAGGTGCTTAACAACTGATCAAAGTTATGACAGCCTTAGAAATGATGCTTAACAGCCTGTAAAGCACGTGTGATCATCAGAAAATATTGTGCATGCCCCAGTCATATGACCACATTTTGGGCACTTGGCAACCGGTTCACATTTACAACTGTATGCAACATCCTATGGTCACATGACCATGATTTGCAACTTTTTTTTTGTTTTCCAGTAGAAAATGACAAAAAACACCTATTGGATATGCTGGACTCACTTGACAATCATGTAGTTCACTTAATGACCATGGTGACTCATGATCGTAAAATCAGGTCAGATCATGGGGTGACTCACTTAATGACCATACTTACTTATAGCAATTGTCATAAATTGAGGACTATGCCCATCTAGTTTTCTTAGTAATAGTATGGAAATAGTTTGCTATTGACTTCTTCTGGAATTCTGGTCTACTCTACAGCCTTGATATCTTTTGGTAGTTTCTTATCTCTGAATGATTCAGGCCTGATTCGATTTGCCTCTAAGCTCAGACAATGTTGGGTAAAGTGTTGCCACCTCCTGAAACTTGAAATCAAATAATGAGAGTTAAAAAACCACTTGGGTGACTGATCTATTTTATGAACTTTCATAAGAGCTTACTTCATCATACTTAGTTACTGCTGAAGTGTCATCTTTTCTTAGACTGCATTTTAAACGGGCATTTCAGTACACTTGATGGTTTATAACCGGTTGCATGCATGAAGTTTTGAATCTAAAAGTATAGCATGAATTATATCCCATGCCACATGATTGAATTTCTACTTGTATAATGTTCACACCCTTCCTGTGTAGAGGAATTGCGGAGATTATAAGTAAAATGGTTATGATTTTTCCCAATGAGTAAGTTAATTTTTGTATAATCGTAATGGTTTTAACAGGGGACTGTAGTTAAATGAATGTCTCTTTAAAAACAAACCATGTTTGCTAGCTATGTACATTTTAGGTGTATCTGTAACATTATTATGTTTTCTTGAGCTAGCTTTTAGCTACATATAAATAGTGATTGCAGTAATTTTGGCAGATAGATTTGATTCTTATCTTCATCCTTTTTATATATGATTAATATATTTGCTTGATATAAAGTTCATCATCAGGATGGCCTGATTTTGTGGAGAGAAAACCACTTGGGTGTCACAGTTAACTATAAACTTATATCAAGCAAATAAACCATATTTATTTATTTATTACATTTATATCCAGGCTTTTCTCTGTAGAGCTCAGGGTGGCCATATTGATGCAATCTTTAGAAGGACCAAAGTCAGGCATCCTTTTTACAGCCAAAACTTGAAAAAAATGGCCAAGATGTATAAAGGTATGACAGTGACCCAGGACTGAAATTTCAATTTTTTCATACTTACTTTTTTAAAAAAACAAAATAAATACACTAAGCCCATGGGCAGCATAATACATCTTGAATTATATTATTGTAAAAAAAACCTTTAAAAAAGCATGCTACTGAATTTTTATGTGTAGTTGTAGAATTTCAGTGATAAATTTTTACCTTCTGTGGTTGTAAAAAAGAAAAAGAATAGTGGGGGCTGGGGAACTATATGCAAATTGTTCCTGCTTGAAACCAACTAGATGTTCAGATGGGGATCAAACTCTCATATTTTTATTTCATTGGATTGATGAAAAACTTGAACATTGCTCATTGTTTTTTTACCTTTTGGTCAAGTCATCATTGGAATTTTTCTTCAGACTACATTTATCTTGTTAGATTTAGTTACATGGAGATTGAAATTGATGAATGGTTTTTTTGATTCTGAAGATAAGATTTTTTTTTTAATATTACATATTCTTCAGCAAGGTAATCTACACAATTTGACTTTTAAAATTCTGTTTACTTGGTATTCCATTTCACACTTACTAAACTTTTGTTTATTTATGCATTCTACTTAGTGAAGAGGCTTTTTGTTTTAACTAGGTCTGGAGACAGATGTGAATAAATGCTGTTTTGAAATTTTCAGGATGCATAAAGCAGCTAGTCTCTTTCCCTAGCAGTCCTAGGTACAAATTGAAGTCAGCACAAAATTCCTATGCAACTCATTCAATTAAAATTGGGCTCATTGAAATCAGTGTCTGTATTTACATATTGTGCTGAGCAAGTTTCGATGTGTGTTGCAGTTAGGAAGTTCTATTAAGGCTGTTGTTGTCGTCTCTGAACTGCAGATACCATGACAACCACTAGATATGTTCTACTTTTACTTCTTGTACCATATATTAGATCTGAACTGAAAACAGTGAAATGTATAGTACATATTTTGATTTCAGATTAGAGTTGCTATAGTTTACGTCAGCCAATAAAGACTAACAGAATATCAAGACCCCAGCGGGTGATATCAATATAGGTAGTCCACAGTTAATGTCCATCCTATTTATTAACCATTCAAACTTACAGAGACTGTGAAAAAGTGGTTTTACAACTGGTACTCAAATTTACACACTGTCCAAGTGGTCACATGATCACAACATGTGACCTTTGCACCCAAATTTGACAAAGTCAATGGAGAATATGGCAGTAAGTTGCAAATCACGGTTGCATGTCACTCTTAACAACTGTGGGTGATTCACTTAATAACCTCCAGCAGAACTGATGCAGGTTTGGCATGGTCATGTGATAATTCACTTAATGACTGCATCATTTAGTGATGGAGTTGCTGGGTCCAATTGTTGTCAGTAAATGAGGACTACAGCAATGTAGAACTAAAGTTTCTAATAACAATCTGAAGTCTGTCTTCTAGATATACGGTAAGCAGCTTTATGTCAGCATTTAAAATGAGTGAACATGGAAAAGTAGGAATAATTGCAATGCTTAAAAACTTGCGTGGGTTTAATAGCAGATAGATAGCCTTTAAAAGTTAAAGAATTCTGAAAGTTTGATTTATCTTTTTATTTCAGTGATAGACTAACATACCCAATATTTCTCAGTGTCATTATATAATAGAACTTGTTTCTATAGAATATAATTCTAATTTAAACAGATATTAGTTCTTCTTGTAATGAATAGGCTTGATGACTCTTGTATCTTGTCTGCTTAGCCAATCTAATTGTTCTCAGATATAAGGAAAAGTTGACGAATGATAAGTTTTTATTTAACATTAATCCTTAGAATCTAAATTAGCAATTAATTTTGATGACTGTTATTAGGAACTATTGCAATATGGGAGTACTCCAAAGTGGACCCAGGGCAAATCTATTGTTGAGCTATAGCTTTCTTTATGTGCCTCTGAGTTGATAACTGAAGGGACAAGATTACATTGTCAGGAGATCCAGATTTGACCTTAGTTTTTGTATTATGCATTTGTGTACATAAAGTGCTGAAAAGAATTCTAAATTAAGGAAAGCCAATCAGAAACTAATTTTAAAATATGTTCTGTGCCTTACAGTAATTTCCTCTCTCTATTATAAGGATGAGTTCCACCTATATTCATAATCTGTATATTTTCTTTGAATAGAAAAGACTAAATTTTTACTATTGCTTTCTGATATGAGCTTGATAACTTCAGGGACTTTTCACACACAGGATCAAGATAAAATGACACATTACAAAATTCTGGAAAAACAGAACACATCAAAGTTCTGTGGTAGATTAAATATCAAGTTTTTATGCCATCAACCTTTACAGTCTTCCTCATGAAAACAATATCTAAAGAAGTGGTCTATAGCCATGAAAAAACAGTCTTGAGGAAGCCTATACAAGGGAAAGGACCATATTGAAAAATTTTAAAAAATCTTCATGAAATGAAGCCCAAGGTTTCTATTTCCTCTTATCACTCCAAATTGAAAGTTGATTTTGGGCCAGACAATTTTTTTGCTGTCATCATAGGAGGGTGGACTTGGGAGTAGTGATTTTGCTGTGTTTGCAAACTGGAATTGAGAAATAATAATTGCTCAGTTCATAATATACTTATGGCCTGAGCAAAGATCTGTTTGAGTTCTTGATTAGGTAAGTAATTTTTAGGATGTGCTAATCTTAGGATGTGTTTATGCTGCTTGCTTTCTACTTCAAGCTTACCTTCCAGCAACACAGTCAAGAATAGGTTGCTAAAAGGGTATGCTTGTTTATTAGACCTTTGTTAAACCTGGAAGCTAAAATTACCAGCAGATTAAAGATCTCTGGGACATATTCTGTTAAAGGTTTCTAGTGTTTTTGGAGAACTATTTTAAATTACCCTAATGACAAATACTGTGAATCTGATGTCATTGTAGCTTAATATAGTGTGTAATGTATAATTTGACTAGTATTGCCTTTTTTTCTTTCTCCCGCTAGTAGAAAAAAATTATAGAAATACAGAATTATATTTTAGCAGTTCCCTCCTCTGCTTTGAACACATACCCCTGCTCCGAAGATGATTTTTGATAGGATGGCCAAATTTACAACAGTAAAAACTAAGAACCATTAATTTGTATGCGTTTACAGGTTATTGTTACTCCCTAACTTCAAGAATGCTTGCAGGCTCAGTTACTACTATATCTGAATTACAAAAATCCTGGTTGGCTATAAAGTGGCAGCAAAGATACAGGAAACTAATTCTCTGCTGTGGTGTAGTGATCTTGGGTTTTTGTAATACTAGGCTGAGTAAGCAGCAAGTGCTGATGTTGATTCTGATACTATGCCCTTTCCTCTGCTGTCTTTATTGTCACTAAAATTTTTCCAGTTTGGAGTGTACATCAAGTCTCCAAAACATCTTCCAAAACCTAGGACTCTCCTGGTAAAATTGGGAAATATGGCCAGTTTGTATTTGTTGTTGTTGTTGTTAGTTGCGAAGTTGTGTCCGACCCATCGCGACTCCATGGACAATGTTCCTCCAGGCCTTCCTGTCCTCTACCATCCTCTGGAGTCCATTTAAGCTCACGCCTACTGCTTCAGTGACTCAATCCAGCCACCTCATTCTCTGTTGTCCCCTTCTTCTTTTGCCCTCAATATTTCCCAGCATTAGGCTCTTCTCCAGTGAGTCCTTCCTTCTCATTAGGTGGCCAAAATATTTGACTTTCATCTTCAGGATCTGGCCTTCTAAAGAGCAGTCAGGGTTGATCTCCTCTAGGACTGACCGGTTTGATTGTCTTGCAGTCCAAGGGACTCGCAGGAGTCTTCTCCAGCACCATAGTTCAAAGGCCTCAATTCTTGGCACCCAGCCTTCCTTACGGTCAAACTTTCACAGCCATACATTGCAACTGGGAAAACCATAGTCTTAACTATACACACTTTTGTTGGCAGGGTGATGTCTCTGCTTTTTAGTATGCTGTCTAGATTTGCCATAGCTTTCCTCCCCAGGAGCAAGTGTCTTTTAATTTCTTGGCTGCAGTCCCCATTTGTGGTGATCTTGGAGTCCAGGAAAATGAAATCTGTCGCTACCTCCATTTCTTTCCCATCTGTTTGCCAGGAATTGATAGGGCCGGATGCCATGATCTTAGTTTTCTTAATGTTGAGTTTCAAGTCAACTTTTGCACTCTCCTTCTTCACCCGCATCAAGAGACTCTTTAGTTCCTCTTCGCTTTCTGCCATTAGAGTGTTATCATTTGCATATCTGAGGTTGTTGATATTTCTCCTGGCAATCAAGATATTCTCCACTGATACTAATAAATAATAGACTGCTTATTTTTAAGTAGTACCGTATTTTTCGCACTATAAGATGCACTTTCCTCACCCAAAAAGTGGGTGGAAATGCCTGTGCATCTTATAGAGCGAATATTATGGTGGGGGGAGGAGGGTTGATGTGGCGTCTGTGTTCGCCGCTGCCGCCTGTCACCGCTGTTGCTGTTTGCTGCCACCAGGGAATGCTGGAGCCTTCGCTGCCAAGCAGCTGATTGGTGGTTGGATCGGTCTCCCTGAATACAGCTGATCAGCTGTTCTAGGTGGCGGGAATTGCCGCCACCACTTGCCGCCGCTGCCAATCACCACTGCCCAATGGCGGTGGTGATAGGCAGCAGCGGCGAACGGTGGTGGCGATGAACAGCAAACGGTCATGGCGGTGAAAGACAGCAATAGGTGGCAGTGGCGATCCCTGCTGCCTAGAACAGCTGATCGGCAGTATTCCGGGAGGCCGATCCAACCGCCAATTAGCTGCTCAGCATTGCCCTACAGTGGCAGCAGTTCAGCTCAGTTGGCCAGTGATGGGCGCAATGAGCCATGTGCCGGGGCTGCGATAATGTGCTGAGCTGACCAGGCTGTTTGCTGTTTGCTGCTTGCTGCAAGGACGCTAGCCAGTTGAATACCGATGGATGCTGGGAGGCAGAGGCAGATTTTTTTTCTTGTTTTCCTCCTCCAAAGTAATCTGCCTCTTATAGGTCTTCTTTCAAATGAATATAATATTGACTTGGGAAGTGCTGGTCCAGACCAACTTTAAGATGGCTGTAAGAGGCAGTGATTTAGTTTTGTATCTTGTTCTGCTAAGGCCATCTAGTTTTTCTCAAACATACAACAAAGTTGAATGAATAGTAATATATGGTAGTGACATTGTACTTCAGGGTTATGAAATAAAATAGCTGCCCACCTAGTCTATATTTTCTATTTTTTCCAATTCCAAAACCAAGCCTTTATTTTAAGAGCTGGTTTTAACATTAAAACTTTTATTACTTGAGACCAGTTTAACTGAAAATTTTCTGAAAGGTAGCATCTCTGGTGGATGAACGACAAGTTTATACAGTTTTCTTGACAGTAATATTAGAAGTGGTTTGTTGTTGATTTTTCTCAGAATATTTTTTTTAAATTTCCTAATCTGTTCTATCCAAGTGCTAAGAAGATTACATGCCTATTTGAATCTTAAGATCCTTTTTGGAAGGCCTTTTCTGTATTCTTTTGGCAAGTGTGATTAGTTCTGACATCTTATTGATGATTTTTGTTATCATTTTAGGCCTTAGGCAGAGAAATCTTATATAGCTTTCCAAGCTATTGGTAAGAGGCAGCCTGGTGGATATTTTGCATTTCTCCATCTTTCTCTGTTTTTTATTTTTTTAAATTTTGATTCATTTATGACATTGTAATTATTTTGGTTCAAGGCATAGAATGGGTTTTCCAATTAGAAGCTATTTTTACTTTAGAAAGTCATGGCATCTCAACTTGAGTTCATGTAAAAATTTTGGGAAAGCAACAGGTGGACTGATTTCTTTTTCCAAGATAAGCATACTTTTGCAGATTCCTGGAAGAAAATCAAAAAATTATATAGTTTATGAAACACTGTTGGAACCGTTAAAGTTCATAGCTCATTACTTAAATTGTTACATTAAATTGTGAAGACTTCAATATTTTGATGAAGCAGAGGTTTCTTATTAAAAAAATCTTATTGTGAAGTGGAAGAATTAAGCTTTTACACTATTTTGCTTAATTCTTAAATTCAGTAGAATTCTTTTATATTCTCTGAGCTGTTCATTAGATATATTTTAAAAAATTTAGTTAGACATTTTAATGCTTTATTCTATACATTTTAATTTTCTTTATGTTTACAAATAATATTGATATACAAATTAATAATATAAATGGAATTTTTGGTATAGAGAAGCATATAGTGAAACTATTGCTTGCAAACAGAACAAATTCATAATAGTTATAAATGGTGTAGACCAGTATTTCCCAAACTTGGCAACTTTAAAAGGGGTGGACTTCAACTCCCAGAATCCCCTAGCAAATGTTGCTGGGTGGGGGATTCTGAGAGTTGAAGTCCATCCTTCTTAAAGTTGTAAAGGTTGAGAAACACTGGTGTAGACTGAATGTTATTCAGTAAGAAACGCTCAGGTCTTTCTGAATAGTTCATTAGAGTTGTTGGTGCAGAATACTGATGTCAAGTGCTATGCATATTTCAGAATCAGAACAGGTGGTCCTTGCTGTCCTATTTAATAACTGTTAACTTGGAGTACTGCATTCAGTTTTGGTCGCCACGATGTAAAAAAGATGTTGAGACTCTAGAAAGAGTGCAGAGAAGAGCAACAAAAATGATCAGGGGACTGGAGGCTAAAACATATGCAGAACAGTTGCTGGAACTGGGTATGTCTAGTTTAATGAAAAGAAGGACTAGGGGAGACATGATAGCAGTGTTCCAGTTTCTCAGGGGTTACCACAAAGAAGAGGGAGTCAAACTATTCTCCTGAGCACCTCAGGGTAGAACTTTTTTTTTTAATGCTAAAAAAGTATTAAGAGTTGTTAACCTAATCTTGCATAGCTTCTCCGGTAATATTGAACTGCAAACTAGGGCATACAAAACTTTTGCCAGACCAATTCTTGAATACAGCTCATCTGTCTGGAACCCAAGCTGCATATTGGACATTAATACAATTGACAAGTCCAGAGATATTTCACAAGAAGAGTCCTCCACTCCTCTGCTCGCAACAAAATACCTTATGCCACCAGACTTGAAATTTTGGGCTTAGACAACTTAGAACTTTGCCATCTTCAGTCTGATCTAAGCATAGTACATAAAATCATCTGCTACAATGTCCTACCAGCCAATGAATACTTCAGCTTCAACCAAAACAATACAAGAGCACACAATAGATACAAACTCATGGTAAACCGATCCAAACTAGACTGCAGAAAATACGACTTCAGTAACAGAGTTGTCAATGCCTGGAATGCACTACCTGACTGTGGTTTCTTCCCCAAACCCTCAAAACTTTAACCTTAGACTGTCTACTGTAGACCTCACCCAGTGGTGGAATTCAATTTTTTTTAACAACCGGTTGTGTGGGCGTGGCTTAGTTGGGGTGTGTGTGGCTTGGTGGTCATGTGACTGGGTGGGCGTGGCTAGCTGGTCATGTGACCGGGTGGGCATGGCTAGCTGGTCATGTGACCGGGTGGGCGTAGCTATGTGCCTAGGGACTACTCAGAGGGCTGAAAAAAGTCATTTCTGATCGGTCCTCGCACTTATGACCATCTTCACATTTATGCCCAATGCGGCATTCTTAACAACCGTGTCAGTCATTTCACTACTACTTCTCTTCACCATGGTGACAAGATAGGGCAAAAACGTAAAATGTGAGGACAGTCGTACGTTCGAGGACGTCACAAGTGCGAGGACCAGTCAAAAATTACTTTTTCAGCCCTCTGAGTAGTCCATATGCACATAGGGACTACCCAGAGGGCTGAAAAAAGTTATTTCTGACTGGTCCTCACACTTTTGACCGGTCTTCGCACTTATGACTGGTCATCATTTATGCCCATTGTAGCATTCTTAACAACCGTGTCACTCGTTTCACAACTGCTTCTCTTCAGCATGGTGACAAGATAGGGCAAAAACGTAAAATGTGAGGACAGTCGTAAGTTTGAGGAATGGTCACAAGTGCGAGG
Organism: Ptyas mucosa; assembly: GCA_012654045.1. NCBI lineage: Eukaryota > Metazoa > Chordata > Lepidosauria > Squamata > Colubridae > Ptyas > Ptyas mucosa. The sequence goes on from WNWU01000002.1 coordinate 44,201,322, forward strand.
ACCAGTCAAAAATTACTTTTTCAGCCCTCT
>WNWU01000002.1:44201361-44474788 GCA_012654045.1 Ptyas mucosa
GTCAAAAATTACTTTTTCAGCCCTCTGAGTAGTCCATATGCACAAAACGATACAGCAAGAGAGGGATGAAGGAGTAGGAGTAGGAGTGAGGTTAAGAGAGGGAGGAAGAGAGGAGGAGGAGAAGAAGAAAGGAAGAGGAAGTAGGGAGGAGAAGAAGAGGGGGGGAAGAGAAAGTAAGAAGGAAAGAAAAGAGAGAGGTGGTAGGTTGGAGGAGAAAGATTGCTGTACAATAAAAAAAATGAAAGGTAAGAAAGCCAAACCCAAACAAATATAAAAATATTAAGATAAAGAATGAATTGTTAAACTTTAAAGAATAAAGGAGAACAAATATGAATAAATAGCAATAATTAGAAACACACATACAAACATACAATGTATTTTCTTTGAATAGAGTATTTGGCCGGTTCACAAATTTAAACAGTGTTTAGTCATTTCGATTAAATTTACAATTTCTATATTTCCTTTTTGCCATATTTAGTCATCTATTTTTTTAAAAAACCAATATTACCCTTCATCCTCATCTCTAATCTTAATCAAATTCAATTTTTCCCTTCTATTCTATATTATACCCCTTCCCATTGTCATCTATTTTTATATCCATCCTCACATTGGTTAATTATGTAATATTGCAGTTGTTTAATACAAATTCAACATTTTAATATAAATCAATTAGTTATGTAACTATCTTTTTTGTATATTAATCAATATGAACATGAATATTCCAATTATTTCCATGCAATCCAATTTCTTACAAATCCATTAATTATATTTACCAATAATAATAAACCAAATAGTTTCCCCCATATATTCCTCCAAACCACAACTTAACCGTTTCTGCTTTCAATACAATATACAATTAATAGTATCTCAATTATTAGAATTCCCTAGTTAAATAGATAAATTTTTTCTTTTGTGTTTTAAAATCTTGAACTCTCCTCTTTTGAACTAAATTTCCCATTGTTTACACCTACCTTTTTTGGTGAGCAAAGAGAAAAAGAAATCTCTCTCCCTGCGTGCAGCAGAGCCTGCTTTACTTTCGGTTTCCTTTTAGCTAAGGGAAAAAAATCACTCTTTGCAGCAAAAGCTTGCAAAAGAGCCTGCACAAAACAGCTGAGAGCGAATCAGAGTCGGGAGAGTCGGGAGGCAGATCTATTCAAGCCTAAACTAAAGCTGAAAGGAGTTTTTTCCTGCTGTTTGCTTGCAAGGAGGTAACTGCTGCGAGGCACAGGGCAAAGGGTGGGGGCCACCCTCCTTGCCACTTAGCCCCCCCGTCACCCCCTTTTGCCTCTAGCGCCCCCCTGCTGCCCCGTCCCCCTAAGGCATCCCACGGCCCGCGGTACCGCCCCCTTTGGCAACCATTGGCTTAACTATTTAACTCCTTAACAACTGGTTCTACTGAAGTAGAATCCCACCACAGGGTCTACTCATTTGTTTTCTTTTGACACTGATCAGCCGTAGGGCGGTGCTTTGAAGCCGTAGGGCGGTGCTTTGCAACGGCAGCTGCAAGGCCAATAAAATTACCAAAAAACACTGAACTGTTTGTTAAATTGCTGGCTCGCCCACCCCTCGCCCAGTGGTGTGGAGGGGCGGGGCAAGAGGCGGGGCGAGCCAGCAATTTAACAAACTGTTCGGCCGAACCACCTAGAACCGGCAGAATCCCACCACTGACCTCACCCCATTCCTAAGAGTTTTTTAAGGGGCGTGCTTAAGCGCACCAGTGTGCCTACCGTCCCTGTCCTAATGTTTTCTTTTATTCATATCCTTTTCATGTATTTATAATTATGTTTACACTTTTATCTGTCATAAAATACATGCTTGATGAAAAATACAAATAAAAATGATTGTTTACAAAAAAAAAAGAACAAGAAGCAATGGGTGGAAACTAATCAAGGAGAAAAGCAATTTAGAACTAAGGAGAAATTTCCTGACAGAACAATTAATCAGTGGAACAACTTGCCTGCAGATGTTGTGAAATCTCCAACACTGGAAATTTTTAAGAAGATGCTGGATAACCATTTGTCTGAAGTGGTGTAGGGTTTCCTGCTTAAGCAGGGGGTTGGATTAGAATACCTCCAAGGTCCCTTCCAATTCTGTTATTCTATTCTAAATATAGTTCAAAGTTATGACAGGGCTAAAAAAGTAGCTTTACAACCGTAGTTTGCAATTAAGAACACTTATAGCTTTCCTGATCACATGATTGATTCAGTGCTTCAAAATCAACAGTCATTTATGACGATTGTAGCATTCCACGGTTGCATGATTGCCATTTAAATGTTTCATAGGTGGCTTTCAACAAGCAGGATCAATGGAGATTCTGCCAGTAAAAACATGTCATTGCAGTCATTGATGTTTTGCTTAATAAATGGATTGCTTAGTGATGGAGTTGCCAATCCCAATTGAATTTATTAAGGAAGGATTATCTATATATAACAAAACAGTTAATAGATGCAGAATTGTTATTTATTTAGTAATCAAATTTATATAGCCCCTGATCTCATGAGAAGTAACTCTGGGCAGTGTACAATTACAATTATTTGAAATATAATAGCCTTAAAATTATATTAAAATGAGTGCTTCCCAGGGTTACTGGATTGGAATAAGGATTCAAATTATACTAACGTGATTCTGATAACAGATTATAGAGACTTGTATTTTCGTTTTTTGGGGGAAGCAGTTATTTAGTGATTTTATGCCTCTTCCTTGTTTTTATCTTACCCCCTTCCTTTAAATAATTGAAAAGGTCACAAAGTAAATACCAGATTTTTGTAATTCATCAGGACTCCTAATTGTCTACTGTTGGGCATACAAACAATTCACTCTCCCTCTCATACCCAGCAATGTGGGAGGGACAGAAGAAAACACTGTTGGAAAAGCCTTTGCCTGCAGTAATGATAGCTTTAAAATTAAATGGGTAAAATTTGGTTGGAGATGGAGATGGAGCATATTTGGTTAAATAAGAATATCTGTGTCTGCAGTAAAGGCTACAAGAATAGAAAGCATGTTTGTTTTCCATTGAAAATACAAAATGCAATAGATATTTTCTTCTGTCCATAGTTTAAATAAAAAAATAGAAAGCAAAATAAACGAAAAGGTCAGTTCTTATTTTCAAAAACAGATCAGTTTTAGAAAATTATGAATTATCTCAATAAAAATCAAGTATATATATGGTTATAAATATTATTGTCAAGTACAGTAGTTAATATTAATACTTTTTCAAAAGAGGTTTTATCAAAAGGCGATAATTTGATTTGGGATTTGTTTCCCTTCCTAAGATTTTGGATACCTTGGATAAATAAAAGAATATAGCTAAAGGCGAAATGTAATTTTTAAAAAATTGTAACCTACAGAAGGTACTTATGAAACCACTGCACTCCTTTTAGGGTTGGCTTGCTTAAAAGTTCATAAATACTTTGAGACTACTGAAGACTTAATCCACCTATTTCTTTCCCATAACTGTGGAAAAAACTCTATAAATGTTGTTCAGTGGTTTGTTTTTGTATTTCAGTAGTTTATTCTTGTGGGCCTCTGGATTGGGAAACAGAATGAAAGTTTTGGATGACTTGGCCACTTTAGCACCTAATCTCTGGAATTTGTACAAAATTTTTGCTTTTGAGTTTGTAGTTCTAGGGACAATAATCATACTAATAATAGAAGCTTTTTAAAGGAGGCTTTGGCACTAAAAGACAAAAAGAAGGGGAAATAGTGTGTAAACAGTCCAAATACAATTAAAACTGGGGACAAAAAGTTCACTGGGCAAATGCATGTGGTAATCTATTAAACTATAGTTGCAGGTTTAATGTTGTGGTCCGCCAGCAGCCTGTGGAACTGGCAGCAGAGTCGGACAGTGAGGAGGCTGGGGAGGAACATGGGCCAGTCCTGGAGTTTGGGGAAGGCTCGGACGAGAGCTCTGCATCGGAGACAGAGATGGGCCAGGGCTATCTGGGAATTTTGTGCAGACTCCGGAGCCTACAGAGTTGGACTTCAGAGAGGCAGAGGAACAGGGGGAGCCTGTTTCTAGTATGCACATGCGCAAAGCTGCTAGAAGGCAAGAACAGTTAAAACAAAAAGGACAACTTGGGAGTAAGGCTTGGAGATGATTGACCCCTCCCATAAGACATAATGGAAGAACAAAGGCATGTGGGCCTTTGCAGGAAGCAACATTGTGGATGGTGTCAGTTTGTACTTTGAAGCTCTGTTTTTAACTCTGTTTCCGTGTGGCCTTGCCAAGATAATTGCCAATTAGGTCTTTGGCAGCGTGTCAAAGAAGATAAAGGTGGGTGTTTACCAGCCTTATCCGAAGGACTGTGGCAGATTTTTGTTGGACTATTTATAAACTCTTGGTGATTCAGCACATGCTGTGAATGAAAGGAATTCATAGCCGTTAAAATAAAAAAGGGTTTTTGGGACTACCGTAATTGTATCTATCAGGAAGCCTAGGTCAGAACATTTAAGACATCCTAAAAGTAATCCTCACCGCATAGAAATTGGGAGCATGAATTGCATTGTTAATTGACATAGTTATAAGGCATGACATTACCATAGCAGTTCCAGTAGCCCCGCTGGAGTTTGATCCTGATGGGATTGAAGGTTGACTCAGCTTTCCTTCCAAGGTCAGTAAAATGAGGACCCAGATTGTTGGGGTCAATATGCTGTCATTGGAAACTGCCCAGAGAGTGCTGTAAAGCACTATGGAGTAGTATATAGGTCTAAGTGCTATTGCTATCAATGTTCAGTAATTAACAAAGGCAGTCAATTCCAATTTGTTTTAAACTTTTATCTGAATACTTAGATCAGTTCTATTTCTGTAAAAGATACAAAAAGAAGAGTGTTTTTTATTAAATTAATAAAAAAAAATTGGCCCATTTTTTGTTAACTGCCAAAGCCATGTCTGTGAACTCTACCTTGCATCTCTCCTTATATGACTAGCATTATGTCTACCTTTTGAAAAATTTGTGTTTTAATGTTGTTTTCATTCTACTGTAAGATTGAGAATAATTTTTCTCATGGTATTTTTTGATTGGGAAAAAGTTTCCCCCTTGACTTTCTTTATTAAGAAAAGGTTGTAACATGCTGCTATAAAACTGAGATTTAATTTAGCCTGTCTACTTAGCTTTACTTCAGAACTTTTCATTATGAGCCAACTTCTTTGTAAAAGTACGATTGGGTTTTTAATAGCTGGCTGGCCTCTCTCCAGTGGCAAATAACTTTGGAACTGCATAGACTATTAATTTCATGTGATCATGAACTAAATACAAATTAGTTGAAGGCAAGAGGTGAAAGTTCAGTTGGTTATTTTACCAATAAGATAATACCGTGTTTTCCCGAAAATAAGGCGCTTGGCCTTATTGCCATGCACTCAAAAGCCCGATTGGGCTTATTATCAGGGGATGTCTTATTTGGGGGGAAACAGAGTGTGTCACAGAGACTGCTTGCCAGAACTTAATTTGCAGCCTTTCGGCTGGGAGCTCACGGCCTTGCAATTATTGCAAGGAACTGATAAGGTCTGTTATTGCAGTTAATTCCTTTAAGGACTATTGCCTGGACTTTTCGGTGGGTGAATGCTATTAATTCACAAGAGGTAAATAAAGAGGGGATTTTCATGACCAGGAGTCTGTTTCTTGCTTCTGCTAAGGCTGGGTCAGAACAGCTGAGGGAAAGTGATTGTCCAAAATCACCCACTAAACTGTTGGGTTGGATCTCCTTACTCCAAGTCCCATAATTTAGACATTATACTGCAGCTTATACAGCGGGTTTTAAGCCAAAAGCTTAACCTGCCACTCAGGTTAGATAATTTGGTTCTTTGGTGTTGGCTTTTAAATTACTGATAAAATGTTGCATCACACTCTCAGTGATTAAAACTGCTTTTTGTTTAAATATCCCATTTTGTTTCATCATCTTTTTATCTGACTTTGGTTTGTTTGGTTTTTTTACTTTTTGGCATTTTCTCATGGTTTTACTAAAAATATCTTTGAGAATAATACATTGTGGAATATATTAAATAAATTGTTCAAAAATGTATCATTAGAAACTGGGACACACACAATAATGTGGTTAACCTATAACAATTTACTATGTTATTGGTTTGTTTTGACTTGGCATGATTTGTTAACTCACTCAGTAATAGTTTAGCATTATCTGTGGATCAGGCAATTGTCTTTCCTTATTGGTTTGTGTGAACTTTTCCACTGCAATATAGAAGTGTAAATTGTCAGCATTATTGCAGGCATCTGATTTTTAGGCTTATACTTGTAACTGTGCTTGAGTGCAATGACTTTGTACATCATGCATAATCATAGTGTGGTTTATTTGGTATTGGCATAGCGTCTTCTGTGAACCCAGCTATTCTAAGTTAAACCATACTTAACAAATGAACCCACCCAGTGTTGACTATGAGGCCACACTTTTGGTAAGGATAATACAGGATGTGTTAATTTTCATATTTTACGGATAACTTGGTCCATCCCAAACTGGAAATCCTCCAGTTGTGTTTTAGGCTACAATACTATTGGTTAAACTCACTTGGGATTATGAGAATTTTAGTTCAATGCATCTTTAAAGTCCAACTGATTAAGGAAAGCTGGAATAACAAATGTTTATTGAGTACTATGTCAAAATCCACTTACATACTTATCTTCCTCTGGGTCCTGATGGCTATATATAGGTTAGCTTTTTTCAGCTACTTCTGTAAGTCTGATTACCTTAAACCTTGTATTCATCGATGCCCATTCAACTAATTTACGGTTTCAGTCTTCTGTAATATGTATAGATACATTTTGTAACATAGCAACATTTCTCATGAAGCTGCCTTTTTTTTATGGAATCCTACCCTTTTACTGACCTGTTCTTCAAGCAGATTTTTAAAATGTGATTTTTGGTATGCCTTTATTTTTCTCTCAAGATGATTAAATACTGAGAGTAGACAAATTAAAGATTTGCCATTTTGCTGTTTTGAATGTTCTATAAGGCACAAGATTTTTTAAACAAAAAGCTCAATTTGATGTTTAGTCCACTTGCCTACCATTTAGTCTAGTTGCCATAGCAATGTTGGGAGACTCATGTTTCTATGTTCTATTTATCTATGTAATCTGGGTTTTTTTTCAAAAAGGCAGAGGTTTCTCTCTTTATGAAGCAATTTATAAAAGTGCCAGTAAGAGAGATGGTAAGACAATACTATATCTCTCTTAAACATTAATTAGTGCAAGTGGAAATCTGAAATTGGTCCCAACAAACAGTTTATTAAATAGTGTATTACATCCCAAAGGTGCTTTTTCAAGAGGCAACTGGACTTTCTAGTTTTTCTTTGAAGACTTTTCACTTCTCATCCAAGAACCTTCTTCAGCTCTGACTGGATGATGGGGAATAGAAGGATTTATACTCCTTTCAGAGGTTTATCTATGTCATCAGGGTCACTTGAGTGGTGCAAATGGGTGTGGAGCCTTCTTGGAAACTGTTGAAAGGACTTGTGTTGTAGACTGGAGATAGATGATGTCGTATCCCTCCCCCTCTGTTGAGAGAGGGTAGTTCAATTTTGACATAAATGGCCTCTTTGACCCCTCTTTCAAACCAACAATTCTCTCTGTCCAAAATGTGGATTTTGCTGTTTTCAAAAGAGTAGCCTTTGTCTTTTAAATGCAGATGGACATCTGAATCTAGTTCTGATTGGTTTGTTCTCCTATGTTGTGCCACGCATTTATGAAGTGGTTGTTTTGTTTCCCCAATGTACAGATTTGCACATGGCTCACTGCATTGTACTGCATATCAGTTTATGTCTAGGTGTTTTATCCTTGGGATGGAAAAGCTTCTGTCTTAGTGTACTGTATTCTTAGGTTTGAAGTGTACACGTATGTTGTGTTGGTTGAAAATCCTCCTAAACTTTTCTGATATTTCTGCAACATATGGAATGACAGCGTTGCTTCATTTATTGTCCTCTTTGTTATTTGTTATAGAGGAGCTCCTCTAGGGTCTTTTTTTTTGAAATTCTATCCACAGCCTTCCCTGACTTCAATGTAGGGAAGGCATTGGGCAATACATTTTTTCTGTTCTGTGGTGGAAAATGCACGACTATCTTAATGCAACCTCTAAAACAGATGTAATGAAGAAAAAAAAATAAGCTCCAACTTTTTAAGGGAAAAAAATAGAATTTCTGGTACCGCTTGCATGATTCAGCCATTTCTGTTGGCAGCCTCCTAACTTTTGTAATCCCTTCCTTCCTCATAAAAAATTAAGTCAACCCTCAGCTCCTCCAAAGGTTGTCCACAAATAGTTTTGAAAAATAAAGTCTTATAGAAAGGAAAGCTGCTGTGCATTGTCAGTGACTTAAATCAGTTTTTCTCAACCTTGGCAACTTGAAGATGTGTGGACTTCAAGTCTCAGAATTCCCAGCCAGCATAGTTCACACTTCTTCAAATTGCCATGGTTGAGAAACATCGACTTAAAATATATAGACAAGAAATATGATGTGAAATGTGCCTAATGTGGTCCTTCACCTTGAAACTGTTGTGAATACTGTGGAAACCAGAGGATGGCTATCTATATTTACATTCTGGTTGAAACTATTGTTTTTTCTGTGGTCTGAGGTTGTTTGATCCTCACTGATACCTTTAAACTGAAGGTTTCATTACCTTTAAATTGGAGATTAATTATAGAAGCTGCAGAGTTATGGATTTTCACATGTTATTACTGTATTATAAGGACATATAAAGTATATATAAAATACATATAAAGACATATAAAGACTATAAATAGGTGGTGTCAAACCTTAATTGTTATGATTGTAGAAAGTCAATTAGATTTATCAGCCCTCCCTAAAGAGGTTTTTTAAATAGTTGTTCTCCTTTTTAAAGTACAGTACCTAAACAAAATATCCATCCCTAAATTTAGGAGATCATTAACCTTAGTATGTTTTAATTCACTTTTCAGAGCTTTCATTCAAAGAAAGTTCTAGAATATTTCTTATTCTGTAAGAGTTTGTTGTTGCTGAAGTGGTTGAAAATGCAATCCATGTATTATAGTGCTGCCCATTTTATAAAAATACAGTGTTAGGTTTTGTATCTTCCTTGCTCTATTAACTAAGTTTCTAGGTTATTCAGATTTATTTAATGCACAGTGTTTATTAATGATATGTAATTCAATTTCTTTGAAGCCTTTTTTTGCTATTGTTTCTAATCATATCGATTATTTGGTTATTGTAGTTTGTTTTTAAACATTTAATTTTTAAATTTTAATTTCTGTCTCTTAGAAATGAAATTCTAATTTTGGCCATAATAAAGAACTGATTGACTAGATCGGGAAGATGCGTGACTAACTATGGATTATCTCTGTCTGTTTGACAGATTGCATAGAATTAGACTGAAGGGACCTTAAGAGATCATGTCCTGAATAATGAGTCAGCTCAGTGGATGATTTCCATGATAGCATTTAATTGCTAACTCCTGTCTTTTGCAAGTGGAAGATGGATTATAAAGTGGTTCTTAAATTCTGAGATAGTAGAGAAAAATAGTTTCAGCTATAGAAACACATTTCCCCCAAATAACTGTTCTTAGTAGTAGAACATAATCTTTGAATGGAGGAAGTTCAGACTTAATTATTATTAATTAAAATATTTCAGGCAGTAAAGTTAAGAAAGAGAACTGTCATCATTTAGAATAGATAATTAGATAGAAGTCTGATGTCTTCCTGTCACATGTATTAGCCTATAACTGACACTATTTTCAGCAAGATGTTGAAGATATTAGTGGTTAAGAATGATAGTCATTTAACACTTCAGATATCCATCAGGATGGAAATAATTGGAGGAGACAGTATGAATAGATGTGCTAGAAGCTTGATTTTAAAGAAGCTTCGTAAGTTTGGACTCAAAAGAGTTTAAAATGTAATATGGATCTGATTCCAATGAGCTAATAGTTTTGGTATGCTTAGTGAACTTCCCCTCACTTCTTTTAACATATGCCAACATATGTTTTCTAATAGAATTGTTATAGTATTTTGGATAAAGCAGTCTTGTTCAAGTTTGTTCCTTACCTCCCCAATACACTAGGATAGCAACACCCAGAATTTCTAGTTAATGGGAATTTAAAAGTGTTAGAAAAAACAAGCCACAAGTTTCTTTAAATGTGTGGAAATATATTCCTGATTCTTCAGATCCAAACTATTCTCTAGTTGGATGATGGCAAAATCTGTAGCTCTTTTAGTAAATTAGATTGATGATTATGCTTGCTTTGTTCTATGACAGTGTTGGCTAACCTTTTCTGGAGTCAGTGCCCAAAGCGCGCATGCGTGCGCCCATACCCCCAAAATGCAATGCACGTGTGGTCCCCGCTATATGTGCCCTGACCCCCAATGCATGTGTGCATGGGGTCTTGCATGCACCCCCCTCACATGAGTGAGGGCGCCCCACCTCCTGCTCTTGCACATTCACCCCGCGCATGCGCAGCAGGGACCCAAAGACCAGCTGGCCAGTGGGAAGTGCGTGCGCGCGCATGCTCAGCAGAGCTGAACTGAGGTGACGTCTCACATGCCATCAGAGAGGGCACTGCATGCCACAGGTTCACCATCACGGTCCTATAATATATCTGCTTGCCCCCAAAACCTGTAATTTATGCCCTTCTAATAGAAAGTCTTAATACTGTACCCACAGTGAAGTTTGAGACAGTAATTAGTCTTCAATCTTGCTTACCTTGCTTGGCAACATTGTGCTTTCTTTTTGCAATTTTTACAGTTGCATATAACTTTAATTATCACATGACATGACTGAAAATAATAAGATACAGGTTATCTAGTCTTAAATTATCTTTCATTTATCCATGAATATTGTAGAATGTTGTCATGCATGCACACATATAAGTTGAAAATGTGTAGTAATTTTGCATCAGCACAGAGCCAGACTTTTCATATAAATAACTTTTGTACTAACTAGTTTGTAATCTGGGTTTGCATACGAGGAACAAGAAGCATGAAAATAATTTCATTAGAAGAACCCCAAATGACTCAAATTGTTCCAGCCGCCAATTTATTAGATAAGCAAACAGGTTTCATACAGATTATATTTATTTGGGAATCCTTAAACACATAAGACTTACAATCATAGTGAGTCACGGTGAGGTGCATCCATATTTCATAATGTGTCCCATTTCCTAGTGTAAAAGGATGGTAGTTTGTCCCCCTGTTCAGAAAGCATGTTTCTTTCTTCTTAGCTAATTCAAAATGGCCCCAGTCTTTCTTCTAAAACCCAGGCCGAAAGCCTAGTGGCCAATCAGACACTCAGATATGGTCACATGTCCTGGACTACATTTCTCATAATGCAATCTCTCACTACATCTCCCACAATGCAATCTCTTAAGGAGACAGCTCTTAATTCTCAAGGTAACTAACTCACCTCAACACACTATCTGTAACAGCACACTGATTTTGACTGAAAACATCCTTAAGTCAAAATTCAAATCCTGCATTTGGAACCAATTTATTTAATTGCCGTATTGCTTAGCTTTTTCTAATTTTACATTGACCTTATTTATAAAAACATTTATTAGAGATGCCCTTCATTCTTGTAGGTTCTGGGTTGATGTGCAAATGCAATTTAAACAGGAAGTAAAGGTCACTTTTAAAAAATCTGAATCATTCTGGATACAAATTTACTGAATATGAATAAATAAAATAGGAATAAAAAGCTTCTACCTATTTTGCTTACAGATCAGAAGAACTTTTTGTATCTATTCAGTGATAAATAATGCTGGAATTATTTGGAGACTCGCTGCAGGAATTGACATAGTTCAGAGCTTTAAAAACTTGATATACAGAGTATACAATAGGTAGTCATAGACTTACAACCATTTGTTAAGTGACCATTAAAGTTACAACAGCACTGAAAAAGTTACTTATCACAATTTTTCACACTTGTCTGTTGCAGCTGAATAGAGATTCAGTTGTGAATCAGTTGTGCTGAATAGAAATTGACCTAGGCCTGTGGCCTGATTTACATACAGGTGGTCATAATTAACAACCATTTACTCAGTAACCATTCAAAGTGAATTTTTAAATAACTTTATTAAGTTTTCTGAAAGTAAACAAAATAAGCACTAACAAGTTTTTTCCAATTTTGGAGATTTGAAAAATATTGTTTCAAATCTCCATTTGATCATGGAGTCCAATTATTTGGACTTCTCACTGCTTCTCCCCACCTCTCAGATAAGGTCTCTTTAAAAGAGTTTCTAGAAAAAAACCTGGATGTTTATATAGTATTAAATAAATGATGCTGATAAACCATACTTTATAAACCATAATGACTGGGTTCACATAGTATGCAAAATATATTGTGGATCAGTGAAGTATGCCAGGCAGGTCTCTGAGCTTTCCTTTCTCTTCTGCCTGTCAGACATAAAAGGTATTTTTTTTCTTTATGTCTCATAAAAAAATATGGTCTTTGTTTACACTCCTCTGTTTCAAGTTAGTTATCACTCTGAACAAGGTTTTTGGTGGTATGAAAGGCTGCTTAAATTATAGAGGAAACGCTTATGAGGAGTTTATGTCTGTGTATAATCTATAATCTGACAATTGGGAGTTAGAAATATGTGAATTTGGGCTGAGGTAAATGGGTAATTGCTAAAAGCATTCATAAGCTTCCTAATCCATGCAGTTGTTAATTAAAAGGTTACACTGATATATGAAGTTGCAAATATTTTTATCAACTGCTTCAAAAGAAGATTTGGAAATCTACTTTCCAATAACTAGTACTTTAAAGGACAGTGAATCTTGATTAAATAAATACATGGAGGCTAGCTCTATCTAATGATGATGTTTGGAAACTCCGTGTCTTGAAATAATAGGTAGAGTGTTGGGTTTCTTCAGTCTGAAGAAGCTATTTGGATAATCAGCAAAAGGTTTCAAACCAAAAGAAAAAGAAGTCCAGTTACCATGACTCAGTTTCCAAAGGCAAGTAGGGATGGGGCTGACCTCACGTTTGTCCTTATTTTGGACAAAGATCAGTATAGAAAAAAATAGTTAACAAACTGAAAGTAAAAAAGATAGACCAAACGTTAGACTTAGATTAAAAATATATTGTCACTATTGTTACCACTGTAAGATATGTTTCTACGGTATTATTATTTATTTATTTGGCCAAGTGTGGTTAGACATGCAAGGAATTCTGTATAGAAGCACTCAAGACAAATTCCTTGTATCCATACTTGGCCAGATAAATAATTAAAAACAACCAACCAACCAACCAACCAACCAACCAAATAAACAATAGAAGCATACCTTATAGTGGTAACAATAGTAACAATATATTTTTAATCTGTGGCTTATGTTTTAGGATCAAAAAACAATGTTATTCATCTAAAATTAAGACAAAGCTAAAATTCTTAGGACAGGGGTGTCAAACTCGGTTTCATTGAGGGCTGCATCAGCGTTGTGTTTGACTTTGGGGGCACAGAGTGGGTGTGGCCAAGATGGGCATGGACAGATCAACGTCACTCGTGCCTGGGGCACCTGTGGTGGCCCGAGCGCTTTGCCAGAGAAAATGGGCTCCCAATAGCCTCCTGTAATCTTCTGCCAGCAAAAACGGAGCTCGGGAGGGCCGCCGTTTTCAGCTGTGACAGCCTCATACAACCATCTACCAGCGAAAACAGAGCTGGCAGCCCTCCCGAGCTTGGTTTTGCTGGCAGAGGCACCGCGGGCCAGTCCTTTGCTGTTTCCAGGGCAGCCCTATGGGGCCAGATCTAAGCACCCCATGGGCCAGATCTGGCCCCTGGGCCTTGAGTTTGACACCCCTGTCTTAGGAGGTTAAAATAAATTGGAATAAAGTGACATCTATCTACAGTATACTTATTTAGCATTGTTTAAATGTTAGGCACAATTATACTAACTATACAGTACTGAGGGATGGACATTAGTCAGCTTGAGTCTTACTAGCAGCATAACAGAATTTGGCTATATCCAGAGAGGTAGAAAATATCAGAACGACTTAGATATTTTATCAGATAAAGAGAAATAAAATGGATTATAATATCTACATAAAAGCAGCAGTACACTAAAATGTGGGTGCTTGTAACACATGGACATAATCAAGCAGCATATAGTATTGATGTTTTTTTCTATCTGCCTTTCAAAATGGTTGCCAGCGTTAAAGCCCTTCTCATCTTGGATGTATAATATTGTTTAAGTATCTTGCCAGTTTAAACATATAAGATTGGCTGCTCAGGAAAGCATTCCTTGGCAGTAGAGCCTGGTCTTGTATTTCCACATCCAGAATGTGTTAAGATTCTCCTGACTTGTTCATGTCCCAAAGAAAAAAAAATCTCTTGTGAAAAGCCATAAAATTGCAATTTAGCAAGGAGATCTCACTTCCATCTAAGCACTAAAAATTGTCTAAGAATGTCAGGGAGGTCAAACCTATGGGGGGAAAAAATAAACTCCAGGCATTATGTGAAGAAAATCAGGCAGTTTTTTTGTCTTAATTGATCCCATTTTGTAGTGGAGCATAGCATTAGAGACAGGGTAGTACTTGGAGTATATTTCTTAGGAATTTGGATTGTCCAGTTTCTAATTCTAAATAATTATCATAAGGGTCTAGTTGTGAACATAGAAGAACTGGGCACATACTTGGTTGTAAATAGCTGTAGGGAAAAAAAGAGGCTGACACAAAAAAGGTACTTCTTGTTCTGTAACAAGTTTTAATTGCTAAAACTGAACTGTGCAATAACAAAGTTACATCCCGTATATACTCGAGTATAAGCCGACCCGAATATAAGCCGAGGCCCCCAATTTTACCACAAAAAAGTGGGAAAACTTATTGACTCGAGTATAAGCCGGGGGTGGGAAATGCAGTGGCTACTGTTAAATTTCAAAATAAAAAAAGACTGGTCAAAAGTGCGGGGACCTGTCAGAAATCACTTTTTTCAGCCCTCTGGGTAGTCCTTTTGTGCATATGGACTACTGGGAGGGCTGAAAAAGTGATTTTTGACTGGTCCTCGCACTTGTGACCAGTCCTCAAACTTATGACTGTCCTCACATTTTATGTTTTTGCCCTATCTTGTCACCATGGTGAAGAGAAGCAGTTGTGAAATGAGTGACACGGTTGTTAACAATGCTACAATGGGCATAAATGATGTCCAGTCATAAGTGCGAAGACCGGTCAAAAGTGTGAGGACCTGTCAGAAATCACTTTTTTCAGCCCTCTGGGTAGTCCTTTTGTGCATATGGACTACTCAGAGGGCTGAAAAAGTAATTTTTGACTGGTCCTCGCACTTGTGACCAGTCCTCAAACTTACAACTGTCCTCACATTTTACGTTTTTGCCCTATCTTATCACCATGGTAAAGAGAAGCAGCTGTGAAATGAGTGATATAGTTGTTAAGAATGCTACAATGGGCATAAATGATGACCAGTCATAAGTGCGAAGACCGGTCAAAAGTGCAAGGACCAGTCAAAATAACTTTTTCAGCCCTCCCAGTAGTCCGTGTGCATAAAAGGATACAGCAATAGAGAGGGATGAAGGAAGGGAAGGGAAATTAGAGTAGGAGTGAGGTTAAGAGAGGGAGGAAGAGAGGAGGAGAAGAAGAAAGGAAGAGGAAGTAGGGAGGAGAAGAAGAGGGGGGGAAGAGAAAGTAAGAAGGAAAGAAAAGAGAGAGGTGGTAGGTTTGAGGAGAAAGATTGCTGTACAATAAAAAAGATGAAAGGGAAGAAAACCAACCCCAAACAAATATAAAGATATCAAGATAAAGAATGAATTGTTAAACTTTAAAGAATAAAAGAGAACAAATATGAATAAATAGCAATAATTAGAAACACACATACAAACATACAATGTATTTTCTTTGAACAGAGTATTTGGCCGGTTCACAAATTTAAACAGTGTTTAGTCATTTCACTTAAATTTACAATTTCTGTATTTCCTTTTTGCCATATTTATTCCTCATCTATTTTTTTAAAAAACTAATATTACCCTTCATCCTCATCTCTAATCTTAATCAAATTCAATTTTTCACTTCTCTTCTATATTATACCTTCCCATTGTCATCTATTTTTATATCCATCCTCACATTGGTTAATTATGTAATATTACAGTTGTTCAATATAAATTCAACATTTTAATATAAATCAATTAGTTATTTAACTATCTTCTTTGTATATTAATCAATATGAACATGAATATTCCAATTATTTCCATGCAATCCAATTTCTTACAAATCAATTAATTATATTTACCAATAATAATAAACCAAATAATTTCCCCCATATATTCTTCCAAACCACAACTTAACCATTTCTGCTTTCAACACAATATACAATTAATAGTATCTCAATTATTACAATTCCCTAATTAAATAGAGCTTTTTTTCTTTTGTGTTTTAAAATCTTGAACTCTCCTCTTTTGCCATTTGCCATAAATTTCCCATTGTTTGCACCTACCTTTTTTGATGAGGAAAAAGAAAAGAAATCTGCCTTTCCAACGTTGCAAGCAAACAGCAAAGCCAACAACCTGCTTTAGTTTCGGTTTCGTTTTCAGCTTGAATTGCACAAGGAGAAAAAAAAATGTGCTCCAGCAGCACTCTTTGCAACTAGCAAAAGACTCCTGCCCAAAAGGAGCTGAGAGCAAATCAGCTGAGAGTCGGGAGGCTGTTCAAATCAACTTATGGTAATTAACCTATACTGAAGCTGAAAGAGGCTGTTTTTTCTATTTTTGCAGACACGGGTCTACGCATTTGTTTTCTTTTAATACTGATCAGCTGTAGGACGGCCCTTTGAAGCCCTCCGGCAAGAATTTAAACAGGTTTTTTTCCCTCTAGCCATCAGCTGGGACTCAGGAGGCAGCAATAGATTGGGAGTGGGCGGGGTAAGCAAATCCCGTTCTCCCGCCGTTCCCTAGCTTGTCCTGCATTCTTTCCAAAAATCGGGACATTTTTAAAATCGGACGTCTGGTCACTTAGGAAAAAGGCATTTTTTTCGTGACTCGAATATAAGCCGAGTGGGGCTTTTTCAGCCTGAAAAACGTGCTGAAAAACTCGGCTTATATTCGAGTATATACGGTAATCTAGATTTGTGTTCTGACCTAAAGCCTTGGAAGATTATTCCAAGATACTGAAAACTTTAGCTTGTTTAATTTTGTGTCCATTTAGTTGTTACATATGGATTCAAGGGTGCTTAGCAAATACTAATATTTTTGTCTTGTCATATTTTATTGTTAATTCATCATCTGTGCAGCGAGTGGCAAATCTTAGTGCACATTTTAAGATAATTGAAGCCTAGAAAAAAACGACCTGCATCATCCATATAAAGTAGCATTGTGATGTATCGATGTGCCAACTCTGATAGAAAAAAAACAGTGTTCTGACAAGTCACTAGGGAATTTAAATATAGATTCAGTAGTGGTGGTCTCAAAATGCAGCCCCAATTCCTCATTAAGGGAACTCTTTTTGAGATGGCCTTGTGAAGTAAATCAAGTTTTGACACAATTTATATAACAGTGGTAATAGCCATTTTAAAACCCCAAGTAAAACCCCAAGGCTGTGTGCTCTCTCCACTTCTCTTCTCTCTATATTCCAATGTCTGCATCTCTAATGATCCATCTGTTAAACTACTGAAGTTCGCAGATGACACAACAGTGATCGGTCTCATTCGAGACAATAATGAATCTGCATACAGATGGGAGGTTGAACAACTAGCCTCATGGTAGGACCAGAACAATCTGGAACTGAACACACTCAAAACCATAGAAATGGTGTTAGACTTTAGGAGAAACTCTTCCATACTTCCACCTCTTACAATACTAGACAACAGAGTTGTCATATAGGTGATATACAGTAGAGACCTTCACATTTCTAGGTTCTACCATATCACAAGATCTAAAATGGACACCTAACATCAAAAACGTCATCAAAAAAGCGCAACAAAGAATGTTCTTTCTGCGCCAACTTAGAAAGCTCAAACTGCCCAAGGAGCTGCTGATACAGTTCTTCAGAGGAATTAGTGAGTCTGTCATCTGCACCTCTATAACTGTCTGGTTTGGTTCTGCAACCCAACAAGACAGACACAGACTTCAGAGGATAATTAGAACTGCAGAAAAAACAATTTCTACCAACCTGCCTTCTGTTGAGGACCTGTATATTGCATGAGTCAAAAAGAGGGATGAGAAAATATTTACAGACCCCTCACATCCTGGACATAAACTGTTTCAACTCCTACCCTCAAAACGACGCTATAGAGCACTGCACACCAGAACAACTAGACACAAGGACAGTTTTTTCCTGAACGCCATCACTCTGCTAAACAAATAATTTCCTCAACATTGTCAAACTATTTACTAAGTCTGCACTACTATTAATCTTCTCATCGTTCCTATCACCCATCTCCTTCCACTAATGACTGTATGACTATAACTTTGTTGCTTGTATCCTTATGATTTATATTGACTGTTTCCTAACATATGATTCGATTGCTTATTTTTATGACTATCATTAAGTGTTGTTGTACCTTATGATTCTTGATGAACGTATCTTTTATGTACACTGAGAGCATATGCACCAAGACAAATTCCTTGTGTGTCCAATTACACTTGGCCAACAAAATTCTATTCTCTTCTATTCTATTTATTGTGGATTTACTGAGTTTGCCCCACAGTTGACTCTAGATATTTATTGTAGAAAACTTTAATCTGAATTTAGGTCAAGGTCTAGGACAAAAATGACAGTTGTTATTCTGGTGGAGGATATTTGACATAACCTGGATGACAGGACGACACCTTTCTGCTCTTGGTAATCACTCCACAGTATTTAATATTATTGACCATGATATTTTTGGGACCATCTACAAGGGTTGGGAGTGAGTGATAGTATGTTTTCAATGGTTTTGATGCTTCTTGAGTGGACTGTTCTGTGTGGGGAATGGGGAGATCACCCCTATGGAACTCCTTTATGGGATGCTGAAAGGTTTGATTTTCTTTCCACTGATTTTAATGTCTACATGAAATTGCAGCGAGAGGTCAGCTGTGGTTTGAAATGTATTATCCTCAGTGCAATGACAATGTTCAACTTTACATCTTTACCAGGCCAAGCTGAAGATGAAATATAAAAATACTGTGAAAACCATAGCTGTCGGGGCCTGACAAGATAAAAGGCCGAGGTTTAACCCTAGCATCACAGAGTTGTTTGTCCAAAGGGTTGTTAGCTCCAGTTATAACTGTGAATGGGATGGTATTTCTTCTGAAGGAGCAAGTTTGTGATTTGAGGGGTTCCTCCCCCCCTTCATGGCCACTGCTAGATAGGCAGGCAGAGGCAATGGCAAGGGGAACCTTTGCCCTTAACTGGAATGGGAGGCCCTGGCAAACTGTGACTATACAAAGAAGGTCTTCAGTAACTCATCAAGAACCTACAGTTTTAAATGCTTTATTTGTTTGCTTATTTAAACAATTAATTAATTGGCTGTTTATCTTACCATAGGGTAACTCTAGGCAGCTTACAATATTAAAAATTTAAAATTATATAAATAAAATACTACAAAAATGTAATACACAACCCTCACTAAAAATGGGGAAGGAGGGAGTGGGGTAAGCAGTGGGGAGAGGTGAGATCTGTTATTGATCTATCAACCACTCCCAATGTGAAACCCCTCCCTTTGGAACCCCAAGCCAACTGGCAGAGCCAGGACTTAAGCTCTTGCAGAAAGTCAGGAAGGTAGGAGCCGACTTCATTCTGGGAGGCAAGATGTTTCAAAGAGCAGGAGCGATAGCGAAGAAGGATTCCTGGACCCTGCCAGCCAGAATACCCTGTCTGATGGCGACTTAAGCATACCTCCCTCTGTTAGCACGAGTGGGGCAGATCAATCCTAGTGGGATGAGATGGTCCTCAAGTAGCCTGGGCCCATGCCATGAAGGGCTGTATAAAGATAATTACCAACACCTTGAATTGCACCTGAAATCAAACTAGCAGCTAGTGCAGCTCGCGGAGCAGTGGTGTTACATGGGCCACTCTTGGGCCCCCCGAAAACTAGCTGCACCGCTGCACACTGCACAGCTGTAGCTTCTGAGGTTCAGAAGTAACCTCATGTACAGTGTATTGCAATAGTCCAAATGTGAGATGACTAGGACTTGAATGACTGAGTGCAGGGACATTTGATCCAAGTAAGGCCACAACTGGTGCACAACCCAAAGTTGGCCAAGGCTGTCCTTGCTGTGACTGCCACCTGCCTCTTGAATAGGAGTTGTGAATCCAGGAGAACCCCTAAGTTGCAGAACAGACCTGTCTGGGGTAGAGCCACCAATCCAGAACTAAAGATGTCAAAGACCCAGATCTTAGGACTATTATTTATGTAATATTAATACATATAGGTGATATTTGTATTTTGTTATTTAGGTTTTTTTGCCATGAATAAAACTTAAGGAAGATTTTTTCCCCCATAGGATGGGAAGGCTTCATCTGTTTTATCTTATTCTGTTGAAGTTTCTGGTTTTAATATTGCTTCATTGTTTTTGTTGTTGTAAACTGCTGAAATAAATTTCTTGCAGCTGTGATTAATCTGATCTGGAATAAAATAAGTCAATATTGTTCTTTTTTGCTTTTTCTTAAAGTCTTTATTTCAGAATTTGTGCTCTTAGTATTTTGGTAATTAATATGAATAGAAGCTTTTTGTCGTTTGCATTTCACCTTTAATAGAAATGCAAAATCTTTATGAAAAATATGGAATATAAAACATGGAACTTTAATCTATCTTTTAAATAATCAGCTCAGTTCATAATGAGCAATTGCTAATTTGTAGTATCTTCTGTCCTACTAAAAGTAATGCCATGACCATTCCTCTTTACATTTAATTTGACGTGATTTTCTAATTACAGCTATTGTGGATGATGAACGGCTTTCAGCGGAGGAGATGGATGAGAGAAGACGTCAGAATATTGCTTATGAATACTTATGCCATCTAGAAGAAGCAAAAAGGTAATCATTTAAATGATATTGAGATAGTTCTGTTGTAGAACTTTGAGAAAATGTTGGATATTAGCAGTACATCTCATTTTACAGAAAGATGCATTTCTGAGAAAATACCTAAAACATGTCAGGTTTTGGCAGGGGTGAAATTCACTTACCTTCCCTACCAGTTCACAAATGTTCGCATGCGCTGTCATCTGCACATGTACAATGGGCAGAGGCTTAAAATGTCACAAAAAAGTGGTCAAGACATCCGCACAGGCGGGTGGAGCCTCCCGCAGCCACTACTGGTTCGCCTGAGCCAGATAGAAATGGCTGAATTTCACCCCTGGGTTTTGGTTTGGCTTATCCCAGAGGAAGGATAGATGTCACTATATAAAGAAGGGGGCAATAAAGACCTGATTACTTTGGGTAATGGGAGAATGACAACAATTTTAGGGTAATCTAGTTTAAGACTGTCACTGCTGTTCCCCTTGTCTCAACTACAGACACTAGAAATGAATTAGAAGCAATTTTTTTTCACCCTCCTTCTCCTAGATAAGGAAATTGAATTATTTTATAGGAGATTAAGATGGAGAAAAACTAAGTCTTTTAAACAGTTCTTAATTTAATTATAGAGGTATACTTCAGTAATTGTATTCCTGACTCTTCCCCTTTTTAGAGTATATACTTCAGAACACTATTCAAAAACTAATGTGACTCTCAGTCCAAAGAAAGTTCTACATCTTAACCTCATATTGTGTATTGTTTTTAATGTAAAATTGTTGATTTTCTTCTGATTTCTTTCAACTTTGGTCAAGATTTTAATGCCCTAGTTATTTGAGATTTTGGCCTCTATCTCTGTGGTGACTCTGTAAGTGAAATGCTGTTTGTTATTTGAAGCTCTGACTGTGTTATCCACTTGAAGGTTTGATCTGGCCATTTTGAAGGCCTTCTCAAGTTATATGTGTGTGGGCAAAGAAGTGGGCAGAGTGTGTGGGCAAGAAGACACTTTGATCAGGATTGCCACTGGATAAATGGTTCTGCTATAAATAAAACATTCTTGTGAATGATTTGACCTGCTTTCTTATTTGCCATAGATCTATGGTAGGCACAGAATTTTAATTGATAATTAGGGTTGTGCTCTGGCTTATAAAACCTGGACCTGGAGCATGATGTAGACATTCAAAGTTGTTTTAGATTCCCATGAAATGGGCTGATGTCTCTAATTTGCTCTTATTTTCAATTCATTTTTTTTGCTAAGCTTTTCCCCTAACATGTACTTTTGGTACTCTACTGATCTGTTGTCAAATCATAATGTCACATTGTGCAAGCCCAGTTACAGTTTTTGAATAGGTAGTGAAACTATGACACAGAGAAAGAGATGAATAAAATTTGGCTTCTGTTACAACTGCACACAGTTTTCATCTACAATCTTCTTGAATGGATTTATGTGAGATTATACTCCTTTTGTGAATGAATAAGTGATTTATTTTTGATCCTCCTCCTTTTAGTTTGCTTATAAAACAACCTATGCCTCTTTTTCATATTTGTTCTCTTTGCAACATGCAAATATTCTAATATTTAATATTTTATAGACAATATTTCAGTTTTTACATACAGAGGTGGGATTCACTTACCTTCCCTACTAGTTTGCAAATGTGAGCATGCGTGCATGCTCGCTTGCTTCGCTTGCACGCACCTCCTCTGCACATGCACATGGCCTTTCGCGTATGCTCTTAGCTCGTGAATTACGTCTGGGCGGGTGGGCAGTCCCGCAGTCGCCACTACTAGTTCGCCCAAACCGGCTGAATCCCACCTCTGTTTACATAGTTCCCTTTTTCATGTTCCCTCTTGTAAATTATTTCTTTATCAATTTATTTTCATAATCATAAGTTTATTTGTCAAGCATATATAAGATAACAGGTAAAAGTATAAACATAATTTGAATGCATGAAAAGAGTAAGGAAAAAGGAATATTAGGTCAGGGATGGTAGGCATGCTGGTGCACTTATGAATGCCCCTTACAGACCTCTTAGGAATGGGGTGTGGTCAACAGTAGACAGTTTAAGGTTAAAGTTTTGGGGGTTTGGAGAAGAAACTACAGAATCAGGTAGTGCATCCCAGGTTTTGCTGCAAAGTTGTAAAAATATTTGCTATCTATATTTCTATCCTTGGCTTTATCAGAATATTTCTTTTTTCCCCATTTCATTTTGGCCTTTCTGATAAATGTGTATGTTTGATGGTGTAACCATGGTGATCAAGGATAGGAAGCCTCTGTTAGATTCCAGTTGCAAAGGATTATTGGAAGTTTGAGACTGCTGTGAAAATGATCTAAGCAGATTACGCAGCCGCTGTGAAAGTGATCTAAGCAGAAGGCAATACTAATTTCACCTTCATATTCATATATGGAATTTTGACACTTTTCATTTCTTCATAATGATACATATTTCCTACAATGTGTTTATTCTGATTATTAAAACAAATCAAAGGTACCCTTAGGCATATTTTTCTCATACATAAGTATTAGAACTCTCTTTTTCCTCAGTTCATGCTCCAGAATTGGGAATGAGTCAGAACATGCCATCCTAAATCTGATGCAAGGTGGGACTGGGTACTTCCAGAGCTATAAATTTGGTAATTATGTAGGTTGGATAGTCCTTTTATCCTGTAGCGTCTTTGATAATTTATCAACTACTTTTTTCAAGTTCAGGACATTCTGTACTTAAAAGATCCATTTATAAATGTTTTTCAAAATTTCTTTCAAATAATAATGGATATCTGATAGTTTCTCTTGGTGATTCATTCTAGGGCCAAGCTGCTCTTAAACATGAGTTCTTTCTAGCTTCACCTTTCTGTGTCATTTACCATTCCACTCAGAATTTGTTCTGAATTTGTTTTGAAGGCCTTTTGGAACAGAGGTAGCAGATCTGAAGCCAGTATTCAGCTAACATCTTATTAGCGAGAGATTGCTGCAGATTGTCATGCTTGTTTAAAAAAAAACCTGACTTATGACTATATAATTCAAAATGCCATAGTTAATAAGTTGAGGTGGGTGTATATTGAGTGTTTTCTAAAATTACTGTTTGCATACTTCCTGAGTTGTAGGTTTAGTAAGCTAAAATATGTGCTATAAACTTGAAAGAGTTGTTTCAGTTAATTAAGTTTCTGTAAACAGTGGTTTCTGCTCAAGGTGATATTCATTAAAGGAATGGAATTGTATTTAAGTATGGCAAGTAGTTTAACTCCAAGTGGATAAGTGTCGGATTGTACCTTAAAACACATTTGTTTTTGTTTAGCTTGAAAAAATGTGGGCAGAAGGCATAACATAAATCAGGAATTGGTCTTTCTATACTGTTCTTAATTTATTCTTGAAACTTAGTTTTAGAAGCTATTGCACGAAAATTGTGAAGAGATCTTTAAAGTAATAAGAAAAATTAAATGTTCATGTATCTGTAGTGGCGCACTTGTTAGAATGCAGTATTGCAGGCTAACTCTGCTTACAGCCAGGAGTTCAATCCTGATTGACTCAAGATTGACTCAGCCTTTTATCCTTCCAAGGTTGGTAAAATGAAGACCCAGATTGTTGGGGGCAATATGCTGACATTATAAATTGCTCAGAGAGTGCTCTTAACGCACTATGGATATAACTCTATTGCTATTGCTATCTCATTAGGTACAATTATCCATCTTAATTTTACAAGCATTAAAGAGTTAATATTTTCTTTAAGTATAAAATCATGGAATAAAATGTGCAATTTATTAGTTAAGAAAGCGTATCTTATATTCTTGCTGGATTACAGACTTGTTTTTAATTTGCTTTAAATTGGAATTAATTGTAGAGCTTGCACTATAGTTATGTTCTACTATACATGGACAATGTGTTCTATGTGTTCATCTTAGATGATGAAGTGAGATGCAAGAAAAACCTGCTTTTCACTAATGCAGCCCTTTCCCTCTGCTTTCTCATAATTAATCAGCTTGGAAAAAAATGGACTTTCAGTTTGTGATTTTTACACAAATATTGTCAACCAGTTGATTCTCAAACTTCTTAACATTATGATTTGTTTCAGACTGGTATTTTTCTATTTTGGAAGCTAAGAAGCTACAGTTAACTACAGCAGTTACAGTTAAAAACAGCAGTTTTAAGCCTGGCGGACTCCAACTCCCAGAAAGCTTTGCTGGCTGGGGAATTCTGGGAGTTGGAGTCCGCCAGGCTTAAAGTTGCCAAGGTTGGAGACCCCTGAACTAGAGGCTTCCTTTGTTGTTTAATCATATTGCCACTAATTTATTAACTTATTGAATACAGATGTTTTAAAACTTTGCATGTCAGTTTTACAAGAAGCTTAATTAACTTACATCTGTACTGTATATTTAAAATGGTTTGTGTACACTAACAGTTTTTAAATTGATATACATTTGCATTATATCTTGTCACATCATACTGTGTTATTATGGGAGATTTTACTTGGTCAGGACGACAAGGATAAATACACAAAATTGGGTTGGAGAATAAATCAAAGATACAAGATAGTACAAGAACCTTGTAAAGATGAAATGATTTGTGTGACTAGTAGCTAATTTTGTGGATAAAATGTAAGTATTATTCATTTGAATTTTAATAATTTACTATGGATGATAGTCTTTCTGTAAGAACCCAAATTGATATAGTATGTTTTACAAGCCCTGCCTCAGCTATGAAAGCCAGCTGGGTGACTTTGGTCACTCTCTCAAACCCACCCACCTCATGAAGTGGTTGTTGTTGGGGCGGGGTGTGTGTGGAATAAGAGGAGGAAGGATGTGTTGAATATGTTCACTGCCTTGAGGTATTTGTAGAAAGAATAATGGCAGGATACAAATAAATATATAAACAAAAATTCCCAAAGACTTCAGCTCAGGCGAGATGAATGTCACCAATGATGTCATTAATTTCATTGATATTACCATATGTGAAGTACCGTATATCATCTTAGCTTGCATTGTTCTTACATAGATCTTATTCTAAAAGCCAGTTTTCTCCTGTTCAGAAAAGGAAGTGTTTTCTAAATAACATTTTATTAGATAATTGCTAGAAAATTATTAAATCCAGCATTTGAGGGAGAGGTAAAATAAGGGTGGGTTCAAATATAGTACATTTGAAAAATAAAGGTATATAATTCTGCTTTATTTTCTGTTTATTCTTTTGTTTCCAAAAAGCAGTTATTAGTTGGTTGCTTAAGACAAGTTAAATAACTTACTGTAGCATAGATCTTGGCAACATCTGATTTCTACTTCCACAACCCAAGTCATTAAAAAATACGGAACTTTTAAAGATTGACTTAAATCTGGTATTAACTTAAAACCAGCTCCCACTAAATGCTGATAAGTAATTGTAATGTTAACAGTGAAGTTCAACAATTTAAATTTTATTGTAGACTTAACATCACAAACACAAATAATTAAGAAGTGCCACCCTATGAATCAGATCAAAGACCATATAATCTAGCATCCTGTTTCCCACAGTGGCCAGATATATTTTTCAGGAAGCTTACAAGCAGAGCATGAAAGTAACTGCCAAGGTTCCCAAAGAATTAGTATTCACTTATGTTCTGTTTCTGAAATAGATGTTTTGTGAAGTTGTAGTGTTGTTCAAGCCTTGATTGAAAAATGATGGGACTTTCTTAATATATAACTGAACAACTCAGCAAGCATGGGGGTCTGTTTGTACAAATGATGTTTATACAATATAGCTCTTATTAAGTGAATAGCAAGTATGGATAAATGTTCAGTGCAGAAAATTTGTAAAATTCATAAAATTCCTCATGGCTAAATTTAAAATTTATCCTGAAATAACTGAAATAGATATGAGGGATGTTGCTTGGGACAAATTGAAGATTTCAGGCTTTCCATGGCTAGTTCTGGCAATTACCGCCGGGTTCGCGCCCATAGGGAGGGCATGCTCAGAGCCTGCTCAGGATGCCGTCGGTGAGACAATGTCGGCTGGCGGCCCCCAGGGGTAGAGCCTTTTCTGTGGGTGCACCCACCCTCTGGAATCAACTCCCCTTGGGGCTTCGGCTAGCCCCTGACCTTCGCACCTTTCGCCACGAATTAAAAACTTGGTTATTCGAGTCCCTCGGCCTGGATTGATGGGGTTTTTTATGGGTTTTTAATAGTATCTGATCTAATTAGGCATTTTAACTTTGCATAATGGATTATTGTGGTTTTTATTGTTGTGAGCTGCCCTGAGTCCGTTGGAGATAGGGCGGCATATAAGCCTAATAAAATAAATAAATAAATAAATAAATAAATAAAATAAAATAAAATAAAATAAATAAATAAATAAATAAATAAATAAATAACAGTGATTCACTTAACTGTGGCAAGGAAGGTCATAAAATGGGACAAAATTCACTTAACAAATATTTCACTTAGCAACATAAATTTTGGGCTCAATTATTGTTGTAAATCGAGGACCTGTATCCCATTTCTTAAGACTCTGATAAAATTTATTGTGCCTTGCCTCACTAAAAGCAATATGCCACTGTGGACATGGTTGCTGAGAAGTTGAGAAAAGGCTTTTGAGCTTGTTGTTGTTTTTACATGATGTTTTAAAAACAAAAAAGCATATTTTCCTATATTAGTTGCAGAAAACAGCTGCCGAGATCTCTTAGATCTCACCAAATAACCAGGTGCAATATTTTTGGTCCCAAGTCTTTCAGACTGCATATGGGGAGATTGTTTTGTTGAATATTTTGTTTATAAAAGAATCAAGAATGTTAGGAAGAGGACCCAGTTTCCTTGGCTACCAGTTTTCTTTGTGTATAGATATTCCCTTGATTTGAAATATCAGTTAAAGAAAAATGGTGTGAACTACTGTAGGCCTAAATCATCTTTTTAAAAAAATATTGTGTCCTATCATACCAATCTGTGTTCTATGTGATTTAGAGAAGTGATAATTAACAAAGATGCCAGGTTCTTTGCTGGAAATGTAATTTTTATTTTAAATAAAATAAATAAAGCATCTTTACATTCTTTTACCTTCAAAAAATCAAAAGGAAATCTTGAATTGTGCAGAGCATCAACTTCTAATTTCTTTTTTCTAAGATTGTCTTCAGTCTCACATTGAATTCATCTTTATAGCCTAACTATGACATGAAAAGCTTCATTAGCAATTTTTAAATGACGCTCTTCTCAGTCTTAACCCAAAGGAAATGTGGTTTAAAGTCGTTAATTGCTTCCATTTTGAAATAGTATTTTCCTGCTTGTCTCAATATATTTTTTTCTGTGGACATGATTTGGCACATTTTGTGGTTGGGACCTGTCAAGCTCCCTCTGGGATACAGCATTGTGACATACCCCTTCCCTTGTTGTTGCTAGGCTCTCTTCTCCTTGTACATTTTGTCTTGGCTCGAAGGAGAAAATAGACAGGTTGCTTCTGTAGAGGCAGAATATACTTCTTATGCGAGATCCATATACAAAGGTAAAAGTGAGTTTAACACTCTTTTGAAAGAGCAGTTTGACATCTAATTAAATTTGCTGTTCAGTACAGCTGCCTGCACTCCTTCTATTCTTCCCCATCACACATCACAGAGAGTGATTTGGGTTGGACTTCTGACCAACAGATGACACTGTGTGGGAAGGGCAAAAAGCAATATGTCTATCCCATCCATCCATCTATCCATCCATCCATCCACGGCTTTCATTTTTTTGTCCTGCATTAAAACTGCAAGGACAGCACTACTTGCTGGTTTTGTTACTGGGATTTAATAGAACCGGGCAATATGAGCAGTGCAAAGTTGCTACGCTTTTCTGTCTGTTCACAAACTGGAGGAATGACTCATAGGCCCCATAGGCATTCCTGGATGGGTGTTGCTGCCATGTCCTTTGCTTAGAAATGTGACCAGCAGAAAATGGGTGTGGTAGGAAAAGAAAACTAGTCACAATTAGTTAATTTCTGTTTTAAGTGCATTTCCTGAAAAGCTTTGGTCACTGTGATAGTCAGCCTTTGAATAGGCAAGTCTTCCCATGACAGCTATCTTTGGGAGACATATTCTTAAAATTTCAAATATAATAATTGCCCCCATAAAGTGTATGCATCATTGGCTTGCAAAAATTGATAAAAATTTTAAAACTATATTATATTTGTTATTTATTTATTATTAATTAGTTCGATTTATATATGCCGCCCTTCTCCGGAGACTCAGGGCGGCTTACAATGCATTAAGCAATAGCCTTCACCCTTTTGTATATATCTGCTTAGTAGGGCTTTTTGCCCCTCCCCCCCCCCCGAGCAGTGTTCTATTTCATACAAAGTCAGCTTATTGCCCCCACAAACCAGGTCCTCATTTTACCTACCTCAAAAGGATGGAAGGCTGAGTCAACCTTGAGCCTGGTGAGAATTGAACTCGCAGTAATTGCAGGCAGCTGGCAGCTAAGTGCTACTTTAACAGTAATAGTTTAGTCCACTGCGCCATCCAGGCTCAGTTGTTTGTGATACATTTGTTCCTTAGTACAATAAGAGAGTTTTGAGTATCTATATAATTAATTTTAATTTAACTTTTAACTTTTTAATTATTTTCTCCTTTAACTCTTGGTCAAGAAAATAACTAATATTCCTTCCTTCTCCTATTTTCCCCACAACAACCCTGTAAGGTCAATTGGGCTATGAGAGATACTGGCCTATTGTTGAAGTCAGCCATTGTGGGGTTTTAGTTTTACAGGCATAAAATTGCACTGAACTCTTCTTAATCAAGAGAAGCTATCTGAAGTTTTAAAGAAATGCTCTTGGCAGAGATTGCAACCTAATTTACTTTTGACCTTTGGGTTGATTTCCCTTTCCAATTTTTAAAGGGGAGAAAACAATGCCAATTTTGCAGACATGACAGGGAAATTTATTGATTAAATTTATATGCCACCCATCTCACTATCAGGAGACTTTCGGTAGCTTACAATAACCATCTTTTTTCCCATTTAAATGCATACTGTGTAGCATGGTGAAAGCATTAGCTGCACATAGTTCCTTTAAAGTAGTTTTTCTTAGTCTGGTATCACCCAGTTGTCTCTGAGGTAAAGCTCTGTATCTAGCACAACAGTAACTGACTTAAGAATTTTGAATCTGTAATCCCAATAGATCTGGAGGACTCCAGGTCAGACAAGAAAGTGTTTAGATGAAAACAACCACAAGAGGCTATAACACTGATTGGAAGAAATTCAGGGCATGTGCGTGTGAATGAAGTGCCACATCATTTCCTTACCAGCTGTTTGAGCTCATGCTGTATTAAATATTTCTTACTGTTTTGTTCAAATATTCTCACTATTTTTTGGAAAGGAAATTGTTCTGAAATATTAGAGAAATTCTGATCCAGGGAGCAGAGTTCTTGCAGGATATGTGAGCATCCTGATTAAAAATTACAACCAACTGCTCATACTTCAGCTAAATTTCCATATTTCCAGTGAGACTTTTCAGATTTGAAAAATGGAGCATCCAACAAAATTACAGAAAAATGAATAGATGTGTAAAAGAAAAGCAGATGGAAGATGTTTTGAAATAGTCAAAAACATATATTGTCCAAGACACAAACAGAATGATAAATAAAACAAACAAGATGGGGAAGTTATTAAAATAAGTAAATTCATCCTATAACTAACTCTGTTTTAATTTGACCTGCTTAACTGGGTCACAGATGGAGTTAGTATCATACAGACACTGTAATTCAGTCAGCAAAAGGAAGAGAAGTAGAAAAACTGAAGCCTCTTTTTCAAGGAAAGATAATCTATGGGAAGTTGTAAGAGAGATTTTGACACAGTATTAGAATACAGAAAAAGATCGTGGTGGAGTTTTTTTGCACAGTTATGAATGCAAGTTTTGAATCTGATGAAGGATGAAGTACTTTAAGGATGACTGCAAGAGAGGGTTAAAAGCTCTCTTTAGCTTCCTGTTGCTTCTATATTTTTTTTAAACTGGAAGCTGCTTTGCATTATCTAATATTGGGTGCATGGATTTGTTGCCTAGACTATAATCTTATAAATAAAAATCATGCATGTTGCAGCAGTATACTTACGTAGTTTTGAGTAGTTTTCCTCCTGCATATTATATGCTAACTTTCTTTTACAGAACCTGCAGTAATGATGTGGAACTGTTGGGTCTTAATTCTTTGCTGTGACTATTTTAGAACTTCAACTGGAAGGCACAGTACAATAAACCTGTAGCATTTTATTCCCTAGCCATTATGTTGGAAAATTTCTTGCAGATGTTTGTTTTGGGATAAGACTAGATAATATATGCTGGAATTTTTTTTTCTTTTTAGTGAAGTCCATTAGGTTGTGTTCAAGGTTACTGGGGTCTGTGTTGAGCTAAAATGATCCACTCATCCTCCTGCTGACTGGATTACAGGGTTTGTATGACACTAACTCCATCTGTGGCCGAGTTAAGCAGGTCATATTAATATAGAATTAGTTGTAGGATGAATTACTTATTTTAGTTACTTCTCCGCCTTGCTTCTGATTTGCCTACCATTCTATTTGTGTCCTTGGACAATAGACTTTGATCTATTACTGTTAAATAAATATAGTTCTACATGTGATTTTTCAGTGACAGAGTTCTGATTTCAACATTTACTCCTGGTTCCTTAAGTTCAAAGTGGAATCACATGATTTATTAGTTAGCTAAGTAATTCACTCGGTAAGAGGTAAGAATATTGAAAATACAGCTAGACAAATACAGTTAGACACATATAAATGCTTGCTTAACTTGTGATACAGGTAAATAAATCAACATGACAGATACACATTCTCTCTCTCTCTCTCTCTCTCTCTCTCTCTCTCTCTCACACACACACACACACACACACACACACACACACACACTCCTCCCTCTCCCTCCCTCCTTCCCTCACATGTGTGTGTGCGCGCACACACACACACTTTTTCTGTGCCAGAATTTATCCTTATAGCTACTTGGCTCTTTGGATACAGATTACATTTGTCAACTTTTGAGATAAAAGGAGGGAAAAATATGATTTATCAGGCATTCATACATTGGCAGAAATGTGCAGTTTAAAAAGATGGAATGGCAAAACCTCTAAAGCAATATATCTCAAAAAGTGGTACATACTAGATGGGATGCAAGTCCCCTCTCCAAATTGAGAAATAGCTCTTGAAAGAGGAAGGAGGCCGGAACATATAGTCTTCAATTAATTGTATAAAGGAATGGGAACTGAGAATCTCAGCAATGTGTCCCTTTGAGTCGAGGATTGTAATAGTCATAGTAAATAGTTAAAGTTTTTAAAGATTTGTGCTTAGAAACTCTGATAAAGTACATCTGAAATAGATCTCTCACATTAAATGGAATTGTAGAATCATAGAATTATGAAGTTGGAATGGACCACAAGGCTCATCTAGTTCAACTATGCAGCATGCAGGAAAATTAGTTAAAACATCATTGACAAGTGGCAAACCAACTTCTTCTTACACTCTCCAGAATCCACAACCTCCATGAGCAGACTGTTGCAGAGATCTTATCACCATAAATATTTTACTTAAATAAAATCAAGGTAGCTACATATTCCTGCCATCATTTGTGATTCTAATTTCTCCATCCATAGAAAATTGTTCCCAGCCACCTTTTGAATGGCACCCTTTTATTTCTTTGCAGTGATATCATGTCACTCCTTGGCTTCTTTTCTCCAGATTGAACCTTCCAAGTTTCTTCAGCTCATCCTTTGGCAGAGATTGTAGGGAGGCTAAGGAAGGGAGAGTAGACATAAACAGTCAAGAGACAGAGGATGAGTCAGTTGTAAACTTACTGGTATCTCAGAAATGACAACTTATCCTAAGAGGGAAGAAACCTGGGTGTCAGCCTTTTGAAACAGGCAGAGCAGGGATTCTTGGAATGCTTTGTATTGTTATAAGGTAGAAAACCAGAATATTGAAAATCTTCAGTTTCTCTCCCATCTGTCTTCATTTCTTTCTGCCACTTTCCTTTTTCTGAGAACTAAATAATTGTTTCTAAAATTCTGTTCCCCAATTTGCTCATTGCTTTCCAATTCCCAAGGCCAGATCTATATTATTTTCCCATACAGGAAAGGAAGATTTCAAATTATTCAAAAATATTCCACCATATTTAATTTACTATAAATGTAGGTAGTGTTTCCTTGATCTTGTCTTTGTTGTGTGAGACTTCACATCTTTATAGGCATATCTTCCAGTAGCTTTATCATTTTTGTTGCTTGTTTTTGAAGCTATCCTAATCTGCTAATATCCTTCTGGAAATGATACAAATTTCTCTTCAAGTGATCTAATAAGTACGGAGTACAGAGGACTACAGATTTCATTTGTCTGTGATAATGCTTCTAATGCACCTCAGAAAAGCATTAGTCATTTTAGGAGCTGTTTCACACTGTTTTAATCAGTTTATTATCAATAACCATAATCAACTTTTTCACCAACATTATGCTTCCCCCATCTTACAAATGTGCTGCATATTTTTCCTCCTTTTTATTTCTTACTAAAGAACACCTTGTTATTTTCAACCATTTTCCATCCTGTCTAGATAAGATTACAATCTTGCTTTGTCATCTTGTATATTGGCTGCACCTCTGAATTTTATATTATCTGCAAATTTAATAAGCAGCCAATTAGTCCCATTCTCCAGATCATTAATAAAAATGTTGAGAAACACTGGCTCCAAGACAGATCTCTGTGGGATCTTACTGTTAAGAGTAAGAGTAAGATTGAGAACACACTAAGCGTTTTGACTTCTTAAGAGTATCAAGTCTGCTATCTCAACTATAGAAAAACTAAAACACCACTTCTACTTCAATAATGCCGTATACCTGATGAAATATATATATAAATTATATTAAAGCAATTGCTGTGCAAATGCATGTATGTATGTGCACTCAGACATGGAATGTGAATAGTAGGTAGCCATTATAATCAGTTCAATGGAAATGAATATAGTTTAGAAATGCAATTAGGTGAGCAAAATGTAATTTTTCAGAGTCTAACTAGATCACTGGAGAGAAATGTAATTTTGTGAGAAAAGGTCTGTTATCAAGGAGTTTTTTCTATGAAAATTTCATAATCAGCTTAGAATGGCAAAACTGTTGAAGTATTCTGTATATTAGTGAGACTTTGTAAAAACTTTATGAACAGTTAATTTTAAAAAGGGGAATTATTAATATTTTAAATACATTAAATATTACAGCTTTGAGATGTGTGTGTGTGTACACAGAGGGAGAGATTTATATAGGTTTTGGGGCAACAGTATAGAAGCGTTTTTCCATAGTCTTTCTTCTGTTTCTGCTTTTCATTATTGGTTTTAGTTCTTAGCTTACAGCCCTAGTTTTCCTTATGGTAGAATATGCATTAACATCTTTTCAGGGGTTATTAATCTCTTTCTTTCATGCAAGATACTGATTGTCCCAGGAATTTGTAAGCTTTATGAGTCTGCTTTACAGTAGAGCAGAAGCTTTTTGTAATTTGATCTATAACAAACTGTTCAATTATTAATAGTTGGTAGATATAAATTGTAATGTCCTTTGTGTATTTTAGAACAATGTGAACAAACTATGACTTTAGGCTTTTTTCTACCTAAATATCTATGCTAAAATGGACCATGGGAAAAGTGTAGAATACTGATCCAGCTTTCCTTCTTTGTGTAGGAAGGAGTGTGTATCTATATTGTTTTAAATCCAATTTAAATTTAAACCCTAACATGGGAAGCCTTCTAATCGAGCTACCATTAAGAGAATATTTTCATAACATGAATATTACTCTACCACATGTATGTCATCCATCTACCTTGGATGACATACAATAAAGGAATTCCTTGTATTAGTAAAAATGATTGGAAACATGCAGAATATTTATGAATCACAGCAAACTTTTAATAGTATAGAATAGAATAAGCATTATGATTAAAACTACTAAGAAGAACAGCTCTAATTTATAATTTACATCAGGAAGGCTCACAGCAGATAACAAAGCAAGCATAACAAGTATAGTATTTGTACTGAATAGATGTAATGTGCATGTGCGCACACGACACAAACACACATATATAATTCTTTATATCGTTTTTCTCACCATGTACACATGTATACATCCAAGCTAGACTGTGTTGTTTCTCTGCGTCATATATTATATGTGGGTATATACATAATTTTCTATTTATTCATTTATTTATTTTGTCATGTTTATGCAGTGTATATTGGAGATGGTGACCCTTTGACAGCTGTATGCAACAAAATTTTATTTTAATGTATGCCGATTAGTGTACATTCAAAGTGACGATAAAGTTAGTATTCTATGTATTTCTTCTTTCCTGACACAACAGAAATAAAATCAATACTAGATCACCTTGTTTTCCTTGCAACATTATACTGGAATTTTCCCCTATGTAGAATTGCTGTAACCCGTTTATAAAGTCTTCCAATTAAATAGATTGTAGATAGTTGCTTCTGCTTTATGAATGTTCTCTTCCCTTGAATCTAAAGCAAAGAACTTGGGTAGATTCTTAAATTCAAATTAGTAGTTTTTCACCAGGGAACTTTCCAATTTTTAAAAATGGGGAATTAATATAAAAATCTAATATTTTAACTTGTTCAGATTAATGTATTTTGTTACAAGTGATTAAATTATTGGAACAGATGGATTTAAGTGATGGGTTTCATATCTTTCCTTTCTGTCAGAATTATTATTGAAGTTCTTCAATGAGAAAATTCATAATGGTAGATAGCTTTGAGAAAATAATATTGTCTTCTCATATGAACATACTTTGTTTATTAGAGACTATATTTGGAGAGTATTGGAAAATGTTGTTTGTAAAAAACAGTAAAAGCAAATTAAAAATAGTTAGGAAGAAGTTACTTGGAAGTTACTTAGGGAAGGCCAAAGCAGCTAGGATATTCATTTGAGAGGTGGGAATTGTGTCATTCTAACTCTGAATACTTTGTCCTCAGTATTATTTCAGCCTCACTAATTCTTTGAGCTTGTTCATATGCAGTAATAGAAGAATTCATAGATATAACTTGAATCAGAAATACTCCTTTTATGATTATCTTTAAAAGTGTAATATTCCTTCCTATTTCCCCCAATTCTGCCATCATTGCAGTTTATTAGAAAGTTATATTTATTAAAACCATATAGAAACTTGTCTACTCTGGTATTTCCATTATGGGATCTAATTTGACCTCAAAACCTACTATTACTGTTTTGAAATGCATAAGATGAAAATATCTATTTTGGCTTTCTGAACACAGATTGAATGCTTGCCTAGCAACTAGAGCCGTGATGGCGAACCTATGGCACGGGTGCCAAAGGTGGCACGTGGAGCCATATTGGTGGGCACGCGAGCTTAGCTCCGGCATGCATGTGTGCACTGGCCAGCTGATTTTCGGGCCTTCTGTGCTCACCAGAAGTCAGGAAACACACTGTTTCTGGCCTCCGGAGGGCCTCTGGGGGGGAGGCCATTTTTGCCCTCCCCAGGCTCCTAGAAAGGCTCTGGAGCCTGGGGAGAGCAAAAAACGGGCCTACTGGGCCCACCGTGCCATTGCATGCCAAAAGTGGAAAGAGCACGGGGGAAAGGTGGGGCGGGGATGTGGGCATTTGTGTGTGTGACCCCACCACTCTCCCCCCACTTTTGGCACACGATGGCAAAAAGGTTAGCCATCACTGAACTAGAGTAAAAATATTTAATTACAAGCTTTGCACATCTGATAGAGAAAACAGGTGTGCAAATATAAGGCTCCTAATTACTCCCTTTTAAAAAAATTAGATGGCAGTTGTCACTAGTTACTTGGCAAAAGAATTAAAGATTTTGTGCCTTAGAATGATGTAATTATTCAGTTGCATGCAGTGCTCTCAATTTAGATATACAGGTAGTCCTTGACTTACAATAGTTCATTTAGTGACTATTTGAAGTTACAACGACACTGGAAAAAAGTGACTTTTGACCATTTTTCACACAGGTGACCATTACAGCATTCCCATGGTCACATGATCAAAATCCAGACCCTTGGCAACTGACTCATATTTATGACGGTTGCAGTGTCCTGGGGACATGTGATCACCTTTTGAGACCTTCTGACAAGCAAAGTCAATGAGGAAGCCAGATTCACTTCACAGTTCTGTTACTAATTTAACAACTGCAGTGATTCACTTAACTGTGGCAAGAAAGGTCATAAAATGGGGCAGAACTCACCTAAGAAATGTCTCATTTAGCAAAATAAATTTTGGGCTCAATAGTGGTCGTAAATCAAAGACTACCTTAGAAAAGGAATTGAAAGTTGTGAACTGAAATTTCATCAGTGGCTAGTACATCAATTAATGTTAGAAGTTGTTTCAGAGAAGTAATGAAATGTTAGGTCAGTTTTGTTACAATCTTATTTTTCAGTTAATCCTTTAGACCAGATGTATGATAAAAAGGAGCCACATTTCTAATGATGAAATTTTCAGCTCCTGCCTTCATGAGCCAACTCATTCTGTTTGTTTTTGGTTTTTTACAGAATAGTTCAAAATATTGGACACATTGGTTGGAGTTACGGTATATAAACTTACCTTTGTTTCTATTGTCTTGTAAGGCTGGAAAATTTTACTTGTCCAGTTAGTTCTTCCTCCAAAAGATCATTATAAAAAATTAATGGAGGAAAGGAGGGCTGCAATCCTAAGAGATGCACATGTCATATTGAATAGTGATTTCTTAAAACATGGCTCAAGTAAACCACAGTTACCTGGGTCCAATAATTGCATTAACTCATATGTGAAATTGCACAAATTAAAATCATAATGACTAGATTCTTCCAATCTGCTAACACTTGGCCACAAAATGATGTAGTTTAGTTTAATGTGTGAATGTTGTTATAATGGTAATGCTCAAATTTACAAGCAAAATGTGCTTTTAATTATGATTTACACATGTCAATGGGATAAATTCTTCCTTGAAATTTACCTCAGTTCATCACTATATATATTGATGTGATATGGGTAAAACAATAGTGTATAAAGTTAAAAATGCCGTATTAAGAAACAACTTACATTCTTAATTGCATCATGTACTCCCTTCCCAATCCATGCCAACTGCCCGCATTCCCTCTCCAACCCATGTGGCACCTCTCACATACCCCCATGTGTTCTTCCCAACCTGCATCTCCATATAATCCCTTACTCCCGTTCCCACTGTTCTGTTTTTGTTTTTTGTTTTTGCCTGCCAGTGGTTATTCTGTTTCTCTGTTTAGGTAAGGAAATATCTCTGAAACAATAACCCAATACAGCATGAGTTCTCTATTATAATGCTAAAACTCTTGTGTCCATTTGTAACCTTCAAATTTGGAGCACATTTGGGCAAAATTGGAAGATACAAGGCAACAATGTTTGAACCAAGGTGACTCAAATGGACTAACTTATACAATGCTGGAACCCAGGGATCCATAATTCCTGTGGAAATTAAATTTGGGAAACCTGTGACCACTTCAGTGTAACTCTGCTTTCCAACTAAACTCCCTAGAAACCTTTACTTTGTGTTGTGCAAAGGAAGCTGCGAGGATTATATCCCCACCCTCTTCCTACCTCCCTCTGGTCCCTGCACCCAATTGGCAGGTGACAGGGTTTGACAAGGAAGCAGTGATTGGTTGCTTTGGAACCAAGGCTGTTTTTTTTTTTAATGAAGCTGGCGGCAAAGGAAACACAAAATAATGACTTAGATGCCTACTGCCAAGGAGTGGCAAGCTGAGGGCAATTCATGGGTGAATCTTCTTTTCCCCTGGAGAGAGCCAGTCTTTGGAATTATACTTGGAAGGGGAACTGGGGTATAGTTTTCTTCATAGTCCATGGCCTTTCTGTGCTAGATTTATTTTACTTGTTTACTTACTTTTTTATATCCAGCCTTTATTATTTTTATAAACAACTCAAGGTAGCAAATACATGCAATATTTGCTTCCTATTTGCTCTTCCTATTTTCCCCACAACAAGCCTGTGAGTTGAGTTGGCCCAAAGTTACCCAGTCGATTTTCATGCCCAAAGTGGGACTAGAACTCACAGTGTCCTGGTTTCCAGCCTGGTGCCTTAAGTGCTAGGCAGAACCAAACTGGTTCTGTTATGACCAAAATGGTAGGCTCAAGTCTTAACTGCTGTCCTGAAAGTCAAGAGGAGAGAAGCAGACCAGATCTATGTAGAGAGGAAATTCCAAAAGATGGAAATGAAAATGTCAGCCTCTGAGGTTCTGATAGGAGCTAACATCCCATCTTTTATTCATTTTAGTGTTTCTTTAGAATCAGGGAGTAGGAGTAAATATTATTTAACTGATAATCATCTAATCAACATTTGTGGGTTTTGTTGGAAATTTAAAAAAAAATAATTTCATAAACTTTTATTTTCAAATATGCAATTTGTTGTATTTGTAGGTAGAATTACTCTGTTTTTAAATGGTTGAATCACCCAAGGTTGCAACATGAAATGGTTGCTATAGTACTCTGAGAGCTACCTGGCATTTTCTACCATAGTCTTAAATTTATTTCAACAAACTTTATAATAGGAAAGTGGAGAATGTATGTATGTGTGCAAGTATAAACCCATACCAGTAAGATTTTATCAGCTTCATAAGT
Source organism: Ptyas mucosa (assembly GCA_012654045.1). Taxonomy (NCBI): domain Eukaryota; kingdom Metazoa; phylum Chordata; class Lepidosauria; order Squamata; family Colubridae; genus Ptyas; species Ptyas mucosa. The sequence continues at coordinate 44,240,836 of WNWU01000002.1, forward strand.
TCTTTTTTTAGAGAAATGAATCCTATTTGTAGGTAAACCACTTTTATGTCCAGAAGCTGTGATAAGAGCTGATTGTTTTTCAAAATCTGTACAAGGGTATTGATTCAGTTCTCAAATTCTGCATTAGGGAGATCACATTTTACAGACGCTATTTTGGGTTCATCGTCAGAAACATTGGCGGCTGTGAAGCACAACAGACAAGTACTTGAATTTTATGCTTAGGGAGTATTTTCTGATTTATTTTTTTAAATGAAGCTATAAGATTAGAAGGGTATATATGTATTAATTTAACATGACATGCAGTAGTTGTTACATTATGAGATTGGAGTTTATTAAGAACTGAATTTCCATTTTCTGAAAAAAATAATGCTTTGTCATTTTGAGATCTGTGCTTATTTTAACACTAAATTACGATTATTATGTGGTAACATGACAGAACCCAAATATGAGATGAGCATTAGTAATGAACAACATTTTCCAAGCCTAGATACAATGAATCCTTTTTTCTTTCCTTGAATGCTGTTGCAATACAGTTGGTATTTCTGCTTCATATTTAAACTAAGACCAATGAGTAATGCATCTAGATTAAAATAAATGTACTTTGTATTTAAGTGTTTCAGATGGTGGATTCTTTCCAGATCTTGAAAACCATGAGACTAACACAGAATTTGCAGCTATATACATTTTTGGGGGGCGCCATTGTCTTGAAAATCTGAAAAACTAAACATTTGTCTTTCTCCTGTAACCTGTATTACCAGTCTACTCTTATTTTACATAGTTTGGAAATTTGTTTAAATTAAACATTTTGAAATCAAAGTTTAATATACTGATTATATTCAATATTGAAAGCATATTTTTCATAACTCAGTTTTAATAAAGTGTAACTGTAATAATGCTGAAAAAATAGTTGTTTTGTAATAATAAACTCTAGTGAACACTTCCTATGAAAGTTGTGAAATACTTTTGTAATGGATTCTTCAAAGGAATATACAAAGTTGTAGGAGGAAAATTTTGACTACTTTTACAGTGCTTTGAAATTTTTGCTGTGCCAAAGTATTTTCCTTCTTCAAGCACCTTAATTTATTCAGCTCATAACCTTACTCCTGGAGAAGTACTGTGGGTTACCTTGAGCCATCAGGCAAATAAATCCTTAGTGATAAATCAATCCAAGAAGCAATTATTTTTACCATCATGTATTATTATAGAATGTTCAACAATGCTGCCATTTTTTCTGCAAAAGGATTAATTGTACATCCTATTATTGTCATGATGCTAAAATTGTAATTCTGTGGAAACAAAGTTGTTATTGTGATGTCATTGTCTATGTAATCCAATGATCTATATTTATTTTTTAGATTGGAAATTTGTTTAATAAACAGATATGTAACAAATGTAAAATAGGTTAGGTATCTTTCTTGTCCAATTTCTTGAACAACCTTGAACCGTTTGGGAGTTTATATCCCTTATATTATCAGAAACTTGTTTTTTAAAAAGCATAGATCACTTAATTGCTTCTTTTTCACCTATCATACTTGTTCCTCTCGGTATCAGTAGTTAGGAAAGTTAATGCTTACAATTATATAATTGTTAAACTATCAAAAATTGTTTTTGCACTATTTAACTTAGTATGGATCATTATATTTTTAATTATAAAAAACTATTATGTCAATAACAGATTGATTTTATATACTTTCTGGACTGAAGACCATCTGGAAATGTTGGGAAATCACTCTGAGCTAATTAATTTTCCTCTGCTTCTATTCATGTGTATAGATGCCTGTTCTTTATGTGCTTAGTCATATCAAAATCTCATTTTATATCCATTGTATTATTATACTTGAACTAATATTAAAATATAGTTGCATTCAAAAGGGTTTCAGCCAGGGGTGAAATCCAGCAGGTTCTAACAGGTTCTGGAGAACTGGTAACGGAAATTTTGAGTACTGCAGAGAACCAGCAAATATTATCTCTGGCTGGCCCCAGAGTGGGGTGGGAATGGAGATTTTGCAATATCCTTTCCCCTGGAGTGGGGTGTGAATGGAGATTTTGCAATATCCTTCCTCTGCCACGCCCACCAAGTTATGCCCACAGAACTGGTAGGGAAAAAATTTGGATTTCACCCCTGGTTTCAGCCATAAGAAGATTGCCAAGTAATACTATATAGCCAGTGGGTTTACAATCATGTTTGATATAAGCATATAGTTATAATTGAACCCAGACATATAAAAACTGACCTTGCAAAATGCATACCAGAGACTGTAATCTCTGTTTCAGTTTTTATGCTCAATTTATGCTTTAATGTGTAATTATTTCCCAGCATGATTAACTCATCTGATTTGCCATTCTGATCCATGTGTAAGGTAGATCAGAACACTATGAAGATGAGAAAGAAATTTTAAATTAGCTTTGTTCCTTTGTGGTTGACTTTCCAGAAAAATCCATTTGGACTATACTGTAAAATCTGGCCCCAATACTTCAGGATGAATGAATTCTAACCTTATACTGTGTACATCTGCATGAGAGATTTTGTTTTTGGAAAAAATCCCAAAGCTGTATGGCAAAAGGCCAAAACAGATTATATTAATACTGTACTGTGCTCTGGAACTGATAAACTAGAAAGTCAGCTTGTGGGTTTTTGATTGTTTGCTTCTACCAAGTAACAGAAGAAGAACAATAAAATAAAAATGTAGAAAGTTTGCATTATACTATGTAACTTAACTAGTCGGGTCTAGGGAATTTTATTTATTATTGTAGACATTTAGTTTTAGCCCTAGGCTTAGCATGGCTAAATTTAGTAAGAACTAGATCTTTACGTTGGGACATTTTTGAGAAAAACTGCATTATCTTTGTGCTGTGACGTAGTTTCAAAGCCAGTCAGAGTGGTTGGTTCACACTGGCCGTGTTTGTACTTCAGGCATAACTCAGTTGAACAATAGCTCAATACAGTAAAATCTTATGGATGTTCTGGCACTACTCCCAACCAGTTTTTTCCAGGAAGCACCTGGTATCCCATGAACTCTTGAACCAGGATAGTGCTGGCTAGGCTTTATGGCCTCATTAACTGTTGTCCCATTGATTTGGTAGGCAGCAATGAGATGGAAAGAAAACTAGGGCAAACAAACAGGTATTTTAAATCTGATTCATTAAAAAAAAGAAACACAGCTCTTGCGCTATCTTCCTGATTGGCATTTTTTCCAGCAATCCACCATCCCCTAATCCCACTGGAGAATATTCTCTCTGCCAGCCTGTCTCCTAACATGATGTAGAAGGCATCAAATTTGTTGCCAGAGGAAGCGCTTCTTCCTCAGAACTCTATCTGTCTGTTCATTTCCCCCAGGAGAAGAAAAAGTCTCACGATTCGTGTAAAGGAAACAAAGCCATTAGTAAGATAGAAAAGCAATGGCAAAGTAGACTACTGTTCCCAGCCATAACAAACCCCAAAGGGAGCATAAATAATTGGGAAACAGGAGCAAGAGGAAATGCACCCATACAGTAAGTCAGCAATTCACATGGCATCCAGGGTGCAAAGCCTGCACTAGAAACCTCTGGAAAACAACACAGCAGACATGAAATCCTTCCCTCACCAACAGTGCTAGGGTTCCCAAGAATATTACTAATTTGCTCACATTTGGTTTCTTTACATTTGGAAGAGTAAATAATTTTGGAGATTAGGGTTCAAAGACCCTAATGACTTTTTTTTTCTCATTCAGAATCATTATTGGTTGTAAATGCAGGATTACTCAAGAAGATTGATAAGGAGGTGGATAAGGCAGCATGGGTTGCCTCTTGTGGTTGGTATTAAAGAGATACGTTCAATACCTATGAAGAATCAGGGTATTTTGAAATAGAGAGTAGGGTTTTCTGCAGCCTAAACTCTCTTTTCCTTAAAAAAAAGGGAGGAGGATTGAGCTCCTGAATACCATAATCTACCTTTAACTGGAATGTATGGGCAGAACAAGACTGAATAAAACAGGACTGTTAGTGGTTAAAGTTCTTCTTGATACCGTAGCTGCTGCTCATGATCTAGTTAAGCACAGAACAACATTGCCTATATGAAAAATTGCTTTGATTGTGGAAATGGTGGGCAGTTTGCTCACACTGGATTTCCATATTAGCTGAGGCTGATGGGAAGTTAGAAATGCTGTAAGTCTACAAGATCTGCATATCTAAATAACAGAAAGCCAGGCTACCTATTTTTTCAGTAAGAAACTAGTGGATTTTCTTTCTTTCTTTCAGAAACTCTCCAGATTTCTGAAATTACTTGTTTGTCATGGGACAAGTTCACACTTGAAAATGTGTGTCAGTGTTAGTTCTTTCCCTAAAGTTTGCTACTTTCCTTTAAACTTCTGAAGCGTTTTATTTATTCATTCAATTTGTACAACCTCCCATGTTACCTATATGATTCGGGGTGGCTCACAGAAATTAAGAACAAGAACAATATAAATAAAAACAAACATACAACCCATCTTAAAACCTACATTAAAAACTCAATTCAACATAAACACAGTATTGAGATGACAAAGGCTCACCACTATTGCCAGACCCTCAAATCTGGTGGTACAGCCGTTTTTCAGGCCATAGTTAAAAGACCAGAAGGGTAGGGGCCAATAGAGGTTCCATGAGAATGATGTTCCAAAAAGTGGGCACCACACTAGAAAAGGCTCTCTTTTCTAGTGGCATCCAGTGCACTTGGTAAATCAGAGGTGTAATAGGTACTGCTTGAAGAATACTTGTGCTGCCATATTTTGACTTAATTACTTAATTAATGACTTAAGTGAGTTTTAAACTCACTTTTAAGTTGATTTGAGTTTATGTAAATAATTAAGATTTGAATTTATGTAAATAATAGTAATCAACTGGATTGACATGGCAAATATTGAAATAGAATGATTTCACATGAAAATGTAATACAGGTCTCTTGTTATATCTGGTACAAATAATATTAGAATAGAATAGAATAGAACAGAATGAGTGGGCAACAGATCAAAGCTGAGGGTTAAATCCTAATGCCTTTGTTGATATAACAATGAGTAAAATGAGGCCCAGAATGGATGAAAAAGTATAGTTTTTTTCCAATTTCATTATAACCTTACAGAAAATAATTTTACCTAAGCCCAGTCAGATCATGGGGGACCTGTTAGTCACAGACTTTAGCCTGTGTATTTAATGTGGGATCATCAAAATGTTCTTTCTATGCCACTCGGTAGGTGAAATTAGTTACCTATTACTGGAAGTGGAAAAAAATCAAATGATGGCTAGCTGCAACATTGTTCTGTGCAATAAGGTCTGTCTATGACTAAGCCTTTTCTGTTAACCTTTTCTGTTCTTTTGTATACACTTACGTGAAAACAGCACATTTTCTTTTGGGACAGTATAAATCTTGAAATAGCAAATTATTTAATATAATTTCTCTCTAAGTAAACACTATTAGGAGATGCCAGAAAAAAAAAATCTAAAATTGTAGTCTTTGTTAATCTGTTAGTCTTTGATGGCCAAAAAAACAGGAGTTGATTAGAATGTTTTTCTGACCCTATTTTTTTATTTTTTTAAAAAAACAAACAAATTTGGTAGCAATAGCACTTAGACTTATTTACCGCTTCACAGTGCTTTACAGCCCTCTCTAAGCAGTTTACAGAGTTAGCATACTGCCCCCCAAAATCTGGGTCCTCATTTTATCAACCTCGGAAGGGTGGAAGGCTGAATCAACCTTCAGCTGGTGAGACCCGAACTGCCACACTGCTGGCAGCTGGTGATCAGCAGAAATAGCCTGCAGTACTGCATTCTAACCACTGCACCACCGTGGCTTTTAGTCTGAAAAACTATTTCTACATTCCATTTTTTTTTTGTTGTTTCAAATATGTGCTATTCAATGCTCATCAGTTCGTCATAAATCAAGGAAACGGATATCAGCAAGAAAGGTTGAAGACAGAGCACCCACTATGATATACAGGTAGTCCTTGATTTACGAGCACAGTTGAACCCAGAATTTATGATGCTAAGTGAAAAATTTGTTAAGTGAGTTTTGCCCCATTTTATGACTTTTCTTGCTACATTTGTTAAGTGCATCACTGCAGTTGTTAAATTAGTAACACAGTTGTTAAGTGAATCTGACTTTGCCATTGACTTTGCTTGTCAGAAGGTCACAAAAGATAATCACATGACCCCAGACACTGCAGCCATCATAAATATGAAGCAGTTGTCAAACATCCGAATGTAAATCATGTGACCATGGGGATGCTGCAATGGTCATAAGTGTGAAAAATGGTCATAAGTTACTTTTTTCAATGTCATTGTAACTTTGAGTGGTCACTAAATGAATTATTACTTTCCACTTTGACTCAGTTTTAATGTCAAATCACTGAGATTAGAGTCAGTTATAACATTCTTATACCACATATTAGCCTCTGTTCCACACCTTTTCAAATTCCAATGCCTGGGACCAATTATCAGTAACTTCTTCAATTGTTCTCTTATCTTCAGAACTGCTGATTCTTTAAGATACTCATTTGAGTCAGATCTTATATCCAGGTTTAGATGGCCTCTTGCTCAAACATTATTGACTTTTCCTCAATTAAGCTTGACTATACTGAGGCCAATGGGCCACTGGGCTTCAGAATTTATTCAGTTTCACTGAGCCACACTTACCAGAATGGAATTCATGCTGATGTCTCCAAACCTGATGACTATGATGCCTCCTTTCTCTCCATGACATCTTCAATCTCTCCTGATGCTAACATTAAAGATAAAACACACATTCTCTCTTGGTCTTGAAGATCAGTAGTTTTCTGAAACAGTAGAATCAGTGCTCCAGTTAATTCATGATGCTACCACATTATAGTTTTCATTCTAATGTTTCTAGTGTTATTGAAGACAGCAGGAAAATCCTGGGTGAAGATAACTTCTGTGTCCTCCCTTTATTTTAACCACTAGTGAAGCATTTCATGAATGATGTAGTGCAGATTTAGTGTTCCTACTTCTTCACTTCTTCTGATCTGGATCTTCTCCCTTGTTCTCTCAATGTTACAATTTGTCTCTTAAAAATAGACAAAGTCACATACTTCCCATTTTGGCAGTATGTTAAAACCATAGATTAAAAAGCACAAAAGTATTTGTAAATAAAATGTACAAATGTACACGATCACAAGGAAATTTAAGTAGAAGTCAGCCCAAGCACTTTTGTCAGATATTTTTATTTAGTTTGAAAAGCAAGCTTTGAAAAATGTGCAAGTCGCCATCAATAACTTGAGTCAATGAATAAACTGATGCTTACATTTTTCAATTAATTTTAGGCTGAATAAAATGAGTAAATGGTTTTGCATTATTAACATATTGTGGACTTTATATTTTCCTGAGTTTTTACCTGATTGTCCCATCAGCACAGAGTAGTATATTCTAGTGGTCTGAATATATTTCAATTTTGACTTCGATTTAGCAAGGAAGACAATGAATAGCTAAAATTATAAGTTGTTGGGATACAGATTTGGAATAATTACTGTTTATAGCTACAGAAGAATTTACTTCAAGAGAAATGGTTGTGCTATTTTCAGAGTGTGTTGTTTCCATAGGTCTCTGTATCATACACTTTCAGTCTCCATTACTGTCCAAATGCAAGTCAATCTTGCATCACCTTGAAAATGTTATTTTACTAAAATGAGGAGCTTTAGCAGTACTTATACAATGTCTGAAGAGATTGTCTGAGAGTTGTTGGCATGCTATTAAAAACATTCCCGCACATAAAATAATGGCTCATCAGAGGCCTGTCTAATGTTTCTTGCTTGTTTTGTATCTAAAACAACGAAATACAGTATTTTTTTGTGGCTATGGACTGTACTTTTTGTTTAAAAAATATTTTGACGCTACTCATAATTGGTCAAAAGGCCTGAGTTGATATTGCTAAAAGAACAGAGCTAATTTTTTCAGCCTATTTTTCATATTAGGGCAGTGATGGCTAACCTTTTTGCCGTCAACTACCAAAAGCGGGGGGAGCACGGGGGAGTGTCACATGTGCGCACACCCACACCCATAATTCAATGTGCCTTGCCCCCCTAGCATCCAGATGCGACCCCTAGCACTTTATTTTATTTTATTTATTTATTTTAATTAGATTTATATGCCGCCCTATCTCCATAGAACTCAGGGCGGCTCACAACAATTAAGAACATCTCAATCCAAGTAAGAAACATGTTAAAATACATATTAAATGCATATTAAAATATATTAAGATCAAAACCCCATCAGTCCAGGCTGGGCAATTTAAACAGCCATGTTTTTAGTTCGCGGTGGAAAGTGCGAAGGTCAGGGGCCAACCGGGGCCCCCGGGGGAGTTGATTCCAAAGGGTGGGTGCACCCACAGAGAAAGCTCTACCTCTGGGGGTCGCCAGCTGACATTGTCTAGCCGACGGCACCCTGAGTAGGCCCTCCCTGTGAGAACGCACCAGATGATGAGGAGCTGTTGCTGGTTGCAGATGGTCCGACAGATATCCTGGGCCTAAGTCATGTAGGACTTTATAGGTCTGTGATGGCGAACCTATGGCACGGGTGCCACAGGTGGCACGCGGAGCCATATCGGGCACGCGAGCTCAGCTCCAGCACGCATGCATGTGCCAGCCAGCTGATTTTCGGGCCTTCTGGGCCCACCAGAAGTCAGGAAACACACTGTTTCCGGCCTCTGGAGGGGGTGGGGAAGGCCGTTTTTGCCCTCCCCAGGCTCCTATAAAGGCTCTGGAGCCTGGGGAGAGCAAAAAATGGGCCTACCGGGCCCACCATGCCATCGTGTGCCAAAAGCGGGGGGAGCACGGGGGGGGCAGGGCGCATCGAATTATGGATGTGGGCACACATGCGTGTGACCCCACCATGCTCCTCCCATTTTTGGCACGCGATGGCAAAAAGGTTAGCCATCACTGTTATAGGTCATCACCAGCACCTTGAATCTCACCTGGAGGGCAACCGGCAGCCAATGCAAGTCGCGCAGGAGAGGTGTAACATGGGCATATCGGGATCCTCCTATCACAACCCGCACGGCCGCATTCTGCACCAGCTGAAGCCTCCGAGTGGTCTTCAAGGGCAGCCCCAAGTAGAGAGCATTGCAGTAATCAATACGGGAGGTGACTAGCATATGAGTAACACTTCCCCTGCTTTTGGCACATGATGGCATTGTGGGCCTGGTAGGCCCATTTTTCACCCTCGCCAGGCTCCAGAGACTTTCTTGGAACCTGGGGAGGGCGAAAACAGCCTTCTCCACCCCCCCGGAGGCCGGAAATGACCCCTTTCCCAACTTCCAGTGGGACCGGAAGGCCCATTTTTTGTTCTCTCCAGTCTCCAGAGACTTTCTGGGAGCCTGGGGAGGGTGAAAACGGCCTTCCCCACCCCCCAGAGGCCCTCCAGAGGCTGGAAACGGCCCGTTTCCCAACTTCCAGTGGAACTGGAAGGCCCGAAAATCAGCTGGATGGTGCACGCATGTGTGCTGAAGCTAAGCTAGGACAATGCTTGTATGCCCACAGATATGGCTCTGCATGCCACCTGTGGCACGCGTGCCATAGGTTCACCATCACAGTATTAGGGGATGTTGTTACTTAAAATAGATTATTGTGTCTGCATGCTGTTCAATTTTAGTGGTACAGTCCCAGGAACTTTGGTTGGGAGCATATTTAGCCCATGAAAGTTTAGTTTTTCAAAATGAAAAGGGAAAATTAATTTAAACAGTCTTGCTATTTTACAGTAATATTACTTTGTTTCTACTTTTAATCTATTCTTTTATTTATCAAAGAATTAATAAATCAGTTACGTTAATATGATGGTTATATAATGGTAAAGTAGTAACTATCAGAAATAGAAAAAATGGTAATAAGTTTATACTTATCATCTATCCATGCATATATATACAATAAATAATTTCACCTAATTTCTAATGTTTGGACACATTTTAAATATTTGGTCTTTATAAAAGCCACAAGCAATATGTAATATTTCATTTTGACAGTATATGAACTAGAAATAATTTATTTTTGTAATCCACATTCAAATATAACAACATTGATACTTCTAAGTAATATTTTTCCTGAGAGAAATAAACTATCTCTCTTAATTTAAATGCACATATTGAAAAAAACATTGTACACATTTTACATTGTTTAATTATTGTTACTTCCATTGTTTTTTAAAATGCAGATAAGAATGTAGACAGAAGGCTACAAATATATTAACAGATTTAATTATATTAGTAAGTATAGCATATACCTGTCTGGAATGTCAACAATTATAATTAAATAGTATAATTAAATTCAGGATAAATTTTAGCAACATATAATCATCATCATCATCATCATCATGCATGAGCATGCAAAACTACTGTAGGACTTCCAAATACAGACTGACAAAGTTTTGGAACACAGTACCCTGGATATCACGATTGTGGAGAAGAAAAATATGTGGATTGTCGACATTGCCATACCTGGTGACGGCAGAATCAATGAGAAATAACTTGAAAAAGTCACCAGATATCAGGACTTGAGAATCAAACTGCAGAGACTCTGGCATAAACCAGTGCAGGTGGTTCCTCACATTGGGTGCTGTGCCTACCTAGGCAAGCACTTAAAAACAATTGGTGCTGACAAAATCACCATTGGTCAGCTGCAGAAGGCCACCTTACTGGGATCTGCTCGCATAATTCGCCGATACATCACGCAGTCCTAAACACTTGGGAAGTGTTTGACTAGTGATTTGGGATACGAAATCCAGCATGGTCATCTCGTTTGCTGTATATACTGTATAATAATAAAAATAATAATAATAATAATAACAACAACAACAACAAGAAGAAGAACAACAACAAGAACAACAACAAATATATTCTTAATATTTAGAGCACATTGGATTCCAAGAGTTTGATTGTAGTAAAATTGGAATTGATTTTGTTATTGTTTGTTTAGCTGTCTTATGAATGAAAAACATCTTTAGTATTTCTCTAAACTGCTCAGAATTTAGGCAGCTGGACAGTTTATAAATATATGTAATAGGTAAATTTCTATAATCGGATATGAAGCACCTTAGAATTTTGAGTTAAAAAAAGAAAAAGTGTTCCACAGAATGATTTGTGAATTTTTTTAAAGAGTTAAGACATATTTAATCCCTCTATTTAATTTCTCCAGGATCAGAAATTTGATGTCTATTGTATAAGCATTTCTTACATATTAATAAAATATTTTATGATTTAAACATATACTAAAGTATATCTTTTAGATATAAACATAAAAGATTCTATTTTAGAATAATATTTTTTCTTAGTATAGCAGACTTAATATTTATAGGTACTAATCAATGTAGTTCCACTCTTTGTGGAAACTTTCCAGAAAACTGGGACTGAGAAAAGGGGCAAAAATTGAAATATTATGAAAAAACAGCATTGCTAGATTTCTAAACAGAATTTTATAACTCACAAAAGGAAAGCTGAGTGCTATAAGAGGCTGTAGTAGTTTGAATGTACCCCGGCTCATTTCTTGCTAAGGTATAGGTAGGTTTTTTTTAAAAAGCAGTGGTCCACATTTGCTTTTGTGGGTTATGTCAAGTCAAAGAAATGGTCAGAGCTAAGATAAAATTCAAGCTTAAATTTAGTTAGATTAGTTCAGTTAAATGAAATACCATCAATATAAATATCCTCAATATGTACAGTAAATGTCCTCTTGTGGTTTATTAAAAATTGTTTGGAGAAAGCCTGAACACTGTATCCAAGATTTTGAAGTAGGTCACAGGCTAAAAGGCGCTTCTCTGAATCATGGCTAGCTTGTTGAATTACAAAAAGAATCTAAAGCAGGGGTCACCAACCTTTCGGACCTCAGGGATCACTAAATTCATAATTTTAAATCCCACGGACCACTAATATGATTTTTTAAAAAATATAAATAGTATTTAGTGCAATATAAAAATGCAAATAAGTTTTCTGCAGACCACCAAAATTTTCTCACGGACCACCAGTGGTCCATAGACCACCAGTTGGTGACCACTGATCTAAAGCATTATGTTATAATAAAGCTGCAACTGTTATGTGGGAATATTTGTTTTCACAGGTGGATGGAAGTCTGCCTAGATGAAGAGTTACCACCTACTACTGAACTGGAAGAAGGTTTAAGGAATGGTGTTTACCTTGCCAAATTAGCTAAGTTTTTTGCACCAAAGCTGATCTCTGATAGGAAGATCTATGATGTGGAACAAATACGTTACAAGGTAAAATTTACATACAGGTCAGTCCTTGATTTATGACCACAGTTGGGACCAGAATTTCCTTTGTTAAATGAGTCATGCCTCATTTTATGACCTTTTTTGCCATAGTTGTTAAGTGAGTCATTACAATTGGTAAATGAATCATGTAGTCATTAATCAAATCTGTTTTCCCCCATAGATTTTGCTTATTGGGCAGATACAAATGGAGTTCACATAATCCTGAAATACTGCAATCATCATAAATACATGCCAGTTGCCAACTGCCCAAATTTTGATCATATGACATGACAGTTTTAAGTTCAAAGATTGGTTCTAAATCACTATTTTCAGTGCTGTTGTAACTTCAAACTGTCACTAGACATATGATTCTAAATTGAGGACTATCTATATAAGATTTGAGTACTACAGAGAAAAATTTCTAGTAACGTTTGATATTTATACTGTAACGGCATGTACCATAATTAAGATTATAATGAATTCTTTTTATCTCCCAGGATTAGGTTTGGCACCAAAAGCAATTGTCAGGATTAAAACTCTATTAACTTTAATATTTTTGCTACTTGTTCCTCTAGAAACATAAAGCTTTAAATTCTTAAAAAGAGCATGCTTAATAGGTTTGTGGAACCTATATACTATTCTGCTCTCAAACCGCTCCAAGTTTTATTTTTACTCGTTGGAAATGAGGGAGGTTCTTTTTTCCCCCCATTTTTGTTATCTTTATTCTCTAATGATTACAATAATGTTTTTAAGGAAAAAGTTTTTAATTTAAAAGAAAATTAATTTTAATTTTAAATTAAAAATCTAAGATTGTTTGCTAATCAATGTGTGGTAGCTTGCTTGAGTGGCATGGTTTAATCTGTGTCTCTGGATTATCTGCATAATTTTTATAAAAACATTAAATTATAAAGCCATGGATAATTTCTTTTAAAAAATTGCTCTCTAGAACTGGTATTGATCTACTTAATTCAGATTTTGCTTTTTTAAAAAAATATGGTTAAATTAAAGTTGAAGCAAATTAGAATGTCTGCATAAATAAATTAATTACTATATATCTTTATTATTTTTAGAAATAATGCATGTATATTTTTGTATCTTATTTGAGTATTGAACATTGAGAGATCAGGGAAATAGAAAAATCTTAACCTTTTAATTTGCTAACCACTCTAAAATATTGGTTTTATTTTGGTTAAGGAAAACCTTCAAGGAATCTTTGAACAGTTTCCTTGACTTTCATAGAATGCAATAAACAAAAAACAAAAAATACCCATGGCATTTAAAGAGTGTGTGTGTATGTGTGGGGTTTTTTTTTGTTTATGTAGAATGCAGGGAGTCCTCGTTTAATGATTGCCTTGTTTAGTGACCATTCAATTACAATAGTGATTAAAAACGTAACCGTATGACCAGTCCTTGCTTTTACACCCGTTGCTGCTCTGTAAAGCAAATGAAAGCTGAAGTAAGATCATAAGTATAGTCAGTGGTTTCATTTAGAGACCTCTTTGTTTAGTAACCAAATAGACAGTCCCAATTGTGATTGCTAAACAAGAACTACCTGCAAAGTATAGCTCAGAATTATTTGTTGACAAGAAAGCATGTCAAGTCATAGTTTTATATTTTAAGCTATTTTTAAGCTTCTTTTTAAAAAAATCTTGTTTAAATGCAATTTAAATTTCAAGTACAAGACATTGGCATTTAAAAAATTTTGTGTGCTCATTGAAAATGAGTAAACCTTTTTGTTTCTGTTTCTTTTTTTCTTTCTTGCATTAGCGTTCAGGTCTACATTTCCGACATACTGATAATACAGTACAGTGGTTACGGGCAATGGAATCCATTGGCCTCCCAAAGGTAAGCATTTGAAAACTAAATACTGTGTAGCCTGGTAAATTACTTGTTAAAATAAAGAAGTATATTTAAAATAGGATACATATTTGCTTTGTATTAAATACGACCATTGATTCATTTCTAATCTAGACTTATAGTAATAGCTAGAAGTCTTGTGAAGCTGTATGTAAATGTGATAAGGATTGAACTCATTTTGCACATGAAACATTCCCATTCCAGTTAACTATCATTTTCCCCTAAGGAGTAACTGAATAACCAACATGAAAGAAGGACTTGGTGAAGAAGTTAAAATGGTTATACTAATAAATCACTGCCTATCTTGTCCAATACTGTTATAACCTGGAAAAAAACCCCTAGAAATGTTCATCTCTTATGCCTAATTGCAAAAGTAAATGTACTAACTATAGAGTTGTCATTTTTTGAGAAAAAAAATACACACCAAGCGATTACTATTTATCTTATATGACATAAAATTCTACTTAGAATTATAGTTGGACTTAGAACAAACTCTTAGCCATGTCTGACTCCCGTGCTTAGTTCCCTCATTAACTGTTGGTGCAATTGATTGCAATCCATTTTTATATGAGGTACAAAAGCTAACCATTTAAATTTGGCTAAGACATGTTTAATATAGATGCCAATTTTACATTCTGAAATATTAAAACAAAGACAAAATGATATTTAGAGCCATGCTATAACTATAATCTTGTATGCATGAATTCCTCCAAGGCAAGTTCTAAGAAACATTTTTTATTTCAGAACTATTCAAACAAAATGAAATGTCATTAAAATACATAAACTATATTATATCTAGTTATATTTTGTTAAATATATGACAGAGGTTAAATTTATACATATTACTAAGCCAATGTCCCAGTGTACATATCTTGCTAAAGAGAAGAAAATAATATTCTCTGTGTACTTTACTGTGAGAACTAAAGCCAATATCAATGTACCGTATATACTCGAATATAAGCCGAGGGGGCTTTTTTCAGCCTGAAAAACATGCTGAAAAACTCGGCTTATATTCGAGTCACGAAAAAAATGCCTTTTTCCCTGCAACCGTTTTTGCTCCCGGGGTTGCAGGGACGCTGGCTCACCCCGCCCCCCTCCATCCAGTCACTCCTCACTTGTACTGTGTGGGTCCTCGCTTGCAGCTTGCCTGCCTGAAGTCTTACGCCTGCCAGGTAAGCCTGCGAGTCGTAGCCTACCTAGCTGCCCCTGCCCACCCACCCCCGCCCACCCCCCATCCCAGCCTGCCTCCCCTACTCCCTCCCCTGCAGCCCATAGCCCTGCCATGCTTCCCTGCCTTCCACGCAGCCTTCCCAGCATCCCCGAGACAAGCTTGCGAAGGCAAGCAAGCGGGCCTGACCACGGGGACTGCCGGGAAGGCAGGCAAGCCTGGCAGGGCCACCCGGCTGTGGGGAAGAGAGCTAGCAGCTTCCTTCCTTCCCCGAAGCCCTGCCAGGCTTGCCTGCCTTCCATGCTGCCTTCCTGGCGTCCCCATGGCCAGCTTGCCGCCCACCCCCACCCCGCTTCCCTTTTACCTTTCCTTAACACACCCCGCTTCCCTCCCCAAACCTTGGGAGGCAGCATCTTCCGCGCCACAAAGCCCTCGAGGTGGCCGCAGGAGGGAGAAAAGAAAAAAAAGCCCTTGGCTTCTGAAGCTTCTTGAAGGCTTCGAAGGTGTGTGTGTGTGTTTGGCTGCAGGAGGGGGAAAAGAAAAGCCACTGCTCTTGAAGGCTTTGAGTGAGTGCGTGCGTGTGTGCGTGTGTGTACATGTGTGTGTGTGTGTGTTTGGCGGTGCTGAAGTGAGCCACGTGAAGGGAGCCTGCTGGGTAACCACTTCGGCTGGGAAAAAGTCAGAGGGGAAAAGTCGGAGAAAAGAGGAGAAGTTGGAGGGGAAAAGGCAGTTGCTTCGCCGAGCATTTCTCCGCATTTCATCCCAAGTCAGCCCAAGTCAGCCGCCCTCACTGGAAATGCGGAGAAACGCTCAGCAAAGCAGTTGGCAGAGAGAAGGGAGAGGCAGAGCGTGGCTCACTTCAGCGCCGCCAAACACACACACACACACACACACACACACACACACACACACACACGGACTCAAAGCCTTCTAGAGCCAGCTGAGGCTTTTCTTTTCCCCCTCCTGCAGCCATCTCGAGGGCTTTGTGGTGCAGAGGACTCCGCCTCCCAAGGTTTGGGGAGAGAAGGAGGGCGCGTTAAGGAAAGGTAAGAGGGAAGCGGGGGGGGGGTGGGCAGCAAGCTAGCCATGAGGATGCCGGGAAGGCAGCATGGAAGGCAGGCAAGCCTGGCAGGGCCACCCGGCTATGGGGAAGAGAGCTAGCAGCTTCCTTCCTTCCTCGAAGTCCTGCCAGGCTTGCCTGTCTTCCACGCTGTCTTCCCGGTGTCCCCATGCCAGCTTGCCGCCCACCCCCACCCCGCTTCCCTTTTACCTTTCCTTAACGCCCCTGCTTCTCTCCCCAAACCTTGGGAGGTGGAGTCCTCCGCGCCACAAAGCCCTCAAGGTGGCTACAGGAGGGGGAAAAGAAAAAAAAAGCCCTTGGCTTCTGAAGCCTCTCGAAGGCTTCGAAGGTGTGTGTGTGTTTGGCTGCAGGAGGGGGGGAAGAAAAGCCTCAGCTCTGGAAGGCTTTGAGAGAGTGTGTGTGTGTGTGTGTCCCTCCCCAAACCTTGGGAAGGCAGCGTGGAAGGCAGGCAAGCCTGGCAGGGCTTCGGGGAAAGAAGGAAGCTGCTAACTCAGAGGCAGTGCGGAGGACTCTGCCTTCCAAGGTTTGGGGAGGGAAGCGGGATGCGTTAAAGAAAGGTAAAAGGAAAGCCGGGTGGGGTGGGATTTGTTCCCCCCCCCTCACAATCCGCTTCCAAGCACAGATGATTCCTCCTTTAATATCTGGTCCTGCACTTGACCTGGCTGGACAGCGCCCCCCCCCCAGCACCCTCCCTCCTGTCCTTCCTTCTCCAGTCGTAAGTTCGAGGACTGGTCACAAGTGCGAGGACCAGTCAAAAATTACTTTTTCAGCCCTCTGAGTAGTCCATATGCACAAAAGGACTACCCAGAGGGCTGAAAAAAGTCATTTCTGACAGGTCCTCGCACTTTTGACCAGTCTTTTTTTATTTTGAAATTTACCAGTAGCTGCTGCATTTCCCCCCCCCCCCCACCCCGGCTTATACTCGAGTCAATAAGTTTTCCCAGTTTTTGTGGTAAAATTGGGGGCCTCGGCTTATATTCGGGTTGGCTTATACTCGAGTATATACGGTATGTTGACTTGTTAACATTCCATATCTTTCACATTTTTTTGAAAGAGTTGAGGATGGCATTTTGATTTGAAAAAGTAGGCGGAAATTATTCATCTATTACTGTCATATTTATCTGTGGAATTTTGTGATACTTCTTTGAGTGCAATGGTTAATAAATTAATAGTGATATATTATTCAGATTTATCATTACTTCATTTAAGATGTAATGATATAGAACAGATACTTTACATTATTAAAAACAAATATATATAATACCATATAATATAATAGATTATATGAATTATCACATACAACATAAAAATACAAATATAATAAACTGGATCCTAGAATATTCAGACTGGAGATTAATCCTTCATTTTATTTCTAAGTAATAGTGTATTTGAAAAAGTGTCAAATTGTACATTTGACACCAATTCTCCAGTGAGCAAGAATTTGTTTCCGTTATCAAAATGTACCATTAATTCTCTGCTTTAACACATTAGTAGATACAACCTGAGTAATATTAAATATTTGTTAAGTGAAGTGATGCTTGATAATTTGCCTTTTTCATCTTTAGATTTTCTACCCGGAGACCACAGATGTTTATGATAGGAAAAACATACCTAGAATGATCTATTGCATTCATGCATTAAGGTAAAATAGATCTGTACTAAATTTCTAATATTTTTTTCATTTCCTCGGTTAGGCAGCAAAACCTAATTACTTCATAGTTATGAATCAAATTAGTCAGTTTAACTCAGTTAAACTGTTAAGGATAAAGTTCAGTTCATATTCAATTCTGTAGTAGTGCTTCATAATATTAATTTCAAAAAATAAAAATGGGATCAGTTTGAGAATGAAAAGTATCCAACTTCCCCCTCTCTCTACTGTATATAGTTAAACTGTGTTTTAATTATGGAAACCTGTAAAACTGGCTGTTGTGTTCTTTGATTACTTATTCACTAATGTCCTATTTCAAGGTTATGCTATTATGTACATAATAAGGCTTAGCAGCATGCTCAGGGAATTTTCTTTAAAATTTGGATGTCATAAATGTAATCCTGTTGTTTCTATAGAATTTACTATAATTCAGAAAATATTGTGTAAGTACTATGTGCAAAAATATATATTCTACATTCATACTCGAATTAGTATGGGACAAGTATTCATTTAAACATGTTCAGGAAACTACAGCTAGTGCTCACCGACTGCAGTTGAGACCAGCAACTCAATCAGTAGGCAATATGATTCTAAAGTAAAACATTACATGACTGTGCCTGACTTACAATGTCGGTTTGTCAATTCCAGCTATGATCAGTGAATCAAATCACCATTGTTTGTTAAGCATGACATCACATGAACACTACTTGTGACTTTCTGCTGGCTTCCCCACTAACTTGGTTTGTCATAAGCTATCTGCAAAGATTGCAAATGGTGATCACATGAGGACGTAGCAATTGGCCTAAATGTTTACCAGTTGCCAAGCATCCAAATTGCAATCATGTGATTTTGGAAACACTACACAGGCCATAACTTTTTAGTGCCATCAAAACTTTGGTCAGTAAGTGTTCAGTAAGCTGTAGCTGAGAGTGGCAGATTGCATATTATTGATTTTCATATATGTAACACAATGCCTATATGAAAACAAATAGAGAAAATTTTGGACAGATGACTGGGCACCACCTTTATGAATAATTCTAGGAGAAGGAAAATTACTGAGCATAGATTAATGTGAGACAAACTCTATGGGCATGTCATGTATCTTATTGGGCCAAATTTCATTGGTTTTTAGTGGCTGAAACATGACGCTCATTCAATTTTGGATGTTTTGGATTTTTAAATTTGTATGTTTTCTTGGTAAATCATGTCCTTAATATAACTATGCAAACCTGGTTGCTGAGCTTGTTTAAATATGTTTGTAAATTTGATTTTTTTTTTACAAAGTAAACACGTTAGACTCTAAATATTAAGCATTTTTAGCATTAAACAATTAGTTCATAACAAAATGATGCTAAATTCCACTCTAGTGATATCATAATCCATGGTCACAAATTCTATAGAATGTTGAATACTGGGAGGCTTTCAGATATTTATATCTGAAAGATGTACTAATGATGCCTTAAGTGATTTCCAGACTTATAAAAACATAGATATGGAGCTCTTCACATATCAGCTTTCCCAGGTAGACCAGACAGTCTCTTTTACCGTCCTGAGAACCTAAGGAAGGTCCTTTCTGATCTTTCTTTGTCCCTGAGACAGCTGATGCTGTGTCCTCTGTTACCTGACCATTCCTTCGGCAGTGTTACTTTGTCTGTTTCTCAAGATCTTTTCCACATTCCATTACATCATATTTCGCTATACATAATTTCAAGGAAAACTATTTTTCCATGTGTTTTAACTCTATCCTTTCCTCCAAGACAATGTCCTATTAATTGGATATTATTTAGAATACATCAGTCTGAACCATCAGATGAATGATGGAATAATTTAATGTCTTGCTGCATTCTAAACTCTTCTATTAGGAAATGCAAACATTTAATTTTAAAGGAACCTAGTATCAGGTACTATATTTTGGTGATTTGTTTATTGTCTTATGCATTCATATGTATTGTTAACTTGAATGTGAAAATTACCTTCTTTGAAAATTGTGTTTTAGGTGGTATAAAAACTGTTTGGAATTTTAAACGATTCCAATTATCATTTGTTATTTTGATTTTGGGAAATGGCCACCCACAATAGAAATTCCACAGAAAAGTGCTTTTGTCTTCCCAACCTTTCCGCTGCAGAATTGTTTAGTTGTAAAAAGTACACAGCAACAAAACTATATGTGGTGGTTCCACTGCTAACACAAAGCCAATACTGTATCTTGAGCTGAAGAATCAACACTTTAGGATTTGCTTGATTTCTTCAGTGTTTTGTATTCCAGGTTCTGGACCTGGTAACACTAGTTAAACAGGGGAAATCTGGAATCATTAATCGAAAAGCTTCTTCCTGAGTAAGGGAATTTCCTAATGTGCACCATCCAGAAGAGTGTCACAGAATAAACATGTGCTCATGTAGAACTCCTTCTCCTGAGGGAAATAGATACACCCACACACTTCAGAACTCAGATGGCCAAGAATGTGAGGGTAGAAAACTCAGGAGTTCTCAGGGAGGACTGGTACATGCGTTGGTTAGAGATATCCTCACCTCCTCCCTGCTGTACTGTCATTAAAGTGGTGTGTGTGTGTGTCTGGGTGTGTGTGGGTGTGTGTGTGAATAGAAGCACTGCATCTTCCAAATCTGTTTCCCTTGCTTACTAGAGCATATGTAAAGCATATGTGAATGCGGAATAATCCTACTCTTTTGAAGAATGACTTTATATTGAGATTTGAACATCAGATGCAACAAGTTACATCATCACAATGTCTAACAATAACAATATTATAAAACCCAAGCATTAGTAATGTTCTTTCTTTTTCAATAAACTGCATATATTTTATAGTTAAAAACAACTTCAAAACCTGAATAATTTCTAATACATATTTGTGCCACATTGTTGACTTGCAGCTTTGTTTAATATGAATTATTTCTAAGGCTTCAAAATACTTGTTTTAAAAGACAGTTCATACTGTCTGTGACTGTTAATATTCCCAACACCATTACAAATGCCAAAAATAGCAATTAATTAATTATCAATAAAAATGAGAAAGGAATATATTACATAAATACACTTTTATTTTATTAATACAATAAATATTTCTAAAAGTGTGCTAAGGTGAATGTTTCTTATTGATAAAAATAAAATTCCATTGCCCTCTAGTGGTCCACAATACTTTCTCAATTTTCCTTTTCTTTCTAGCTATTAAATATTATGCTATCCCCATAATCATAGCAGTTGTTAAAATGTCAAAATTGAATGTATTAATGGCTAATTAAGGAACTCAATTGTGCCAATTAAAATAATTTCCGAACGCTAGAAAGATAAGGAATTATTCGCTGGTATTTTATTAATAGCCATTGGTTCTAAATGTAATACAAAGCTGCTTTTAAAAATTGAGATCACAAGTAGAAAATAGTTTGGATAATTACAACATGACAAATTTAGGTTCACATTTAACTTATCTATTAAATATTAAATACTTATTCTTTGAACTCCTTCCTAGAAAATTCTAAATTACTGGAAAACTAAGTTTCCTAATATTTCCTGTTTTCAGAAACAGCTATTTTCTCTTCATGTTTGTTCCCTGTGTTCTAACAGCTTGGCAAATCCTCAATTTAATTTACTTACAATTAGTATATAACTTTATGTTTGCCATCTCTCTGTTTTTATTCAGGTTCAACTTTTAAAATGATAAGCTTCTCAAAAAAATTTTTTTTTAAAAAAATCCTTTTATATCTAAAATATGCCTTGGCCACTTTTGAACCGCTTTGACCCGCTCTTTTATAGCAATTTTGATAGTCCCTTGTGTAATCTTAATAAATTTCCCAAATCCTTAACAGTTGTTAACTTCACATGGCAGGAAGACATGAATAAAGCTGTGAATTTGTTCAGCTGTTGTCCAGATGGTTCCACTATAAACATTTTGGAATAGTAATTATGTAGATTTTCAAGTACCCTGAAATGAAATAGGTTTCCTTGGAGTAATTTCAATAGTTTTAAGTTTGTTGCAGATTCTCCAGAGCATTGAAGAACATAGATAGTCAAAGGTTTATGTATGTGAGAGAAATATTACTTTCACTACTTTCACTGTTGAGGCAATATTTTATATATATTATTTTGAACTGTCTTAAAGGAGATACAGAAGTCATGCAAATCCAATTTAAAAGTGTTTTGAAAGGAATATAATTGTAATTATTTTAAGAAAGGAACCATTTCTAACAAAATTTGCAGGATTGTATAAAGGTCAACGCATGCATTGTAGAATAACACTGATTGGCAATACTCAACTTTAATTAATCATTCCTATTGTATTTATGCAATTCATTTACTTTTTCTTTCTCTCCCAGTTTATATTTGTTTAAACTAGGAATAGCTCCACAAATCCAGGATTTGCTTGGAAAAGTAGACTTTACAGGTACTTTTTATCTTTGTAACTTTTTTTGTATTGAGAAAACTTTGTTTTTTGAAGCTTCTACTAATTCCTTAATTGGTTAACAGTTCCATTCACTTGCATTCATTCTTTGTGTTTTTGTGCTGAAGTGGGTGTAAAGTAGCTATGTAAAAAATGTGCTGTATTTTACAAAGAGCTGCTCGGTAACAAACACTACAGCTATGTGTCCTACAGTATTTCTCATATAGAAAAAGGAGATAAGAATTAGAGGAATAACATTTATCCTATTTGTGTTATGTTATTCTTGATTTTGTCCCTTAGTAACCTGGACAGTTTTTTTTTCTTGTATTATAATCTTTTTTCCCCTTCCTTTCTTTTTCCTTCTTCTTGTCACCAATAATTAGAGGAAGAAATAAGTAACATGCGGAAGGAACTGGAAAAATATGGTATACAGATGCCGTCATTTAGTAAAATTGGAGGCATCTTGGCCAGTGAGCTTTCAGTGGATGAAGCTGCATGTAAGTTCCCCAAAATTTTGGGAAATGCTATCCTAACCTGTTTCCTAATGTTCCTGAAAGCTGCTTTAACTTTAAATATGAAGTAACAATCAAATTTACCGAGTACCTATAGTAGCTAGAACAAGGTCATGAAGTACTTGTTTTTGCAACTATGTATTTTAGTGTGTTTTGAACATTTTAAAGATTTACATATTTTAAAATACAGGTAGTCCTCAATTTACGACCACAATTAAGCCCAAAATGTATGTTGTCAAGTGAGAAATTTGTTAAATGAGTTTTGCCCTATTTTACGACTTTCCTTGCCACATTTGTTAAGTAAATTACTGCAGTTTTTGTATTGGCAACACGGTTGTTAAGTGAATCTGGTTTCCTCGTTGACTTCGCTTGTCACAAGGTTACAAAAGGGAATCACATGACTCCAGGACAGTTATCAATCATCTGAATGTAAATTACATGACCATGGGGATGCTACAACGGTCATAAGTGAAAAATAGTCATAGTCATAAATCACTTTTTTCAGTGCCATTGTAACTTTGAAGGATCACTAAATGAACTGTTGTGAGTCAAGGACTAACTGTATTTGTTTGCTATCCATACTGTGAATTAGAAGCAGCACATCAAAAATTAGAAAGGTATCTAAAACCATAACATAGCATTCAAAAGAGTTAAGCTTAAAAATGTAACTACCAAGGGGGGAAAAATAATCTCTTCATCTAATAGTTTTCTAATGACTCTTGGGATAGTCTTTCCATTGGTTTAGCTATGTATATTTGTAACCTGAAAACAGGAAAGGAACAAGGGTTTCATTCAAATATCCACACTTTGGATATTCTGGTGAAGCATTTTTATTTAGGTCAGGGGTCCTCAACCTCCAGGCTGTGGGCCACTACTGGGCCATGAGCCAGCAGGAAAGCGTGGGCAATCACGTGTGCACATGCTTCATTTACGCAAGAATCAGGCACACATGTCCACCACCCCACAAATGGAGCTGCACATGCGCTTGCCAGCCGCTCATATAGAACCTCGTCTCCCTCCCCCTGCTAGTCCGCAAAGGCGGAAAGGTTGGAGAACTCTGATTTAGGCTGTTCTATTCTGATGTTAATTTTTGTGAGCATGTCTTTGCATGCTCTCTTTCTGCTTGCTTTCTGTTTTGTATGAATATATATGAATACTGGTTAAATAGAAATTGTGCAGAAACCAAATTGTAAAAGTATGATAGCTAATAACAAAGATTTTGGAAATTTTAATTCACTGAGGCTTTTATCTTTAAATATTGAATTATTATTCTGGTTTATTATGCTTTTTTAGTGCATGCTGCAGTTATTGCAATTAATGAAGCTATTGAGAAAGGAATTGCAGATCAGACCATCAAAACATTGCAAAATCCTAATGCCATGTTAGTAAATGTGGATGATAATTTAGCCCATGAATATCAGAAGGAACTTTCTGGAGCAAAAAAGAAAAAAGAAGAGAATGCAAGACTTAAGGTGAAGAAATCAATTATTTATTATTAATTGTATGATGTGAAAATGAGCTGTGACAGAGTACCAGTTTTAATTTATTTAAGGCTGTCTGAAATATGCAAGATTCAAAAACTTAAAATGTCAAATTTGTCAATGCTAGTAAATAATTTTTGCATATAAAACAAGTTTGTTTAATCACCCAAAAGAATCAATCATCACATATTAATATATCAATCAATAAATTAGGAAAAATGCCTCTACAAAAATACATTAAAAACCAATCAGAATGAAAAATATAAATTAATTTAAATTTAAATCAGCATTTCCAAAATTAGGAAGCAGACCTGCTGACAGGTACATTCCTGGGGTGAGATGAAAAGAAATAATGGCCTGGCCTCAAAAAGTGTTGGAAGGAGAAAAGTGTCAGCTAATTTGGGTTGGTTCCTTTTTTCCTCTTTAGGAATACATAGCTTGAATGCATAGCTTGAATGCACAGGTGGGAGAGGTTACAAAATTTCTTAGATAGATGTTTTATGTCTGTCTTATTTACATGTCTATAAAAGAGGGAGGAGGGGAATCAGAATCTTGTAAGTTTTTATTATTATAGCCAATCTAAATAAAAGTGCAATACGGAAGGTCTATTTCTTATTCTGGTTAAGATGAGATTAAATAACGAACTTTATTTTTCCAGACTTGGAATCTTCACAGAATATTAAAAAAGGGAGGCACACTTACCATTTCTACTATGCCAAAAGTGTAATGTGGATTAAGAAATACAATATAGACAGTTCAATTTATATTTCAGTTTGGTTCATTATATTTAATGATATTTAAATTTAAAATATTAGAATGCTATTACAAAGATAATATTAGTTTAAGGACCTGAATATATCTTTAAATTATATAATATTTTTGGAATTTATCACTAATCACTCTGTAAAGAATTTACATCATTCTGCCTCGGTGGTGCAGCGGACTAAGTGCTGTTAAGTGCTAGCACTTAGCTGCCAGCTGCCTGAAATTAGTGCGAGTTCAAATCTCACCAGGCTCAAGGTTGACTCAGCCTTCCATCCTTTCGAGGCAGGTAAATTGAGGACCCGGATTGTGGGGGCAATAAGCCAGCTTTGTATAGAACAACACCGCTTAGGGGGAGGCCAAAAGCCCTAATAAGCAGGTATATACATACAAGTATGCAGGCTATTGCTATAATGCATTGTAAGCCGCCCTGAGTCTACGGAGAAGGGCGGCATATAAATTGGACTAATAAATAAATAAATAAATAAATGGGGAAGGGGTAGCAAAGAAAATAATTATTCATGCAGGAAAGATTGTTACTTTAGATTTACGGTATTTTTTTTTAATTATAGATACATGTTCGCTTTCTGTTTATAAAGTGACTATTGATATAGTTAAAAAACTCAGGAATATTGTGACTTGTGTTTGAGAAGTAATTTCTTTCTAAATTCAGTCGAAAGATACCTTTGTGTGTTGCATGCTTTTGTATATGGGTACACAACCTCCTTTTTAAAATCAGGAATAGCTCTACCCTTCTTTCTATAATGGTAATTGTTGCTTCTAGAGTGACTCGATTTTGGAAGAGGAAAGAGATGTATATGAAGAATTGCTTACGCAAGCTGAAATCCAGGGAAACATCAATAAGGTCAACCGTGAGTATTCTTCCCACTTATGAAAACACTGATTCCTGACATACCCACTCTTAATATTAGTTGAAAGTACCAATGTGTATTATTTTCTCACAATTCATTGAAATCTAAAACTGGCATAGATTATAATTTCATCAGTAATGTGTCATTCTTTCAGAGATAAAACTTTGCTGTTATACTATTACTAATCCTGGATAAGGACATTCTTCTTTGCCCTTTTGCATTCTCAATAACAATAGAAACATTATGATTCTAGCTGCTTTACCTCTAATTCTCTCCTCTTCTGCCAGCTGCAAAGTTCTGTAAATTTTGACCCCTCTTACAGGTTGCATTTTAGTGTTGGATTTAAGAAGTGTCTATTCTGAAGTGTCCTTGCATGCTTGTCCAGAAGGATTTGATGCAAGTTCTCTTAAACAACTGCATGTATCAAAGGGCTAAAAGAGGGGAAAAATATTTATAATATTTTGCTTTCTGTAAGCATTGTTTTCCTTTCAGTTCACGTAGCTTTAGCCCAAGTGAATGAGGCTATTGACATGCAAGATGAAGTGGCACTAATGGCAGGCTTGTACCACCCAGCTCTGAGCCTGCTTGAAGTTCTGCTGCAAAATTCCTCCTGGTACCTAGCACGGTTATTTGATACTAAAGAGCAGAGAACACAGGTAACTGATTATAACGTGCTAGAGTGACACCGAAATCGCTTAACTTTAAAGTGTGATTTCAGTCTTGATACTTTGGCCTTCTTACAAATAAAAGAGAGAGGCTTTCAAAATACTTTATATATAATTTTGCATAATTTACTCTTAATTTAACTTGGAAACATAATATTTTCTAAGGTTGGATATAAACAGAAAAAAACTAAGTTGAAAAATGTTGAAATTGTCTGTTCTAAGAAATATTTCTGACTATTTGCCTTATGAAAGGACACTTTTTTTTTTATAACAGCCTACTATTGATGTCCCTAAAACTGATATCCACCTAGTAGTTTTGAATATTATGGTATTGATTACTTATTTGCCTTTTAATTAAAATACAGTAAGAAATGTTTTCCCCCTAATCTGTTAGATAGCAGGGGTTCCAATTATCCTCGACAAAAATGAGATACAGAATGAAGTTAGTGTTGCCAATGAGGAATCACACTCTCACAAATTTAGTGAGTAACTTGTTAATTTTCACTTATAACTTCACCTCATGGTAAATTTTAAGATTCAGCAGTTCTAACGATAAAATATGAGTCCAGTTATATTTTATCTAAGCTAGTTCCATGGTGCTTTTTGTCATTTTTGCTTTGTTATCACATTGCTTTTTTGGTTCAGTAGCTTCCCCACCCCCACCCCCAACTATTGTGTTTTTAATCCAGTTCAATTACTGGGTTAATTACACTTTCCTACATAACAGATAGAATTTACTTACTCCGTCCCAGTTACTTTGTATTATTAAGTTGGTGTTGCAACAAATAGAATTTTGAAAGTATGACATGTTTCTATAATATATTACTTAAATGAATATCTGTAATTTATTGTTAAAGTTAGTTCTTTTTCTTTGAACACTATGTTTAAGAGGGTTCTAAATTTGCAGTTGCCTTTCTGTCAGTTGCTCTTTGCTTCTTGAGGTATTAGAGCTTTTTCTTCTAGATGCTGATTTGAGCTCACTTTTCATTTCATGCTTTCTTTGGTTTAACTTAAGAGCAATTTATTCTCCATAATATTTGAGTTGAATTCATGAATATAATCATTTTTGGTTGTTATATATGCATCAGTTGACTTATCGATCCGAATTTCTTTAGAGGTAGAGTTTTTATTAATATATCTATATTTTATATCTATATTCCATTATTTGAAACACTAAATGAAAATATTAGTTATATAAAGGAAACCATTAGTTTTATTAAATATTGTTCTTCAGTCTAGCAGGTAACTATTTTACATGTAGTAGGTTATCCAGTAGGGCCTTATATATTTTGAGTAGTCAAAGCACATATGCAGGTGTTCCTGTATGATATAATTTCCCATTTACTTCAGCATCTATCTCATGTCTGTGAACATATCAGAATATTACCGTAGTTGTATTCACTGGTTTTAGTATAATATGTGAAGCATAGAGTTTTAAAAACTGCTGTGTTATTTTGAAGAGAAAACAAATTTCTGCCCTTTATAGTAAATCAGCTCTTGCATACAAATTAATATTGAGTTGGCCACTTTTCTTATTTCCTTAATATTTGATTATCTTAAATTTAAAAAGAGGCATTAGATTATATTTTTTTACGTTTAAAATAATCAGAGGTCAAGGAAATAACATTATTTTAATTAAATTATTTGATAAAAACCTTTCTAATTAAATTGTCAAACTAAAATATAATCTTGCAGGGTTATGAGCACCTTTTGTTTGGAATATTTTTTTTAGATTCCTTCCCCCCCATTTTGTTAGTTTTCACCAGATTTCTGTGACATAAGAGCACCAGCGTGCCTACCATCCCTGTCCTAATGTTTCCTCTATTTTTATCTATTTTATGTATTCAAGTCATGCTTATACTTATATATATTACCTAATATGTTCTTGACAAATAAAATAAATAAATAATTAGCTTCAACAAACAAACAAAAAAGACTTAACAATTTTCTTCTTTTATATCAATAGAAATACCAGATATACAATCTGGTATGCAGTGGAACAGGGTTAACTGGGGTTTTGGATATTTCTCTTTTTTGACACTAGAACTTACTGCAGTTGACAATATTAACACTGCAATTCGTAACTGTGACTCAAACATGACAATTGCTGCTTTAATGAAACCTGAAGCCCAGTTACCTGAAGTTTATCCTTCTGCTGCCTCTGTCTATCAGACTGAACTCTTCAATCTTCAGCAACAGAATGCTATGGTAAGATGTAAGCTATTTGAATGTGTCCCCAAAGCCAACTAATTGGAAAATAGATATACTAAAATATCTATAATTTCTTCTATGACTTTTAAACATCTGTAAAGACTTTTATTAATTCTTGGTTGTCAGTGTGTTTGCACAAGTGTGTATTCAATATTGTACACGTAAGATAGATAAGAAAAAATACTAGATTTTTAAAATATGTAGGTTTGTTTCTAAAGTCATATATAGTTCTAACTTAATAATTCTGTTCTTGAACTAGGCTTTATCTCCCAAATTTTGATCAAAACCAGCTGGCTAATTTTGCTGCTGTTTTAACATATCAAAATTTCCCTCAGTTTAGGATGGACTTAGCATCCCTGATAGAGTGGTGGGTTTCAAATTTTTTTACTACCGGTTCTGTGGGTGTGGCGTAGTGGGCATGACATAGCTTGCTGGGCATGGCAGGGGAAGGACACTGTAAAATCTCCATTCCTACCCCACTCCAGGGGAAGTTTACTGCAAAATCCCCATTTCCTCCCGATCAGCTGGGACTTGGGAGGCAGAGAATAGATGTGGACGGGGCCAGTCAGAATTTTTTCTACCAGTTCTCCGAACTACTCAAAATTTCTGCTACCGGTTCTCCAGAACTGGTCAGAACCTGCTGAAACCCACCTTCTTGCAACAGGATCGATTTTCCTAATTTTCTTGTCAGAATTAAAACAGAGAAGGAAAAATGGAAAAAAGGTTAAAAAAATGATATGGAGTGTTGAAGAAAAACAGCATGAAGAGAAGCAAAGAGAATAAAATACTTATAAAAGCATTTGCTTGTTCATTCCTGTATTGTTAATAAAATCAAAAATGAAATAATATTAAAATTAAAATATATATGTAATTCAGAGAAATATGCAAACTAATAATTATTGTATTTTCAGATAGTTAAGGTTGTGCTTTCTTAATTTTTTTAAAGAATATTAATCTTGAGTAAGCAAAACCTGTCATCTACTGTGTACTGTGAATGAAAATAATTCTCAAATGTCTCTTGAGGCAATATTTTAGGTCAGTTAAAATGTTTGCATTTCTAAGATGAAATTTGAAAACTTACACATTATTTTGTAAAAATGCAGTTGGCTTAATAGATGTATTACTTCAATATTAGCATTGGCTTTTTCAGGGTTAAACCATAACTCATTTTTTACATATTGAAAGCTTTATTTTTCTTACTGATCTGAATATATTTCTACAGAAATACTTAGCTCATGATGAACTGTCTATTGCTGTTGAAATGCTCTCAGCTGTCGTGCTGTTAAATCAGGCTTTGGAAAGTAAGAACATAGAGGCAATAAAAGTACACCTCAGCAACCCATCCATTGGCTTTAACAATGTGGAAGAAGAGAACTTGCAACGGTAAAAACATTACAGCTGTATTTCTGTGAATTATTTACCACTTACATTTTAAGAAAAAATATATAATTATACAAATTCTGTAATTTAATGGTGCTTTACTGTGTGGAATTGTTCATTAAACTATGATAATCGTTCAGCTAATCTAACTTTAGGGTACAGTACAAGCAAATTTTTAATTGTTTCTTCACAGTTATGGTGACACCTTGCTGTCCATTAAATTAGAGGCTTTGTCTCAAGAACAACAGTATTTAACCTGGAATGACATCCAGAACTGTATTGACATGGTTAATACACAAATACAAGAAGAAAATGATAGTAAGTATTCTGGTCCATTTAACTCTTCGTTCATACATTTTAATAAAATACGAATCAGTATATAATATATATTAAATAGCATTAATTTACTTACAGTGCTCAGTTCATTTTTTAAAAAAATATCCAGAATTTTTTTCCCCAGATGTTATGGATATCCAGAATATCCATAACAAAAACTGGTCAACCAGAAACTACATGTTAAATGTTTTGTGTGTGTGGGCTGAAAAAAAACCCCTCCCTTTATTTATTGAAGCCATGCCCACCAAGCCACAGCCACAGAACCAGTGGCGAAAAATTTTAGATTTCATCACTGCACCAAACCAATTTGAAAAACAGTTTGGAGAAAATTCAGTTATAGTAGCAAACTGTTGAATTAATGGTAGACTTCCTATGCTTCCAATAGATTTCAACAGATCTTTATATATCTGTAAAAACAGAAGCCTTGAGCATCCTTGTTCCAAAAATAGCATAAAGTTAATCTATTGAAGACAGCCATGCAAGTGTTAATCTAGCTTTTATTATTAGAATCAAGCAGATAATTTACAAGTGTTCTGTAGATATTTGGAGAATTAGACCAAAAGAAATGGGTTTCAAATTGTTCTTCCTCCAGTTATAGCACACTCATTTATATTCCCATATTGCTGTCCAATTAAAATTGCTTAAGACTACTAAGTAATTTTGATATGCTTCTTTCAACCAGTCATTCTTAAATAAAAATATATTTTTTGTGTATTTTAAAAATGTAATAATTAAAAGCTGAATAATAAATTTGGAATTATTAGTTTAAACCACTTTGAATATTGATACATAACTACAGTTACATTTCTTTAATCTAATAGTATATTAACTATACACTTTTTTTTAAAAGAAATTTTGGCAGTGGGTTTTATTAATGAGGCTATTGATCGAGGAGATCCAATAAGAACAATAGAAACACTGCTACTTCCCACAGCAAAATTACAGAATATAAAAGAAGCAAATGCCTGTCATTATCAAGCAGTTTTGAACGATGCAAAAACACGCAAATGTCAGGTAGACAATTTTCAGTACTTTTTTCCGATTTTGTCAAAGTTTTTGTAATTCCTATATATATATATGCATTGCAATTATTTATTACAATATGCTGATGGCATCTCAGGAAGATGTAAATCCCCTAAAATCCCTTGCTCTCAAAATGTAGACAAAACATTTTGTTTCTGCATATTCTGTGGAGTTTTGGGGTGGTAGGGAACTATGAATTGTCCTCAGCTTGACATTTTCAAAGATCTAATTGTCTTAATAATGAATTTGAAGCTCTGTTATGCATTGTTTAAAAACGATTATAGTATTTATAATATTTATATTATTTGTATTTATAGTGACAGTTTTAATGACATTCTTAGGATTGGATTTTTAAGAATTTGCACAATGGATCTGAGGGTTACTAACAAATTCCTTGCATCTTTGTGGATGTTACATTCTATAACAGAAAAATGCTTAGGTTAAGGTTGTGATCTGAGATTGTAAACCCTGGTTTACACCCATGCCTATCTACATCTCATTGTTCCTATCACCCATCTCCTCCCACTTATGACTATATGACTGTAACCTTGTGGCTGGTATCCTTAAGATTTATATTGACTGTTTCCCTATGACTATCATTAAGTGATATGTCTTATGCTTCTTGACAAATGTATCTTTTCTTTTATGTACACTGAGAGAGTATGCACCAAGACAAATTCCTTGTGTGTCCAATCACACTTGGCCAATAAAGAATTCTATTCTATTCTATAATAAGAAAATAATCATATAATATTGTGAAAGCATGAAAACTGTTGCACACTTATGAAATGTAGCTGTCCTGTAGCTTTTCCTGTCCTGCACACTTATGAAATGTAGCTCTCCTATCCTACAGTCCTATGATACAAAAGCAGAATCACTATCAATTTTTTATTTTCTTAACTACAGGGGTGTGTTACTGTAGAACCAGAGCAAAAGCTAATTTTTATTTCATTTATATTTAAATTTAGCTAAAATATAGTTAATATGTTACATGCACAATAGTTTTTTTTTCCTCATGTCACATTAAAGATTATAATTTGATACAATCTATGGAGAGTGTCAGTCATCTAGATCATGGTTGTCGCATAACAGATAGATTACTCTGAACTAATTCTTCCATTTCCTCACCCCCCATCCCAACATCTAGCCAGAACTGATAAAGTTTCTTGGATGAGAAGCGAAACATCTTTTTCTTCTTCAAGGGGAAAAAACATAGTCCGGTTGCCTTTTTAAAAAGCACCTTTGAGACAATTTGGTATCTACAGTATTTCAGCTAATATTTGGGGGCATATTCAAAACATTTGAAAGCCACATCCCACTCTAGGACTTATATTATGCACCACTCTGATTTATTATGTTTGTCATATCGTCTAGCTGCTATTATGTGAAGCAGTACATGTAATCTTCCAGTTTAGTAATGCAATTTGGGAAATGCCCATAAACCAGGAGCAACTAAGGCTGTATAAATCATTTAGAAGACTGACTTCCTTGTGACATGGCTGCATCGAACTTATCACTTGTTGAAGAATTTGGGGACCTACATCCTCCAGGGCTTGGTGCAGCTGGACTAACAGAATAACAGAGTTGGAAGGGACCTTGGAGATCATCTAGTCTAACCCCCTGTGACACACAAAGGCCTTCCACTGGGATTCAGAGCATGAAAGGCTCTTAAAGCCTTCACCTTCCAAATGTTTGTGTAACCAGTAGCTTCGGTGCTTAAATGAAGTCTGTGTGTATGTATGTGTGTGTGTTACTACCTTGTTGACTTTTTTAAAAGGATTAAATACTAAGTTGGTCAACAAGTTGAAGATTCGTTAATAAATCTGATAATAGCATTCAAATTTAGCCAAGTAATCATTAAAACTAAACATTAAATCAAAATGTAAAATATTTTTGAGATTTGTTAGAAATATAACACTGCTTAAATTTAAAGAATCACTCATTGCTGCAGGAAAAA
Organism: Ptyas mucosa; assembly: GCA_012654045.1. Taxonomy (NCBI): domain Eukaryota; kingdom Metazoa; phylum Chordata; class Lepidosauria; order Squamata; family Colubridae; genus Ptyas; species Ptyas mucosa. The sequence goes on from WNWU01000002.1 coordinate 44,274,396, forward strand.
GTCCAGGGTTATTTATTTTTTGTTGTCAATTAGGAAGATACGCTACAACCAAAACATGATCAAACCAAGCTAAAAGCGTAACTTTTAACCCTGTGAATGAAACATTTTCCCCAGTGGTATAAATATGAATAGCTTTAAGTATTTGCATACTTGGTTTGATGTTTGACATTATAAAAATAAAAGTCTTAAATAGGTAATTTTGTCAAAAATTTATGTATCTGTAACTTTTTCAAATATCACAGGAGACTCGTGTCATGTTTTTTCTTCTTGAGCTATTTTAACCATGGTGAGATAGGTCTTGGTGTTATCATTGATTTTGGACATCAGGAAATAAAGAAAAGGATCAAGACAACTATTCAGGCTGCTTAGACATAAAGCAACCAGATAAAAGAAATATAAATTATCTTTAGAACTGTAATAATAATTCAGATGATGAGCAATCAGTATAACATTGCTGGGGGTATAACAAATAGCAAAAATGCTGAGGACAAGAAGACTAACTTTGATGTACCAGAACCACTTTTGTTCATAAGCCTTGAGTGTTTGAATAATGGAAATGTAACAAAAAATAACAATGCAAAGTGGAAGCATAAATCCAAATACTGCAAGGAAGATAAAGTAGTAGTGTTGGAAAGGGAGCATAGTTTCACAAACATTAAAAACATCATGGCAAGTAATGATATTTAGCTGGTCCAGATGATAGCTTTGTTTCGTGATTATCAAAGGCAACATATATAAAAAAACAACCGTCCATACCACACCACAAGTTAAAGTAGCTAAGAACTTTTTAGGTAGAGTCCTGAAGGTAAACGGGTGAACAATGGCCATGTAACGGCTGATGCTGATACCAGTGAGAAGCAGGGTGGAGCAGTACGTATTTCCATAGAAGATAACAGTCACGATTCGACACATTGCTTCTCCAAATATCCAGTTATTGCCATTTAGGTGGTATACAATTCTGAATGGCAGCATTATACAGAAAAGGAAATCTGAAATAGCCAAATTTGTGTAGAATATGGCAGTACGGACTGATCTGATTCTGAAAAACAGCATCCACAGTGTTACGACATTGGCTGGTACTCCTATTAAGACAACAGCTATGTATATAGCTGGTAACATCTTCACACTCAGCGAGCTAGTAAGGTACTCCATGGTGATATTATTTACTTTCAATGATGAGATGTTGGATATTTCCATAGGACACTTTTCTTTTTTGCGATTGGGCTTTGTCAGTCCATCTAGGGTGGAAATAGGTATTGGCTCATACATGCCTTGTGGAGTGCCATAGAAAGTCTTAATGGGGAGTGATTTATCATGTTGAAAGTTCAAGCTGCTGTTGCCACACTTGTTTCCTAAAAATTGAAAAACAATGAAAATGTAAACTGTACAACAGAAATAAGCAGTGATATTTAAACGTTTCTTTCTCCATGAAGCAGATTTATTCCACAAGTATTAACAAGAGAGTGACATTTTTAAGTTAGTTTAAGAAAGAAAATAAGAGGAGTGGAAAAGTATCCTGTTTATCAAATAAGCTTTGTTTGTTCTGTATTATGTTGGGGAATAAAATTAGTTGTGTTTAAAATTACAACTTTAGACTATTCAAGTGATATTTAAGATGGTAGAAAGTTTTACTCTTGCCTCCAGAACGTCACATCAGGTCATGATTTATACTAACTAACTGTAATATAGCAAGTATAAGTAACCTGCTGCAGTTCAGAAAGCTTATGCCTTTTAGTAATTTGAAATTGATGGGACAGTCAGACAGTCTGCCGTCCGATAGATAGATACATCTATCATGTAGAGCAAAAAAGAGCTACCTACAACTCTCAGCCAGGTTTCAAAAGTTCTTGTCAAGACCTTGCAGGCCACTGATAAGAGTTATTTGCCCCTTCTTTAAGTCTGCTAGTCTGGAATGGGAGAAGAGGGGTAAATATTTCTTAGTGGAAAAGAAATACATTGAAAGGTGGGGGAGAGGGAGAATGAGAATTGGCTCCCTAAAAGTCCTGCAGTTCTCAATGGATTTTTTTAAAAAATTTGATTTATATGCTGCCCTTCTCCGGAGAGTGAAGGCGGCTTACAATGCGTTAAGCAATAGCCTTCATACTTTTGTATATTTATACAAAGTCAGCTTATTGCCCCTACAATCTGGGTCCTCATTTTACCTACCTTAGAAAGGATGGAAGGCTGAGTCAACCTTGAGCCTAGTGAGATTAGAACTTGCAGTAATTGCAGACAGCTGAATGTTAATAACATGCTTTAGTCTGCTGCACCACCAGGCTCTGATTAAAGGTAGTCCTCAACTTATGACCACAATTAAGCCCAAAATTTCTGTTGCTAAGTAAGACAGTTAAGTGAATTTTATCCCATTTTATGACATTTGTTAAGTGAAACTATTAAGTTAGTAACACGGTTGTTAAGTGAATCTGGCTTTCTCATCGAGTTTGTTTGTCAGAAGTTTGCAAAAAATGATCACATGACCTCGGGGCAGTGCAAGCATCATAAATATGAATCAATTGCCAAACATCTGAATTTTGATCATGTGATCGTATGGATGCTGCAATGGTCGTAAGTGTGAAAAACAGTCATAAGTCATTTTTTTCAGTGCTGTTGTAACTTTGAATGGTCACTGAATGAACTTTTGTAAGTTGAGAACTACCTGTATTCGAGAAGGAATGTAGCCCTTTATAAGAAAGAAAGAAATATTGTCCACCCCTGTGTAATAGAGTGCTTCTCAAATGGATGTATTTTTTTAAAAAAAAAACTATTTAGAACTATACTTACTTAATAAATAGCTGAAGTGCTTAAGAACAAAAGGTATGTTTTTCCTTCTTTCTGAGAGTATTTACTTTTAAGTGATTGCTAATCCATGTGTAATGGGACATATCACTCAATGGTAATGCATTGTTTTCTATCCAAGTCCCATGAATGAAAAAACATTAATTTGAAAGGGAAATCCATCTGATTTGAGACCTTGTTTAATAATCTATTTGAGCCTTGACCTACTTGCTAACAAAATAATAAGGAATAAAGTACTGACACACAAAAACACAGATATCCTACCTTTCCGGCACAAACAGAAGGACAGATAGAACAATCCAGTTGTCAATAGGAGCCAAGTTTTCATTGTAGCCATGATCAGTTCTTAATTTTCTACAATAGGCATTTTAACTTGTAGAGTCTTGCTTAATCCCCATTTTAATGAAAAGAGCTCAGAGCATCAGATCTATTTACTCATCCTCTGTAGCAATTTTGCAGAAAAGAGCTGATTTGTCCTTTTTCTTGTAGTGAGAAGGGTATGATGCATCAGAATGCGGAAGTGGGCGTGACTGCTTAAACTTCCAATCAACACAGACAAGAATTAACTCTTGAAGTACTGTTAGTAGAGAGTGAAATAATTATTTTGTACAAATAGTGCCTGAATTTAAAAACATTTGTTTACATTTTACAGTGTCTCCTTACATTTTCATTGGAACATAGAGTTACCAGACATGAAGGGCAAAAACATACAAAGCCTTCTGCTCTCTTCTAATAGTTGACTGGATTTTTACAGTCTAGATTTGGTAACCCGATTTGGTAACCCTAATTTACAACTGGAAAGAGAAATCATAGCTAGAGTCACGTAGCAAGCAAACAATGCATTTTAACACAGTGGTATATGTCTGGGAGAATGAATTGCAGAATCAAATGGATTGTAAAAATAATTTTATAGCCTTTTAATAAGGAATTTGTTCTTGGCACAAAGGAAGAACCAACTGTTAAAAGAGGATGCAGTTCTTTGAACTGTAGATGCATCCATTGGTCACATCCTCAGTTATGGAGCTGTATTCCAATCTAGGAGCTGTTATATATAAAATATTCTCTGAATTATCCTTAAGAAGCTAACATATGAAAATAACTGAAAAAGAAAGAGATATAACTGGTCTTCTGTTTGGGAGACTTCTGTCTTTATATTAAATTTGCCTTAATTTTGGAGTCGTCTTGTTACCTTGACTTTCTGTGAGATAGTTCTACCTTTCTTTTTCATACTCCTTGCTTAACTCCTTGTGCTGTTTTTGTCAGGGATGAATGTGGCTACTTTACTTAGCTGCTTCCATTCAAGAATGAAGGGTCCTTAGTGCTTTTGGAGCTTGGTTGTTTTCTTGCAAATGTTTCACTACCTAATTAGTAGCACAAGTGATGTTATCTAGTTTGGGTAATGAAACGTCTACAAGGAACCAAGCTCAGAGGCCACCAAGGACCCCTCATTTTAACCTTGAGCTACAAATATGATTTATTGGTCCTTTCAAGAATCTTGAAGCTACAAACTAACTTTTCCTCTGGTATTTGATTCAGCTTCATGTATATTTCATTCTGATGTTTTTCACTGAGAATACATTTTTAATACACATGCCTGCTGTTTTAATTATTATAGCACCATACAATCCATGTTTTACATAAGTTCATAATTAGAATATAAAAACTGAACATAACTCTCAATTATGGTTTTAAGAACAAAGTATTAACACATCAGACTAATACATTCTGATACAGTAATGATAGTGTGACTTACATGAACTGAAAGCATAGTAAATGTTCTAGACATTCTGTAAAATAGAGATAATTCAAAGAAAGTTGTGTTGAGAATTAATAGGTATTCTGGAAAGGAAAGGGAGAGAAGGCCTCCCTTTGCAATTACTGTATTTTTCACACTATAAGACACATCTGACCATAAGATGCACCTAGGTTTAGAGGAGGAAAACAAGAAAAAAAATACCAGGCGGAGCCTGAGAGGACCACAGATAGGTGTCCTCTCATGTGCCAGCTCTGCCTATTGACTCCTGAACTGCGGAAAAGAGACAGAAGAGGTGGGCAATTACAAAGACAGAAGAGGTGGGGTTCAGTACTGTAAAAGGACCCTGCTGCCACAGCCCGGCTGCTGTTCACCAAAGGACCAGTACTGGTCCACTGTTTGGACCCCTAAGGTAATATACTTCATGGTCTGTGATGCAATATTCGCTCCATAAGATGCACAAACATTTCCACCCACTTTTGGGAGGGAAAAGTGTGTCTTATGGGGCGAAAAATATGGTAATCCTTATCAGACTTTTAATTTTCATAAGATAAATTCATACCAGTAGCCCCTTTTTAGAATAGCTTAATAATCATGGGATATTTTGGTTGACCAAGTTTTCAAAAATTGTAATGTTTAGTTTTATCTTTGTTTTAACCAGGAATCTCATGATAATTCATCCATGCTTTGGCTAGATGAAATACAGAAAGGAATTGATGATGCTAACAGAAACTTGGAAGAGGCATCAAAATGTGAGAACTCATTTGAATCATTATATTAAGCCCTACTTCTTTTGCAGTCTCTACTAGATTTATAATTGACTTCAGCATGCATTCTCAAATTAATCTTCTATCTTGGAACATATTTTGGTAACTTGATTGTATGAAAGAATACTACTTAATGTACAACATCTTGCAACAGATGTGAGCTTCTAAAATGATTTCACAATTTCACTTCAATGACCTCCTGAATTTAAGAATTGGGCAATCAGTGACTATTAGTCATTATGGCTATATACACCCTACAAGCTATGCGTGGTTCTCAGAACGTGTGTGGAAAGATCATTTTGCATCTTAAACTTAAGGACTTCTCATAGAGATCTGTTTGGCCACTTTAGGAACAGGAAGCTGGATCAACTGAATGGTTATTATTTCAAGGCTGCAAAGATCTGGATAAATATGAGATTAGAACAAATCTTTTTTTTTTTTTTTGCTACTATCTAGTTGGTCTTCAGGATTTTGCAGTCCAGATTTGATAGCCCTGATCAAATGGGTCTTTAGAAAACAGAATTAAATAGATAAAAGGGAACTAAAATTGATCTTTAAGGTCCCAAGTATATTGGTGATCAATTGAAAGCTAAACAAAAACAAATGTTTTGCTGGGAGCTTGCTGAGCATGTAGAGACGTATGTCACAGTTCCCTATTAAACAAGCAAATGCCTGTTATGAATCTTGCTCAGCATTAATTAAAATGCTTACTACACTTGGCATTGATGTCATTCAGTTCATTACAATACTGCATATATTGCAGGAAACTACCTTTTATTTGTAAGTGATTAATTGATTATCTGAAATCATATAGTTAAAATATTTGCTATGATAATTCCGAGAAGATGGCGGTGCAGGTTGTCCAGAGCCACAGGCATCAGAAGGCAAGCACCCAGCCCCCTCAAGTTCCCAAGGCATCAGGACCGCACAATCCAGCCCTGCCCTGCTTCCCCAAGGGGGTGCCAGCTGTCCTTACCTCCTCCTCAAGGCTCCTGCTGCAGTTCTCACTCTCCTTGGCCAGGTTGCTCATGGTGTGTTTGGGAGGGCAAAGTGTGTGGGTCATAGGGAGGCCCACTCCCTCTCCATACAAGGAGACTGAGCTTTGTAACCAAAGCATTCTGAGCAATAGAATGGGAGAGCACCAGGAGAGGTCAGGCGGAGGAAACAAGGGGATGGCAAAAAGGCAGCAGAGCTGCTGGTGGCCGAGTGCTAAGGCAGGACTTCCCTCAGACCCACCCTCCCTCTCATTATAATCTTCCTTTCTCCCTTCCTCCCTCCCTCCTTTTCTTTTTCCTTCACTCTTTGTTCTTCGTTCTTCCTTCCCCTCTTTGCTTCTTTTTCCTTCCTTGCTCTCTTCCCATCTTTTTCTTTTTCATTATCTTTCCCTTTCTACTTTCCTGTCCCTTCTTGGATGCTCAAATGCAAAAGGGGAAACATTTCTCGATGCCTCCTTGCCTTGGGATCAAATGCCACTTTTGCTAGTAATTTGTTTTGCTAGCACTCTGCCAGCCAAAATGGAACTCCGTTTTTGGCTGCAACAGCCTCCTGCAGCCCTTTGCCAGTGAAAATGGAGCTTGGGGGCATGCGGCCCCCTGAGGTCCATTTTCACTGGCAGAGGCACCATGGGCTGGACCTTTGCTGTTTCCAGGGTGGCCCGGTGGGCCAGATCTAAGCACCCTGTGGACCGGATGTTGGCCACAGGCCTTGAGTTTAATACCCCTGTTCTATGTGTAAAAAGGTGAAGGGTGGCATAATGATAAGCAATAAAGGTTCAAATGCAGTTTGTAATACCTTAAGACAGCAATTCATTCCTCCGTTTTTTGCTGAAAAATGAAGCCATGGACTTTGAAACTAAATATTTATATTCTTTGGGAGCTTTGCTCCCAATGCTCCAAGCCAAATACACTCCTAAGATGTTACGATCTGGAATGTAAACAACCGGTAAATACTTTGTATCTCAACTTTTATGCAATCATATAAAATGATCATCAGAAATTAATAGGATTTCTTGAGTGGGGAGGAAAAAGAACAAATATCAAATGCAACATTAAAAATGAAAAACAAGTTGCCAAAATTTGAGTCTCTTAAATTTAAGAGGAGAAACTCTTGAGCTGAAGCAAGCAGTAGAGCCTTCTCAGTATCTTATATTATTTTAGAACACAAGAATAAGGAATTTCCAGGTTCCAACTGCCCACCTTCCCTCCTCTTGACAATTATTGCTTCACCTAGAAAACCAGCACATCTGGGAGCTATCTGGAGAGAATCCCTTATCTTGATTAATTCTCTTTTCAGTGTGTGAAGGAATAATAAATACTGCTTTGTTACCTACATTCTGGAATGAGTTCAAGAGACGCTGTGTACCATATGGTGCTTCTAAATGTGTAGATCAGAAATGTCAAACTTAAGGCTATAAGTGCACGTAGTCACTTGAAAATCTTGGATGTATTCCCCAGAACCCTTTCGATAGTTACCCTGAATTATAATATGTTACCTTGAATGTTCAATGTGACAGAAGGGCAGAACAATTAAATACCTGGAAAGTAATTGCATTAACTGTATTTAATTATAATGTATATTAAAGTAAGCTAAATGTAGCTTTTGTCACAAAATGTCTTTGCCTTGCATATCCCTAGTTTATACTATAAATTTGATCCAAGAAGATCTTTGTTCAGGGGTCAGTGTTATATACGGTTTCTTCTATGGCAATTTATCACCCAAATTTTCAGAGTGTTTAATAAATGCTTCAATACATTCATATCAGTGGTGGGTTGCTCCCGGTTTGTTCAGGTTCTTGTGAACTGGTAGTAACGGTGGTGGGAGGCTCTGCCCACCTGGCCGGATGTCATAACGGATGACCTGCGCATGCGCAGAAGCTGTTGCGAACCAGTAGCGAAGGTAAGTAGAACCCACCCCTGATTCATATACATCTGTACCAGGGGTGGGTTCTACTTACTTCCGCTACTAGTTCGCAACGGGAGCGTGTGTGCTTCTGTGCATGCACAGATCGTCTGTGATGACATCCAGCCGGGTGGGCGGAGAGTCCTGCTGCCGTTACCGGTTCGCAAGAACTGGACTGAACCGGGAGCAACCCACCACTGATCTGTACATATTCATGCGCAAAACACGCTCCCATTTAATTTTATATGTTCAAATTATATTTGTAATAAAATCAAATTAGTCTTGGAAACTAATGTGCAAATTTAAACTTTCTCATTGGTTGACATGAATTGGAGTAAAAAGTCACCACCATCCTATATTAATCTATAATGTTGTGTATCTTTTTCAACCCTTGCCTTGCCATGCCCACCCTACCCTTCTTGACCCTCCTCACCCTCCTATGCACTCCCTTGCTCCCTCTTCCACTTGGCAGCAGCCACTTACCTGTCTTGAGCTTGGGACTTTCAACTTTCTATCAGTTTCCCTACTGACTTTGGTTGTGGGAAGTCAGCAGGAAGTTGCCTCTCTTAACTCCCGGAGGATTCATTTAACAACAACTGTGACTGCAGGAATTGCCATAGCCCTTTACAACTGCATTACTTAGCAATGGAATTTTGATCCCAATTGCCACTGTAAATCGAGGACCACCTATAACTTAGTAGTATTGATTCTTTCTTTAAAAAGGCAGACAACCTTTAATATGGGGGTGGGAGAGTGCAGAAAGAAAAAAATTGCAGATTGCCTATTCTTCGTGTAAGATATTATGGGAAATGTACAATACTAATACTTCATTGATTCTACTCCTTAGTGGCTATTGGAATATGTATGGTAAACCAGTGTTTAGAAAAAGGTGATTCTGCATCGATCATCACAATTTTACAGTCACCTAATTTCAATCTGAAAGCTGTTCCAGAATGTGCTGAAATCTACTATGAACATTTGCAGGAAGCTAAGAATTTGAAAGCCAAAGGTATTGTTGTTTGTGCCATTTTATACAGTATAGGAAATGTATAATGCTCCTGAGGTACTCCAGCACTCTACTTCTTTAAATATTTCATTAAACATTTGTTGAAGATAGATCATGTATTTGCTGGCCTTGAAACAAGTTGAGGCCAGGAGTATGACTCAAAATATTTATTGAAGGTTTTCTGGATGCTTTGATTTAATGAGTGCCAAATGGTAATTCAGCATAATTTGTTCCTTTAAAGTCCTGATTTAAATGAAAATTAAGGAGATTTTTTACATGCCTCTGAAGCTGTTCCATCTGAAGCTGTTCCATCTGAATATACTTTTAGAAAGGCTCACTCTGGCTTTGTATTCTATAATATATTTGTTCCTATCCATTTTCATTTCTGTGTTATTGCCCACAAATTGCATATGTTTGCGTGCTTTCTGTGCAAGGTATTTGAATGATGATCCTATAGTGGAGAAACTTTTCTTGCTGTTTAAAGAGGAACTGTGTTATTGGATCAATCAGTGAGTCACCAATCCCAACATCCGGTGTTATCTGTGACTGGTTTACTTCCCCTGAAAGATCAGGGACAAATAGTAGAAAGCAATAATACAAACCAGCTCTTATTTTCAAATCAAATCAACTCTCAAAGTATGCGAGGCTATGTGAAATGCGTTTAGCAACTTTGAGGTAAATTCTTTTGCACTTGCAGAAAGAATTACAGAAAGAATATGCATGTATCCATGCAAATACATACACAGAGATGCCCTATTAGTTTTGTTACTGGGTGGTAATAAAAAAAGCCCCCATCGATGCTTTGTATATTTATGTCTTCCCTCAAAACGTCATTTGTGGAGGCAACAGGGACCCTACTCCCAATTTTTCTAATGAGAGATCCAATTCTTCATTCTGTCTTATCAATTTGTAGAGTGGATCAAGTTTTTGTGCCAAGAAAAATATTTTATATATTGCGTTTTTTTCTTAAAGTATAAGATGGAGACTTAAAATACATGTATGTGTTTCGGCAACATGTAACCAATAAAATATTGCTTTCAACATGTTTAGAACCTGATGAAGGCCCATGGATTAAATTTTTAATTCAAGATAGTTATGATTATTATTTCAATGAAGAAAGCAGAGAGGGTACATGTACTCCTCCTGAAGGAATTACTCCCAAAACATCCTGGCTCACTGGGGAAGAGATTCAGGTAAGATGTTGTAGAAACAAGTTACTAGAGATAAGAAGTGGAGGGGGTGTTGGCGAATACAGGAGTGATCAAAGGATGAAATGCAGTACAAATAGAATGATGTATTACTATATTACTTGTTTACAGTTTCCATTGGATTTGAAATAAGATTTATATTTCTATTTTATGTTACTATATTTAATCTTATTGGTGCATGTTATATTTTGTGAATAATTATCAAATAATAAGAAATTCTGCTGTCACTGCCATAGGCACCCTCAGGAAAAAAGAGCTCCAGTGTAATGCAGTGGTTGTTGGTGTAGCAGTGGGGTGACTCAAGTTCTAATCCCTCATCACTTCAGAAACTCTTTTGGTTATTGTCCTTCAGGTTAATGATTCAGTGTCAAACCACCCAACCATAGGATTTTTGGTGTAGGGAAAAAGAGGAAGAAGGAATGCTATGTACATCACCTTGAGCCTCTGAATGAAAAACAGAATATAAATATAATCAGTTAGTCAATCAGTCAGTTATTGTGGGTTACAAAGATAAAAATGAAAATAATTACGACCTGATATTTAACAGTTTCCATTTAATATTTACAAATGTTTATTTTGAAAAATATTCCAAAAAAGAAACCAAGAAATAGACTAAAATATAGTCTATATGAATTTGGTCAGTTTGGGTGGAAAGTGTAGTGTAGTTAATTGCTGAAACAATATGGATTTTGCTGATGTCTTATGTTTTGGCTGTCTCCTTAACATTTATTTTTCTTGTAGAAAATTGTCAGTGAGATCACATCAAATTATAATAGAGAGCAACTATGGTTTGCAAATGAGGACCTGATCATTCAGCTGCAAGCTAAAGCAAGGGGATTTTTAGTCAGAAAAAAATATAAAGAAAGAAAAGCATACCTCCAAGCCCAGGAGCCATCAGTGATAAAAATACAGGTAGTATGCATCTAGTATTGGATGACTAATAACCTAATGAAGAGTATTAACAAATATAGCACCTATGTTCCCTCTTTATGTTTTCCAACACTCCAACATCTCAGTACAGATAAGGCTTTCTTGTAAATGTGCAATTAATGGCTGCAATTAAAGTTTTGTTTTTAATAATTAAATCAGGGATGGAATATAGCCTATGAAGATAAAAGTAGTTTTACCAGGGATATCTAACAACCATCTTTAGTCCCTAAACTTGCCTGCCAAAAATAGATACTTACTGTTTTTGCAGTGTGATATATATTCTATGCTGTACATTGTGTAGCAAATGAAAAGCAATCATTACAACATGTATTTTAGTGGCCAATATTGTAAGATTTATTTGGAATAACAAAATAGAAAACTAAAATAAAGCTTATTATAAATGATTGTTAGAAAGCATGTTTGCTGACACATTTTAATAGAAGCACATTTCAGTCCCTTCTAGAACACAATATAGATTTTTATCTGAAAAAGAAAAAGATGTCCATTCTGAAATTTGCAAGTAAAAGAACAGACAGCATGGCAACTTTGCTATGCTGAGAGATGGTTTGGAATTCATTTAGTATTAGCCATATTGCTAATACATCTTGTGTTTTAAATAAACAGGCATTTTGGAAAGGGTATAAACAAAAGAAAAATTATTCGGAAAGACTTCAGATGTTGCAGAGAAATGTTGCCTCTATTACCAAGGTAAATATATCTTGTACATAGTGAATTACAAAGCTGATTTCAGCATGATATATTCTTGTTATTGTCCAGTGGCTATGGCCTAATAATCTCTCTGATTTCCTACATTTTAATTGTGTACATCTGAATTGTTTCAACTACTTAAAAAAAATCTATTGCAAATGTGACAAGTATTCTGCAGCTTGAAACACCTTTGTAGTTGCCCAATGAAGCAAATGCGATGAAGTCACTGATGAAATGTCAAAGATTGGACAAATTGGGCAAGAGCAAGTTTTAATTATGCCTGTTAAAAAAGTAGATACCAGTCATCTGACTGCTTTTCATTGAGAATTTGTATAATTGTGCAAATGAAACTGTGGAAATCTCATTTGAGATTTGAAGCCAAATGTGCTGCATTGAGCTTGAAGGCTGAAAGAAGAAAATTTGCAATGGCTTAAGGGCAATCTTGTTAACGTCTTAATGTGAGATGTGACACATTGGCATATAACATTATATTCCAACTAATAAAAATAAGATGCTAATAAAATCTAACAATATGCTAAAAATAAAAATATTTAAATATTTATCATGTAAATATTTCTTAATTTTTTAACTTTCAGATTCAGTCATGGATCAAAATGTGGTTAGCAAGAAGAGCATACAAAAAACGAATACAATATTTCAAAGATCATGTAAGATTTTTCTCTTTTTGTTCTCTTGTTTAATAGTTAATTGCTTACAACAAATTTCATATTATCTCAATGTCTTTGGACAGAAGAAAGAGAAAATTAATAAGACTATTATGAACAATATCTGTAATATACCATGAGAATACAAACTACAAAAGATATTTGCAGCTAGTTTGTTTCCTGGGTAACAATTTTAAACATACTGTATATATTATGGGGTTTATTTTCTTTCAGAATGAAGAAATTGTGAAAATTCAAGCATTCCTTAAAGCAAATAAAGCTAGGGAAGATTACAGAATATTGAGTAAGTACTGAATAATATTTTCTGAATATTTATTTATTTATTTATTTCTTTATTATTAATTATTTATTTAACTTTTATACCGCCCTGCTCCTTTCGGACTCAGGGCGGTGAACAGCCAAAATAAAACATTTGTACATAAAAGTTAAAATAGTTATTTAAAATAAATTATATAAAGTTTGGCCCATTAATATACACTATATAAAGGAATTAGATGCCGTACATATAATAAAATGAATGTTCCCAGCTCTACTTTTCCTTTTTATCTAGTACCAATAAAGATGTTGGGTGTTCTAAAAGCTGCATGATCAGGATAATGGACTGCATAAACTTTGATTCAGACAAGATATGTATTGTGCATTTCTTTAGCAGAATGGTGCCTTGTCTGTCCTGGAGGGGTCTGCACTGGCCCTAAAGAAGCAGGTTCATAGTTCGGGAGTGGTCCTAGATCCATTACTGTCACTAGAGGCTCATGGAGCAACTTTTATTCATCAGCTGATTTCCCAACTGCAAATCTACCTGAGACTACCTTGCAAAATTGTTCATACTCAGTTATTCAATGTTTTTAATTTTTAAAGTCCTAACTGGCCTATGGATCAAGTTACCTGAAGGAATACCTTCCTCCATGTGTACCTACCCAGATTTAAGATTATCTAATGCGGCCTTCCTCAAGTCTCCTAAACAAAGGAGAAGAGGTGGCCCTCTACAATGCTTTTTTCTGTGATGTCACCCTATTTATGGAATAGTTAGGAGCACCCACATTAGTATCATTTTGGTGCCAGGTAAAAACTTTTTTTTATTTCCCCAGGCTTTTAAATTGTCTTTCAGTTCATATTCTTTTAGTTTTTGAATATTTCCTATGCTGTTGCCTAGATTACATGGTGTTTTCTTTTGTATTTTATGTAGTTGTGTATATGTTTTTATTCTGATTATATATTCTTAGTATGCTTAATTAGAAACTGCCCAGAGAGCTTCAGCTTTTGGGTAGCTTAACTTTTTAAAAATAATAAATAAAATCATGCTTTAAATAATAGTTTTTTTTAATTGCCAGGTACCGTTTGTTTAGAACTGAATGCTGTAATTTTTAATTTGTTTACTTCATTTATAGCTAGTTCTGCAAATCCTCCTTTGAATGTCTTGCGCAAATTTGCTTATCTCATGGATCAGAGTGATTTAGATTTTCAAGAAGAGCTAGAAGTTACAAGACTAAGGGAAGAGGTGGTCACCAATATCCGATCTAGTCAACAGTTGGAAAAAGATTTGAACTTAATGGATATTAAAATAGGATTGCTGGTTAAAAACAGAATAACATTGCAGGTTAGTGAATATAATGTTTTCACAACTATAGTAATTAAAATCAAGTTTGCTTTTTTTCTCTTCTTTTTATTACTTTTTTTTTAACTTTTAAAAGCATTTTTTCTACAACCACTTCAGCCGAACAGCTGAGCCACACAATCCCAGCTGAGCTGCATGATCATCAGAGGCTTTTTTTTACTTTTAAAAGCATTTTTTCAGCTGAAGAAAAAATGCTTTTAAAAGTAAAAAAAAGCCTCTGATGATCACAGTGCTCAGCTGGGTATAGGGGGTGGGCAAGGATTTTTGCTACCGGTTCTCCAAACTACCCGCCGTCATCGCTACCCGATCGGGCGATCTGGTCCAAACCGAGAGCATTTCACCCCTGCGTGGGACTTGATTTCATGCAAGTAGTCTGATTGAATATTAAAAGTTCTCTGAAATAATATTGTTTATAATTATATAAACAATGTTGTTATTATAGTTATTAATATTGGTTAATAATTTCCTGGCAAGGGTAATTGTGAGATCTCTCTGGTTTTCCAGAGAATTCCAGAAATAAATACATGTGTAAGTAAGAAAGACTGTAAACATTTCTACCTTTGCTTCTGAGTTCTTTTTTGTTAAAAATTGCAGGACCAGCAATTGACCAGCAATTCTTCTTGATCAATCACAAAGATAGAGATGTTATTTCATCTTAAATAAGTATCTAGAATATTTACCCATTAAACCTTATTGTATGCATCTATCAGTGGACTTCAGATGCAACAGACAAAATTTTGGTCTGGACTTCACTCCAAATAGTCAGTTTTAACTTTGCAGTCAATTTCTGAAGCAATCCAGATAGCTGACATAATTTAGTTGTATCAATTACATCATTAGTGTAATGGCAGAAATATAAATTGAAATGTTTGACATAATTTCTTAAATTACATATCTACCCTGACTACATAATTAATGCATATTATGTAAATTAAATCAATTTACATCCATTTGAATTTAATAGACATTCAGCTTCACCAGGCTGTCTTGAGAATACCTGTCTTAGTTTCTGCCAGATTTGCTGCCATGAGGTTTTACATTTTTAACATTATTTTCTAACTGAAAATATTGTTGGGAGGGGTTGGGAGTTGGTATGCTGCAGAGAAGCATCTTCCACCATCCATGCTTATTCACAAGGCCTCAAATGTGTCTTGTAAATTTTCTTAAATAATGCTAACCTGTCAGGGGGAAAAAAGGCAAAGTACTGGTAAGGGACAATAACATTTTGTTAAATTGGTTACTTGTACCTTCTTGCACTTACAAGATACGTTAACATTACAAATGTGCTCAGCAAGATTCAAGTTTAGAAACCCAAGAGTTATTCTCTCTCTTCCTCTTCTCAATTGCCAGATTTTATTTAAACAATCTCTCATAATAAATTGTATTTCTGTTGCTGGGGATTAGAGTCAAGCCATTCTCTAAGCACTGAATCTCTTCTTTTTCAGGGATGGATATATTTTTGTCATAGTGGTTTAATTTTTGTAATTGATTAGGTATCATAGCCATACTACAATTTTTTCTCAAATTTGTCTCTTTAGCATTCATTTCAATGCTAAATTGAAATGAATTTTACTGTAATAGCAAACTTTAATTTCTACAAAATATCAGATTTGAAGTATTGGCATGGCTTTCATTTTTCAGGATGTTGTGTCACATAGCAAGAAGCTGAACAAAAAAAGCAAAAACCAGCTGCAAGAGATGGTAACTGGGGAGAAGCAAGGCATCAAAGGCTTGAGCAAAGAGAGGAGGAAAAAACTAGAAGCCTATCAACACTTGTTTTACCTTCTTCAGGTAAGTAATCAGTGACTGAGGACTTATAATGTAGAGGATCATAGATGTCCTTTTATTGGCTGTGGCAGTAGCAGTTTTTGAAGCCAAACCAATTCAAATCAATTTGAACAAACCTCTTAATCCCCTGATTATAAGCTGGTATGGTTATAAGAGAAATGGTTGTATGTGGAGAACTAACACAAAGTGAAAAGATTGCTAGAGTGCTGCATTAGTTTAACACAATATATTTGATGTCAATAATGCAATTATGGTAATTTTGATTTCTAGTCTAATGGTAACATTTTTAAAAGATAATTTTCAATCATTGAAAAATACATGTGGATATTTCATTCTATTAACTCTAATATTCTTTACACAGACTAATCCAACTTATTTGGCAAAGCTCATCTTCCAGATGCCCCAGAACAAATCCACTAAATTTATGGATACAGTTATCTTCACACTATACAATTATGCTTCTAATCAACGAGAAGAATACTTACTTCTGAAGTTGTTTAAAACTGCTCTAGAAGAAGAAATAAAGTATGCCTATTAATTTCCTTCACTTTTTAGTATTAGTTTGAGTAGGCACAATAGAGGAAAAACTCTGCATTAAACTTACATTTCCTTTTAACTTGTGTAGGGAATATAATGGGTTTTTCATATAATGGGAAAGTAGGAAGTTGTTTCTCATTGCTCAACATAGGATGCTTTCATCACACTAAAGCAGTTTTAAGGATCAGGCTGTAAACTTCAGCGGAAATGATGTGGGTTGAGTAGATCTACATTTATATTTCAAAATGTTCCTTCAGCTAATTCTTGCATTAAATAGAGTAGTTTTACAAAAACGTGATTCATGAAAAAAAAAACTCACTACAATAGCAAAAATATAGTTTTGATGTCTGAAATCAAAATATAAATGTTGCTAATTTTCTTTACTGCAGTTCTAAAGTAGATCAGATTCAGGATATTGTCACAGGAAATCCTACTGTCATAAAAATGGTGGTTAGCTTCAATCGAGGTGCACGAGGGCAGAATACATTGCGCCAGTTGTTGTCATCAGTGGTAAAGGACATAATGGATGACAAATCCCTAGTCATCAATACAAGTCCTGTGGAAGTGTACAAAGCATGGGTAAACCAGCTGGAAATGCAAACTGGAGAAGCCAGGTCAGTACGCAACAAATGAATAAAACTGATTTTGATTTTTCAGTATCTGTAGGTGCTGTTGCAAAATTTGGGATGAAAGAGAAGGATTATGACAGAATAGATGACAAACAGCAAATTAAAAAAAATATTGGTTACTCATAACAACTGAAATTATGTGAACTGAATTCCAATATATTTGAAGAACCCTAGAATGGGGAAGATTATGGGGAACATAGTAAATCAGTGTTTCTCAACCTCAGATTTTTTTTTTTGAAAAAACCTCTTCCTGAGTGTACCCATACTATGCTATGTGTCCTGGAAGGGTCATTACAATTTTGGGCCTCATTAAAAAGATTACATAAGATAATTTCTTAAAATGTTTTGCATGTATGTGCATATGTATCTGGAAATTCAGGGTGATGTGAGAATGTGTTTCCATTTAAATTGTTATTTTCCTATCAAAATAGTTATAAACATGGAAAAATCCCATTTGGAAGTATAGGTCAGTGTTTTGAATAGTCAGAAGTATTGGCAGTTTACATTTAGTGATAATCAGCCAAAATATAGGTTATTTCAGTGTTTTGGATTTACCTTGTACACTTTGGTATATTGGGCTGTTGCCATTAAAAATGATGGAAGACAAATTGCATTGAAAATAAGATGTAGTCAAAGAAAATTGGGTTGGTGGTGGAATCAAATGCATTAAAAAAATCTAAGATTATTGGAGATGTCTCAATAAGTTCACAGAAAACGCTTTAGTATTGTTAAAATAAGCTATGATGCAAATAATTATAACCAATCCAGCAAATTCAGTAACTATAATTTTTTAAAATGTCCAATAAAATATTAATTCTTCTGTGCTCTGTAGATTATCATTTTCTTCTCTCTTTTTGTAGCAAATTACCCTATGATGTAACAACAGAACAAGCCTTGGCACACCCTGAAGTAATGAATCGACTAGAATCCTCAATTCAGAGTCTTACAGCAGTAACCGATAAAGTCCTTGCCTCCATATTCTCATCTCTGAACTTAATGCCGTAAGTGCAAGAACCTCTGAGAATGTTGGTGGAATTCTTAAATAAAAGGCAAACTTATTTCGTAATTCCGTATTTTAATTTATAATGACATTTTACCAGCAGAGGGAAGTATTTACATCTCTATTACCAATCCCATTCTTTAGATTTGAAAAAAACATTCATAATGTATTTTCTTTTTTACTTTTTGGATATATCATCCTATTTTGTTTATTTCTAATGTATTTAAATGCAATGTTTTGTTTTTCTTTTTTGGTTGACTTAAATATATTGTTTTTCATCCCAAGTTTCCACTTGTTTCCTTTTTCATCTGTTTTTGCATGTAGTTATGGAATGAGATATATAGCCAAAGTTCTGAAGAACTCACTTCATGAGAAATTCCCAGATGCAACAGAAGATGAGCTGTTAAAGGTAGATTTGCGAGGGTGATTCAACAGCTTCATTGTCCTTTCTAAATATATGAGAGGGAATTTATGTATTTATTTGCATTGGGTACAGTATAACTTAGGAGAACCAGGACAAAAATATAACATGATATTTCTATCTGAAAACTGATTTCTTAGATAAAGATCAGTGATACTTAATCTTTTTTGATAATACAATATGGGGGTCAGTATCATTCATGTGAATGGGGTGTTTTTAAAATTAATTACGTTTTTATTTATATACAGTATTGCATATTAGGTGCTTTAGTAAAGTATATTTCCTAGATCACAGAATATAAGTAATGTAATCAGTTACAACTAATAATTACAATTTTCTACGTTAGGGTATTTATTTTTTCAAACAACATTAAAACTGTTTTAGGCCTACAATACTGGACATATGTGTGTCTTCCTTCAAATTGGCAGGAAATACCTGCCAATTTTTATCAGTTGTGAATAAAGGGAGATTTGGTGCAGGATTTAGTAGTCTTTAAATAAAAGCCATAACATATTTTTTAACTTTGTTTCTGTATTGTTGTTTAGCTATAAATCTTTAAAAACAATTTATTACTCTAATTACAGTAATGTTGGAGCAGATTAATTTCTTGCATTTGTCTTGGTTGAAAATGCTTGTATAAAGTGGCAGTGTGATATTTTATCCAGGCTAGAAAGCTGAAGCAATAGGCCATGCAAAATACCTGCTTCACAATAAGAGGCATTTGCCTGAATGTGTGAAGGGTTCAAAAAGAGAAGAGGGTTTAACTTGCAGTTCCCCTAGCTTTATAGTTTCTATGAATTCTGGAGGGAGGATAACTTGAATGCAACTCTAGCTCTCCATATGAGTCAAGATCCAGTCTGCGTTCTCTGATCATTCAAGTGGGGTTTTTGTTGCTTCAATAACTCTTTTTGTTTTGTTTTTGTCTTTGGTGCCTTTGAGTCAGTATTGACTAGTCCCATGATGGTGAACCTATGGCACGCATGCCACAGGTGGCACGCAGAGCCATATCTGTGGGCACATGAGCGTTGCCCTAGCTCAGCTTCAGCGCACATGCGCATGCCGGCCAACTGATTTTCGGGCTATTTCTGGCTTCCGAAGGCCCTCCAGGTGGATGGGGAAGGCCATTTTTGCCCTCCCCAGGCTCCTAGAAAGCCTCTGGAGCCTGGGGAGGGTGAAAATCAGGCCTACCAGGCCCACCGTGCCACCGCGTGCTAAAAGCGGGGACAGTCTGTGTGGGGGGACACACACGCATGTGTGGGGGCTTTGAATTATGGGTGTGGGCACGCGTGTGCACAACCCCCTGCTTCCCCCCATTTTTGGCACGTGACGGCAAAAGGTTAGCCATCACTGGACTAGTCCCTGCAGTTTTCTTGGCAAGGTTTTTTTTTGGAAGGGTTTGCCATTGCCTCCCAATCTCCAGTTTCTAGTCTGATGCTTTAATCACTACATCAAACTGGCTCTTGCTCTCTTCTGTAGGCAGTCTCTAATGTTGCATGATCAAAGAGATTAAAAAGTTCATTTCAGCTCTAAATTTTTTTATCATAGTGAAGATATTTCTTGGTGTCAAGTTGTTTTTTCCAATACTTACTATACTCAGCATATGGTCATTTAAGGCAATGGAGAAGGGAAGAAAAGAGAAAGAGAAAAATTGAGTGGGATGTTTTAACTTAGACATCTCCCTGCTCCCCCACCTCCTGCATGCTGTTAGACTGCTCTGCCAAAGAAAGCTATCTTATTTTTTAGTATGAAATGGGGGGTGGGGTGAAAGTAACTGAGTGTATTCATTACTAAACTTTTACAGTCCATTTTTATAACAGTTTGGAAAGGCAAACTGTTTGACATAAAATCAGAAAGACTCAGCACACCTCCATTAATTTGGGGGGGAGTATTTTATTTACATGTGACTGTTTTGACAAAATGCAACAATCAGTGCATCTATTTAAAATACTTCTTTATCATTATGAAACAGTTTTTTATTGAAAAGGAAGATGACATTGAATTTAAGACAGTCTCCTCTGCTCATCCCAGCATAAAGACAGAAAAAAAACTCATGCCTAGTTTTTCATCTTATCAATCTTCATTGCCAACTCCAGCTGCAGCCAATCCTGAAGATTTGTCCCCCATAAATGTTTGAGTGGTAGATAAGCATGTGTGTATATGTGTAGATATATCTGCCAGAATTTGAGAAGGAAAGAAACAACAGGATTAAAAAAAGAGGAAAAGGAATAAATAGCTGTACCAAGAAAGGAAGGGAACTGGATGCAAAAAAGGAGAAGGAAGTGGGATAAATTAAGGAGAAAAGAAAAAAGACAGAAAAATGCTTTTGGCATTATAAAAAGAGTTAAAATTCACCAAATGGTTCTTCTCATGCAACTGATATTCAAAGGTTCTATTATTTTCAGCAGGTTATTTGCATCCATTAGCACCTCCTATCCATTCACATGCAATGTCTTATACATAAAATGTTTGTAAGACTCCTTTCTTGCATGTAATTATTGGGGGGGAAAGAGCACATTTTCTTATTTACGTACATCTTAATTCTTACATAAATACCTATAAATAATTGCTGAGAATGTTGAGAATATTTATTTTCTCTAAGTAGCATGATAAAGTATCATACTATTATAAGTATTATAATAACTCATACTAAGTATTATACTAGACATAGGTATCAGTTATATCTTCAGATAAGTGATGTAGTGATGCGCATCATAGGTTTGATCCAAACCTATTGGATTTTATTCCTGATTTTCCGTCTCAAGCTTGTAGTATATAACCAATTGTTTAAGAAGTAGGGTTAAATTTGTGAATAAATTTGCCAAGTAGAAGTGTCTAAAAGTAACTTTCCCCAACAGATTGTTGGAAATCTCCTGTACTATCGGTTCATGAATCCAGCTATTGTTGCACCTGATGGTTTTGACATCATTGACATGACAGCTGGAGGGCAGATACATTCTGATCAGAGGAGAAATTTAGGTTGTGTAGCCAAAGTCCTTCAACATGCTGCATCAAATAATCTCTTTGAAGGGGAAAATGCTCATCTCTCGTCAATGAATAGTTATCTCTCCGAAACATATGAGAAATTCAGGTTTGTACCCATCTAATGTACTATAAAGCATGAGTTGAAAGGATCTCTTCTACACATCGCTCACTTTATATATTTTTGTAAACTTGATGGTTTTAACTTCATTTCTTTTTTTTAATTGAAAAAGTTTTAAAAATTTTACATACATTTTCTCCCCCCTCCCCAACCACCCCCCCGACTTCCCAGAGCAAATACAAATACAAGATAAAATACAGCTCAAATTCTCTAAGTTAAACTCCATTTCTCACTTATCATAATCCTAATCATTAAACAAGTAAATAAAAGGAAAGCAAGTCTTCTTTCTTCTTATTCCATCTAATTCAACAGAATTAATCTCCATGTCTCCGTTTATAGTTACAGCAGTTAATAAAACAATTAAGTATTACGTAATCACACCTATCATTACTCAATATAACTAATTAATACTTAGCAAATTATTAAGTCTATACGATCTAACAAGATATTTTATAACTTCTTTCATTTAAAACAGAGAAAAAAAACCCAACAACAAAGAAAAATAAAAAAACCCTCAATCAAAAAACCCCCCCCAAATTTAAAATAAAATACTATATAAAGTCTTCCGTCCTCCATTTTTAAACCATCAAGGTCCAGTTATAGTTAAAATACTTAATAAAAAAAACAATAATAATAAATTTTTTAGTCAAAAAAGAAATATAACAATCAAACCTCTTATAAATTTATCAATACAGATAAAACATCATTTAATAACTATATCAAACATTTAAATTCTTCATACTAGATTAAACCAGTTGCTAATCTTCTTGTCTTCACATCTTCCAACAGCGTATAGAATATCTTCATCATTTACGTCTACCCACCTAAATAGAAAGTTGCTTCTTTATAAACCCCCCCCCCGAGTGACTTTATAGTTGTATTTGTAATGATATCCATCAAATCCAGTCAAAAATTAGATTAGTAGATTCATCAGACGTATTAGGGAAACCACCAGATCAGCTGCAATTGCTCTAGATCCATAGTCCTTTTGCCTTATATTTATTACCATCAAACAGGAAGCTCCAGTTTAGTATATTCAATAAAACTTCTACGTTTACAGTTAGATCCAGATTTATCACAGTCCTTAATAAAATATTCCAAATCCTTCAAGTCAGGGCATATTTCACAGCCCAACACACCAGCATTGCTGTGATCTGTTTATTCTTCTCAAAATATTCCAATATAGCTATAGATTGCCTCCTCATCGTTCATCACTTGGTTAACTGGCATTAAACTGCTGTCTACTTTTTTTTTTTCCTCCCCAAAAATTCAAAATCTTTAAACATTTAAACAGTACTTTTTAAGGACCATCATCTCGTCAAGCAGGGTTATTTTCCATTTCTCCAGGCTTTCTTCTTTTCCTTTTTACGAACTTTCTTCTTAACTTTGATCCCTCTGCCTTTTTTAACTCCAGTAAAATTTTGCGGTTTTGGGGATTGGATATTATAAACTTTTTGCAGGAATGTAGCTTCTTCTGGGAACAGCTCTTTAAGTACAGATTGAATTTTATAAAAAAAAATTCGTGTAGCCAAAATTTCATCAACTTCCAGAGTTTCTTGCTCCTGCTCAGCCTTCATCTTTCTCTCTTCTGTAAGATCTGCTATGGTCTGTTGTTGTTTTTTTTCCTCTCCCAGCTCTTCATTCAATCCCCCACTGCTAGATTGCAACTCAGTATTTCCATGTATTTCATTGTTTCCAGCTTGAGAAGCTTGAAATATAGTATCAATTCTTTTCAATAAAGCAGAGGTAATTGAGCTCAAAGCTTCCTCAAAGTCAGACCATTGAGGGTTAAATAACCCTCCTTTACTTTCTTTGTTTTCAAAAAGCCCAGCCATCTTGCCCCCCTTCTTCCTTCCCTTCCAGAAGGACGAGAAAAAAAAAGAAGAAAGAAAAAAAAAGAATTTCAAGAAGAGAAAAGGAAAAAAAAGACTTTTTAATTTATATTGCTGCTTGAGTTATTATTATTACATCCTTTCTTATTTCATCCACTTTTCAAAAAGGAGTTTTACGTTTCAAACAGGGGCTTATCAATAATTGCTTTTAACTTTCACTTCTTCACGCCCCGTTGAAACTCAAACGCCATCTTGCTTTCACTTTCCACTTAGGAGAAATCTTTTAAAGAAAGTAAATCCCTGGAGTTAAGAAAAAAGAAAAAAAATACTTGCTGTTTCCTTCGTGCAACTTGTGCTCCGCCAACTTGGTTCAAGAAGTATTTGTTTAAAGTTGTTTAATGGGGTGGCCGCGGCATCTAGTTCTGACAGGGAAAAACTTCCCCGTCAGAGGCATCCCAGGTCCGGAGCTTTGACAGGCTTCACGGGGAGCTCTGATCTTCGAGCACCAGATTATTAGCAAAATCTGGTGCTCTTAGGGAGCTCTACCCCACCCGTCTGCTCTCCTTCCCCCCTTCTTCCTGGGGGGAAGGATTCCAAACCGCAAGACAGCCGATTTTCGCTGTTCTTGCGATTCTACGGAGTCTGGGGCTGGCGCTTCGCAAAGAAGCGTCTGGCGATGCCGGCGGCTCAACCGGAAGTCCTTAACTTCATTTCTTTTGATAACATTTCATTTTCTTAACATTCAGCATTCAGATTCTGCATTCTTGTTAAGGCTGAGCTTGTATCAGAATTTTCTCAGATGTGATTCAGGCCTTGCATGAGCACAGCACACCTCTGCTATTCATTGAAGCATTCCATCTTTTTTCTGGCTTTTCCACAAGCCTGAAAATAGATGCAGTTAATTAAACTACTATTGACTCTCTTAAGTTAACGCTAAGGAGAAGATGTATTTTAAAGTGTTTTTTCTCCATATAGAGTTAGAAAAGCGTCTTATCCTATCCCAGTGATGGCTAACCTTTTTGCCATCATGTGCCAAAAGTGGGGGGAGCTGGTGGGGTCACAAGCACGCATGCCCACATCCATAATTCTATGCGCCCTGCCCCCTCCTGTTTCCCCCCCCCACGTTTGGCACGTGATGGCACGGTGGGCCCGGTAGGACGGTTTTTTGCTTTCCCCAGGCTCCAGAGCCTTTCTAGGAACCTGGCGAGGGCAAAAACAGCCTTCCCCACCCCCCACAGTGTGTTTCCTGACTTCTGGTGGGCCCAGAAGGCCCGAAAATCAGCTGGCTGGCGCATGCATGCGTGCCAGAGCTGAGCTCGCATGCCCACCGATATGGCTCCACGTGTCACATGTGGCACCCATGCCATAGGTTCGCCATCACGGTCCTATCCTATGTATCCTATGTAGTATTCTGAAATGCTATTCTTTTCCCACCTTAGGAATTTTTTTCAAGCAGCATGTGAGGTTCCTGAACCTGAAGAAAAATTCAATATTGATGAATATTCTGATATGGTGACTCTTAGTAAGCCAGTAATATATATATCTATTGAAGAAATTATCAACACACATTCAGTAAGTGCATATAAAAGAAAGTTGTAAGTTTGGGCTCTGTGGACTGAAATGTAAAATGTATAATTTAATAATAGAGACCAAATATTTTCTTCCTATTGGAATTAGATTCCTGTGATAACCTGAAGATTTGAATAAATACTTGGAGATATTAATAAGAAATCATTTCTGTAGAGTTCTGTAAGTTAGGAAATGTTCAAGAATATTCAATAGATTTTCAAAGAGAAGGTGAATTGTGTTACTTTCTCTTTTTTTAGTGTTAACAAAGACAATCACTGCATATAACAATTGTTGGGAGAAAGGGCAGGAATTCTTAGTAAATTTTTTTTGGAAAGACACTTGTTTATATTTTGAACAAGACACCTGTTTATATTTTTACATTTTTGTATAATCCATTTCATACAGATTGGAAAGGAATTACAGTTGGATAGCAGACTTTTAATCTCTTTTTTATACTTCTTCAGAATGTTAGTTTTAAACAAGACCTGTTACATATGTATAAATAAATCTTTAAAAAGAACGCAAAGGATAATTGGGTTCCATACATAACTATTATAACCATGCCTTATTTAAATATTCCAAGAAAAATATAATGGATAACCCAAATAGAAAACTGGAACTGCAGTGGTGCAATGGAACATCTAAAATCTAATTTCAGATCTCCCTTTTACTCCTCTATAAAATATTTCTAGTTCTCTTAGTTTTTCCTGTTTGCAACATAAAAATGTGATATAATTTAATAACCTCCTGAAAGATTAGAATTATTCAGATTTGATCTTCTGAGTTTAATACACTAGGCAGATAATTTAAGTTTAGGACTAGATTTTGTAAAATTATAATGGTATGATATTCAGAGTGTGGCCGTGCTTAAATAACAATTTGAGAAATGTTAAATAATGGTGATTATTTAATGGAAGTTATTTATTATCATAGTCTTCCTTATTTCTTACACCACAAGTAAAATTACTGTTTGTAGGCAAGCTAATTAGAGGAAATCAATTTGGATGGTCATTCTGTTTATATTTATAAATTAACATTTCTTTCAAGGTTGATAATTTGGACAGTTGAAGAAACATAGCTGCAACTCTAATAATTATTTATGGTTATAGATATAGTTCCTCTGATAGTGTTAATATTTGCTGACTGTAGGAAAAGCATGCTTGAAATGTTAATGCAGCACACTTTTCTAAAAACATTTGATTGAGATTATTGCTTAAATATTTTAAAAGCATAAATTTTAACTTTTTGACCCTTTAACCTTTTAAAAAAAGTATTCCTGAGTTTTAAACTATGTGGATTAGTTTCCTGAAACTGAAATACGTAATGTTTTTGCAGGAATACATTTGGAACTTTACAGAAATCCAGAGAACATTTTGTTTTTTTACAAGAACAATGATTTTTAATGACACTATTGTGAAAAACAATCAAAAACATTCCCATAATAGCAAGGCTGAAATATTGCAAATCATATTGAACAAAATAATCCTCTACTGAAGAGAGGAAGAGAATAATTTCATACTTCCTCCTATTTTGTATTTTTCTATGGGGCTCCTCAGTTCTGTAGACAATAAAAAAACTGCCCTCTTACAGTTTATTGGCACATTGTTTCTTCTGCCAGCAGATGCCATCCAAAATCTATTAAAATTCTCAACTGTGAAATGAGGTATTTTGTAGGAGCAATAGTTTTTTAATAAGAGAATTGGAAACCATTAAATAGAATCCTCTCTCAGTGAATTCTTCAAATCAAACATTTGATGTTGGTTTCATTGACTAATAATTTATGTGATTTTTGTGCCAAATGTCTTTAGGATTGTGACAATTCTGTATTAACCAAATCCAATTAATATGAAAGTGAAGAACAGTATTAATTTTAAAAAATCTATATTATTTTCAGATGAAGAACATACTTTTGCATATACAATAGCACTTTTGAATAACAAATCGGTGGAATAAATTACAACTCCAAAAATTAAGAATCTTATTTTAGGACTGTATCTTTTTTCTTGTACATAAATTTTTCCTGTTGTTTGATTCCTAAAATGGCATTGAAGAGACATTTCAGGATGATTTATTTCCTGTTCATGTGAAATAATTTCTTCCATATGAATATGAGTTTTGCATTTTTCTGTATGAATACATATTGCATTTACTTCTACCATGTCTCCTGAAATGCTTTTTTATTATACCTTTTGGTTTTGTGATTATTTCCATTTATATTATTATCATTCTAGTTCTGTTATGTATTTAAATATTTATTAGCATATGGAAACATCAGGTTTTTTCCAGTAGTTTTAACAAGTATAATCTCATTTACAGCTATTGTTAGAACATCAGGATGCCATTGCTCCAGACCAAAATGATGTCTTAAATGAACTGTTAGAAGGGTTGGGGAAAGTTCCAGATGTAGAGACTTTTCTTGGTAAGAAAATACAACAAAAACTACAAAAAGGCAACTAAAAGATTGGATATAACCTGTGCATAGATTTAAAACAATATCTGTTAAACTAGAGCAATAGTTTTGTTGAGTTAATGCAAGTTCTCAGGATTTTTGTTTGTTTGAAAATGTATTTCCTTCCTTTACAATGGAAGTTGCATAACTCTACACACACACACACACACACGCACACACACGCACGTACGCAAACATTACATAGAGTTCTGGACAAAAACAATATGGTCTCAATCAGAGAATTATCACATCAAAGTGGACTGAATGCATATATTTTCTTAACAGTATAACTAAGGTATTGCCCAAGTGAATATATGGCCATGAAAAGAGTATATTTGATGAAATCAAGTTCAGAATGAATAAAGAGAAGATTGTGAGGTAGTCCACTTTCTACTTAAGGTTTGGTCTGGGAGCCTGGTTAGCAGCATAATAAGACATTTCTCCTCTATATCTGCAGATGTCTGCTAGGAAAGAAGCTGATAGTAAGATACGCTCTGCAGACTTGTGACTCAGCATTCTTATTCCTTAACATTAATTTTAAGAAGTAAGGATTTGGAAGACACATTTTAATTTCATATTTCTTCCTATTTAGAACTTGCAATACAGGGTCCCATGTGATTCAATATAATCAGTAGGTTCATCATCCTTTCTATCAGCATATTTATTTTATTTATTTATTTATTTATTAAATTTATATACCGCTCTACTCCCGAAGGACTCAGGGCGGTGAACAGTTAAACAATAAATACACGTGATACAGATATTTAAAAGCCGTTAAAATACAATTAAATAATTTGGTCCAGAAATAAAATTAAATTAAAACACCTCAAATTTATAGGGCAGATTCAAAATTTAAAATTTAAAAGCAGTTTTAAAAGAGGTTAGGCCAGGCCGGCCTGCTGGAATAGAAATGTTTTGAGGGCACGGCGGAAAGCGCAAAGATCCAGGATTGTCCGTATCTCCCGGGGTAGCTTGTTCCAGATGGCGGGTGCTCCCACAGAGAAGGTTCTCCCCCTGGGGGCCGCCAGTCGACACTGTTTGACCGACGGCACCCTGAGAAGCCCCTCTCTATGGGAGCGTACTGGTCTGTGAGAGGCTATTGGTGGCAGAAGGCGGTCTCATAGATACCCCGGTCCTAAGCCATGGAGTGCTCTAAAGGTGGTAACCAAAACCTTGAAGCGCACCCGGAAGACCACAGGGAGCCAGTGCAGCTCACGCAGGAGGGGTTTCACATGGGAGTGCCACGTTGCTCCCATAACAACCTGCGCGGCTGCATTCTGGACCAACTGGAGTCTCCGGGTGCTCCTCAAGGGGAGCCCAGTAGTCCAGGCGGGAAGTGACGAGGGCATGAGTGACTGTGTTTAACGAGTCCCGATCCAGAAAGGGACGCAACTGGTATATCAGGCGAACCTGATAAAAAGCTCTCCTGGCCACAGCCGTCAGGTGTTCTTCTAAAGACAGTTGTGAGTCCAGGAGGACACCTAAGTTGCAAGCCCTCTCGGTGGGGGCCAATGACTCGCCCCCAATAGTCAGTGATGGCATCAACTGATTATAGCGGGATGTCGGAAACCACAGCCACTTGGTCTTGGATGGGTTGAGCCTAAGTCTGTTCCTCCCCATCCAGATCCGTACAGCCTCCAGGCACCGGGACATCACTTCAAGGGCATCATTGGGGTGGTTCGGGGTGGAGATGTACAGCTGGGTGTCATCCGTGTACTGGTGGTACTTCACCCCGAAATCACGGATGATCTTGCCCAGTGGCTTCACATAAATGTTGAACAGGAGAGGCAAGAGAACCGACCCTTGTGGCACCCCACATACAAGGGGCCTCGTGGTCGATCTCTGCCCCCCTGTCAACACAGACTGCGACCGGTCAGAGAGAAAGGAGGAGAACCACCATAACACGGTGCCCCTCACTCCTAACTCTTCTAACCGGTGCAGCAGGATACCATGGTCGATGGTATTAAAAGCCGCTAAGAGATCTAATAGGACCAAGAGGAGGAACAACCCCTGTCCCGAGCCCTCCAGAGATCATCAACCAATGCGACCAATGCCGTTTCCGTGCTGTACCCAGGCCTGAAGCCCGCCTGGAATAGATCCACATAAGCCGATTCATCCAGGTACTGAGGAAGCTGTCGTGCCACCACATTCTCAACAACCTTCACAATAAAGCGAAGGTTGGAGACTGGACGGTAATTAGCCAATACTGCCGGGTCCAGGGAAGGCTTCTTGAGGAGAGGTCTCACCACTGCCTCTTTTAAAGCAGCAGGAAAGACACCCTCACTCAGAGAAGTATTTATAATCTCCTGGAGCCAGCCTCGTGTAACCTCCCCAGAGGCCAGCACCAACCAGGAGGGACACGAGTCCAATAAACATGTGGTAGCATTCAGTCTCCCCAGTATCCTGTCCACGTTTTCGGGAGTCACAGAATCAAACTCTTCCCAGATAATATTCTCAAGACTTGCCTCCATCCTTCCTCCTGAATCTACCATGTCAGAGTCCAGGTGTTCCCGAATCTGAG
Source organism: Ptyas mucosa (assembly GCA_012654045.1). Taxonomy (NCBI): domain Eukaryota; kingdom Metazoa; phylum Chordata; class Lepidosauria; order Squamata; family Colubridae; genus Ptyas; species Ptyas mucosa. The sequence goes on from WNWU01000002.1 coordinate 44,304,609, forward strand.
CGATTTTATCATACAGATACTGTACAAAATCCTTGGCTCTACCCTCCTAGGAGCAGGGAGCAGGTTACCCTAAACAGGGCCGCCTTTTAATTTAATTTAAAAATGATTTTAGATTCATTTTTTTTAATCTGGTGTTTTGCCAGCTGAAAAGTAAGTAAGCTACATATGTGTACATGCCTATGTGAATATGAAATTCAAAAGTTAATCCCAGAACTGATTATTAGAAAAAGCACAGGTGCATTTTTGCAAGCTATTAAATGTCTTTGCAGATAATTGAGATTCTTAAGTTAATAAAAATAAAAATTGTATTTTTTCACAGATCTCCAATAAAATCAAATCATATATATGAGAACTGTCAGGGAAACTCCAGCATCTTGTGTGTATGCTAGACAAATCTTTAATAAAAGCAATCCACAGAATAATTTATTTTAATCAGAATGGCATGTAGCATACAGTCAGAGCTGTTTATAAATTTCTTATCTCTTTTATTCCCATAACTATCCACAGTAGAATAACATATTTAAGTAATTGAACTAGAAAATATACTTTGTATAGTTCATGCACAAAATCTTCCTGAATTTTTGCTATCATTGAAAAGTTTTTTAAAGTAAGCGTTATCTGTGTAGTGTTGCCTTTCTCTGTTTTTGTTCTGACTTTGCATTTTTTTTTAAAAAAATTCATAAGCAAAAAGTTGGAAGCACTAACTTTTTTTTCCTCTGCAGGGGAAGGAGCTATTGATCCCAATGATCCTAACAAGGAAAATACTTTAAACCAACTTGTTAAAACAGAAATTTCTCTTTCACTGACCAGGAAATATGATTTACGGGAAGGGGAAGAACAAGACATTAAGGGCCTAATGATAAAGTATGCTTTTAAAATATGTGGTATTGAAAATGCTTTTGTCAATGAATCGTAGTAATTACTAATAATCACGTTATTTAGCGACTGAAAATCTTTATGTAGACTTTGACTACATGATAAGTATTAGACAGTAATAAATATACTGTATGTTTCTGTATGTATATGAAAATGTTATTTAAGTCCAATAGGTAGTAGGTTTAATACTGAGTTTTATAATCATTCTTAAAATCACAAATGCACAGTGATACATATTTAGAAATTTCCTTAATTCCTGTCATGTTATTAAGTGCAATGTTGAATTTGTATGATGGTATTTGGCTGTGTCTCTAAATTAAAATGCTATTGGAAAGTTCATAGAAAGAAGTGGTGTCATGATAAGGTTACATGAAAAAGACACTGAGCAGCAGGACATAGATTAGACTTTCAGGAAACTAGAGGAAACATCTGCCTTGGATGTGTACAGTTAGAAATATTTAAAGTACCCTTTTTTAAAAAAAACAGACATTCTGTGGGAATATGATGAAAATTAACTTCTACTGATGCTATTTAGTTCTTAGTAGAGAATCAGAAGATTCTATTTCTTTCTTTCTTTCTACACTTTTCTTTTTTCTTTGCTGTTTTTGTTCTTTATTAGTTTGTGTTGGTTCTTATGCTCTTTATAAAACTTTTAGTTAAAATTACTTTAAGAATGAATATTATTTTACCATTTCACTCCAAAGTTATTTGCCAGATATAGCATGTATAAGAGGCAGAATTATACCCTTATTCTTAATCTAAGATATTTCAATATGAGACCGTTCATTAAAACAACAGTGAACAAATTATGCCATTCTTAAAAAGCATGACAAGTGCAGTTCATAAACAACTGAAGGAAAAAGCAATACAGGTAGTCCTCGACTTACAACTACAATTGAGCCAAACATTTTCATTGCTAAACAAGACAGTTATTAAGTGAGTCATACCCCAGGGAGTTGTCCAGGCAGTTCCAGGAGCCAATGTTGTTTCAAAGGCTCATACATACATTTCCAGAGAGCATGCTACAGAAATCAATCAATATAAAGCCACAATTAAACAAGAATAGATTGGCTTATGGTAGTCTGAAAATTCATCAGTGTTGAAAGTGCTTGCCTTCGCTTCTAGATTTCACTTAGTAATTCTTTGCCTGGATAGGTTCCATTCCCATGCCTTCAGATACCTATACTTCCTCTTTTGATTATATATTCACATTTTTCATTAGCGTTAATGGGCTATCCCACTAGGTCTTATATAGTACTCCTCATCCATACTTATGTGGGAAGACTATTGATATAGTGAGAATTATTTCTGAATAGATATCTATATATAAAATAATGTAGCAGTCTTTAATAACTATCCATTCATCACAATTTCTCTGATTCTTTCATTAAGAACAAAAAGGCTAATTATGGATGTAATACAAGCTCAGCCTGGGGAGTCACTTGCAAAAATTCTGGAAATACCAGCTTCTGAACTTCAGGTAACCGTCACATTTAGTATGAATCTGAACTTTTCAATTCCGAAATAATATTGTAAAACACAAATAAGCAAATATATTGTTAAAATAAAGTAGCCATCTCTATTCTGGAGAATAATTGAATAACAAGTATGTTATGTGTTTATTCTGCTCTATTTCCAGTAACGTAGATTAGCACTCTTGAGTCTTTCTTCTTCCTTCGTTTAGAAGCTAGGATAATGTGATTAGGGCAGGATGATTCCCGAGACCCAATGGCTTATCCTTCCCTAACCTGATGACTTCTAGACATGGTGAACTACAAAACCCAGTCAGCACAGTTTCAGACCATGCTGGCTAGAGTCTCCCTGATCTCAGAAAATTGGGATGCCACTATTTGTTTTTTCCAGTGAGAGGTTTCTCCTTCAACATGGTGTATGAGATTGGATAGAAAGATCAAAAACATTCTGAGAAAATGTCAGGAGCTGCATCACAGTACTTATGTTTACATTTGTAGATTAAGTAGAGCGATATGTTTACATATCGCTCTACCTAATCTACAAATACCACTGTAAGAAAATAGATGTCAAAATGCTGTAGTCATTAAGATTTTGGACAAGGACTGAGAAGACTCTTAATAATGGAAACTTAACCATAAAAACTGGATAACTTATTTTCTCTCAATCCAAATTACCTCCCAGCGTAATTATTGTGGGGATAAAATCAAGAAAAGTCCATATGCAAGTTGCTTTCAGCCCTTTAAAGAAATATTTACAGAGATGTATTGCTGGAGTACTATCTAAATATGAAAATATTTGGAGAAGGAGAAGAAAGTATCTAGAAGAATGGTTATAAAGGAAAAGTTGAAGAGATTGGAGAGCATAAAAAAAATTTTAACCAATATATTGGTTTCCTTACTTGCTATATCTGTCTGTTAGGAAATATTTGTGTTGTAATAACAGAACTAAAAATATCTCTTGCCTTAGGCTTGTTTTTTAATCCACTTTTAAAAATGGTTATTCCTGGTAAGGAAACCAGTGTAGAGGTAAGAACTAAGAACTAAAGTTAGGCGTTCCGGATTCAAGTCTGCCCTCAGGCACAAGAACTCACTGGGTGATTTTTTTATTAGTCATTCATGGCCCAACAAGCACACAGATAGGATAAAATGAGGAAAGATCTCGTCTTCTGGAGATTAAGGAAGCCACCTCAACCTCCAGATGAAAAGGCAGGATATGAATCTAAGAAATAATATGGATAAAGCCAGCCATCTAAAAATGTACAGCTCTCTGCTGCCACACCACCACAAAGTCTGTCTATTGCTGAATCTTCTTTGATGCCTGCCCATTGTTCCCCTTAGATGTATTGGTTTTGTGTATTCATGAAATTCTTAATTCTGATAGGAACATATAAGCTTGCTTATATATAAGGTGGTAATCTTTCTCAGCCTATGAATACAGTATATGACCTGTAGTCTTACTTATGTGAACTGCTGTTTTTTCTTAGGAAACTGAACACGTGAAAATAATAGAGAAACGTGCAATTTTGGATTCTAAAACACCAGAGAAAATGAAACATAGTCGATCTATTCTTGAAGAAGGGCAGTTACCGTTAGAACAAAAGAAAAGAAAAATCCAGAGAAACCTGCGAACTTTGGAACAAGCTGGGCTGGTTTCATCTGAAAACAAATATCAAGAAATCATCAATGAAATAGCCAAGGTTATAGCAGTATTATTACATTTTGAATAAAATAGTATGTTGTAAAGTGAAATATAAACATCGATGAAATATTCCCAATAACGTAAATTAAAGAGATAACAGGCTTGGATATCTGAATATGATATTTGTTCATGAATTTTAAATATATAATTGTTATATTTTATTATAAACTTATTTTGACTACAAGTTCATGCTGCAATGACTCTTAGTGGGTTATTCTCTGAACTATGCTTCAAAAACAGTGCAGCTTCAATATGTTTAATTCAGTTGCCTGAATTGGAAAGATTTGTACAAAGTGTTTATTTTTAATGTACAAGGATAGTTTTCCAATTACCATGTAGAAAGTATAGTGCATTCTCCATAATAGCAAATTGTCCCAGTTACTTGCTTCCTAAATACTAATATTGAATCTCAGTGTTGGATACTGGTTATTTCTAGATGAAATTAAACATTATGTAGCATCACAATGAGCACTTCGTTTGGATAAGGAGATTACTTTTTAATATTGTGTTCCTATTGCTTATAAGCCGCCTAAAGTCATTGTGAGTGAGCGAGTGCAATATAAATTTCCTAAATAAATAAATGAACCACTGCTTTGCCAATATAGATAGTCCTTGATTTACAAGCAGTTGTTTAGTGACCGTTTGAAGTTACAATGGCACTGAAAAAGTGACTTATGACCATTTTTGACACTTACGACCATTGCAGCATCCCCATGGTCATGTAATCAAAATTTGGACACTTGGCAACTGGCTTGTACCTATGACAGTTGCAATATCCATAGGACATGTGATCACCTTTTGTGATCTTCTGACAAGCAAAGTCAATGGGGAAACTAGATTCACTTACCAACCATGTTTCTAAGTTAACAACTGCAGTGATTCACTTAACAACTGTGGAGCAAAACTCATTTAACAACTGTCTTGTTTAGCAACAGAAATTTTGGGATCAGCTGTGGTTGTAAATTGAGGATTACCTGTAAAAGTATAAATAGCAATTTTCCTTCAGATTCCTATCATCCCTTTCCTAAAATCTTATTCTTGCAGTTTTCTAAGGTAGGGTTTGTTTGCAGATTTTAAAAAAATCCAGTAAGGAAATAAGTTTTCCTCTTCTGAAATTATTTTTTAGGATATCAGAAATCAAAGAAGATACAGACAACATCGAAAAGCAGAGTTGGTAAAACTTCAGCAGACACTGAATGCACTCAATTCCAAGAAAGCTTTTTATGAAGACCAAATAAATTATTACAATACCTACATTAAAACATGTTTAGATAATTTGACAAGAAAGTGAGTAAAATCTTTTTATATATAAAGAAAATACTTTCTATGGCAAATGTTTGCATTATTGTTATCTGTTATACCTTATTAAAAATCAAAACTATGCTGTGTTGTGTTAGAAAATAAATTATTGAACCTTTTAAATATTTAAACAAATCTTAAAGATATTGGCTCTACAAATGCCACTAAGATGAACCTCTCAACTTAGGCAATACTGAGACTATTTTTCATAATTATATGGATGGTTACATATTTTAATACAAAACAGCTTGGTGCTGTGAAAAGAAAATTGAGACACTATTAGTGTTATGAATCAAAAAGGTTTGTGAGCCTCTGGTGCAATGAATGTCATTCTATATGCTTTCAAATAAGCAACTTCATATGTAAAGCAAGTGATCTTTTCTAGAAGCTGGTATTAGGCAGGGTTAATCAATTTATGTCCTTTAGATCAGGGGTCCCCAACCCCTGCTTTGCAGAACAGCTGGTCTGCAGCCCTCCGGGAATTAGGCCGCACAAGCAAGCAAAGTCCCATTTGCGCATGCATGGGATCTAGGAAGCTCACAAAATTATGCCCCCCCCCTCCCGGCTCGGTTCATGGAAAAAATTCCCTCCACAGAACTGGTTCCTGGTTCCCAAAAGATTGAGGGCCACTGCTTTAGATGCAGGCATGTTGCATTAATATTGAAGAAAGTCAGTACCAAAATGGTTGATCACTGATTGTGCCATTTTAAATAAAACAAGTAAGATGAGGGAGTTAATGTATTATGTGCTACAAGTTAAACCAGATAAATCAAAAGTGTCAAACTTGCGGCCTGAGGGCCAGATGCCCTCAGGGTCACGCCTACCCATTTTAGGGAAGGGGAAAATAGTTGTAATAAGTCACATCACGACAACGTGATGCTGCGATTTTGATACCCCTGAGATAAATCATGTCTTTTAAGACCTCGAACCTAAAAACAAAATATTTCTCTGTTATGGGACACAATATTTTGCCCATAGTCCTAGATGGGCAAAATATTATTAATGAATATATTCCCTTCCACAGACTGAAAAAATGCCTGCCCCTTACACTCCTGAAGCACATAATTAAGGGTCTATGCCAATTCACTCTGGCCAATTCGCCATGGCCAACTCGCTGCAGGACAACTCACCATGGCCATCTCGCCACAGGAGAACTCACTGTGGGACAAGAATTACATCAGTATCAAAGAAATGGTGGAATAGAATTATTAAAGAAAGTATGCAAAAGGAGAGACAGAATGAAATGTGAATGCAAAAATTAAAATAATTTTTATTTACTTTAAATAATTAAATAGAATTGTTAAATTGTCCCATAGTGAGTTGTCCTGTGGCAAGTTGGTCATAGCAAGTTTGTCCTGCAGCAAGTTGGCCATGGTGAGTTGGCCATGGTGAGTTGGCCATGGCATGTTGGCCACAGCAGGTTGGGTATGGCAAGTTGTCCCATTCCCCATAATTAATTATCTTTATTTTTGCACAGCATTTTTCCGCCTGAAAGTCCAGAAACAAGGTCAGGTCTTTGAATATCCAATGTCAGCTTGGTCTGGTGATTAAGGCTTCCAGGCTAAAAACCAGAAGACTATGAGTTCAAGTCCCAACTTAGCAATGAAAGCCAGCTGGATGACTTTGGGCCAGTCACTCACTTTCAGCCCAATCTACCTCACAGGGTTATTGTAGGGAAAATAGGAGGAAGAAGGAGCATTAGGAGCCAGGGTGGTGCAGTGGTCAGAGTGCAGTACTGCAGACTATTTCTGCTGTCTGGCAACTGCCTATAATTTGACAGTTCAAATCTCACCAGGCTCAAGGTTGACTCAGCCTTCTATCCTTCTGAGGTGAGTAAAATGAGAACCCAAATAGTTGGGGGCAATATGCTGACTCTGTAAACCGCTTAGAGAGGACTATAAAGCAGTATATAAGTCTAAGTGCTATTGCTATTAGATTTGCTTGCCACCTTGAATTGTTTATTTTAAAAAATTAAGGCAGCATATAAAATAAATAAATAAATAAATTTCATCCAGGCATCGAAACATTGGGAAGATCCTGGCTCATAAAATAAGGGTGGAGGTAACGATCATCAATTCTTTCTTATTTTCATTTCATTAATTTATTAACACATTAATTTATTAACAACTTGTGAGTGCCTTTGCTCCTCAAAAAAAGAGAACGCCAGTATAGAGGTTGATATTGGCTTGATAAACTATTTTAAATTTGAATCTAAAAACATTTGTATTTATTTTATCTTTGTCTTTATTAGCAAAAGGAAAAACATGTTTCTTCTGTGACTGGCCAAACATTTGTTTATCTGATTCAATTTACAGAAATTCACGAAGATCTATTAAATTAAATGGAAAGCAAGAGGAGAAAAGTGGAAACAAACTGAAGAATATTTCCCTGAAATACACGGCAGCAAGACTATATGAAAAGGGAGTTATTCTCGAAATTGATGAACTTCAGCCTAATCAGTAGGTGTTGTATAGCTGATTTATCTATTCAAATGGGTTTTTCATTTTAGAATTTAAATGAGTTATTTTTCACAAGTGTTTTGGTTTTAACTCTAGCATTTTAATGTGAAATATATTTCTACTTACAAATGATTATTTTTCTTCTTCATAGGTTTAAGAATGTGATGTTTGAAATTACACCTGGTGAAGAGGTGGGTGACTTCGATATTAAAGCTAAATTCTTAGGTGTGGAGATGGAAAAAGTACAGCTCCATTTTCAGGTAAGTTGTGTTTTTTAATCATATGTGCTTCATTAGAGGCTTTTCTAAATTATATTGTGAGAGTAGAAAGAAGAAAATAACTTTCAGCATGCATTAGGGTAGCATCTGAGGACCTATTTTGAAATGGAGGACTTTACAAAGTAGTACTCTTATTAAAGGGATCTTCATTTCAAACAGTAAAAAGGCAGAATGCCTAGATCAGTTCTTGGATTTTTGCCAGATTTATTATTGACAAACTTTGTGATAAAACATACACTGCCACAAATTAGAAGAACTGATTAGAGCAGTGCTTTTCAACCACAGCAACTTTAAGATGTGTTGATACCAACTATCAGAATTCCTATCCATTATAGGGAATTCTGACAGTTGAATTCTGCACATCTTCAGGTTGCCATGGTTGAGAAACACTGGATTAGATAATTACCGACATAACTATTGACAATTTGCATAAATCTGTATTCAGTTTTCTTACAGAGATACTTGTGCTTTCTTGTAATGCAGGATTATAATCCTTTTTAAAGTAGTCAAAATTCAGCAATACTTTGCCAGTATTTTTGGATCTTATTGGATTTGCATTTGTCGTTGGGTTTGGGTCTCTTCTTTCCCAGTGCAGGAACACTAATCTTCCTCAAAATAAAGGAAAACAAGGAAACAACAAACTACCATCTATTGTAGCAAAAGCAAATAGTGACTGACTCATCAAACTGCTTGCCTTCAGGATAAATTTTATATAAAAGTGCATGATAATGGCTGGCTAGTATCTCAACTTCTAGAGCAGGGATCCTCAAACTTTTTAAACAGGGGGACAATTCATGGATCCTCAGACTGTGGGTGTCGCTAGGTGATCATGTGACTAGGTGGGTATGGCTAGGTCGTCATGTGACTGGGTGGTAATGGCCAATTTAGCAGTCCATTAACCAATACACACAATTTAAAGTTCAATTTGTTATGCTCCTGGGGGTGGAAAACAGGTTAGTGAAGGAATATAGTTGCCTTGGGTGGGTGAGGGACTTCTGCTTGTGTGTGTGTGTCTCCTTCCCTCCCTCTCTCTCTCGAGGCTGGGGAGGCAAAAAAATGGGCCCATTGTTGACCTCCTTGGCCTCCAGGAGACAGATGGGGGCCAGCGGGTAGGTTGGGCGATCGGGGGGGGGCATTCTTGTGGTCCTGCGCGGGCCAGATTAATGGCTGTAGTGGGGCATATCCGGCCCACAGGCCGTAGTTTGAGGACCCTTGTTCTAGAGGGTCACATCAAGTTGTCTAAGTAGAATATACTGTTTTCCTAGTGGACAGTTTTCTGTTAGCCTAAATTGTATCAATGGTATAAATGGTTTTGAGGCTTCTTGATTTTAATTTTCAAGATTGAATTTAGGTCCATCTAGCACAGGGATGTCAAACTCCCGGCGTCACGGCAGCATCACGTGACATATCAGGACTTTCCCCCCCTTTGCTAAACAGGGTGTGGGCGTGGCCAGCACATGATGCATCTGGCCCGCAAGCCAGAAGTTTGACAGCCCTGATCCAGCATTAGGAAAAATGCTAAGGAGGTTTTCACATTTTGCTTGTCTTCATGTTTAACTTATAAGCATTGCTAATTCTGATTTCAATTTGGAAATACTTTCACTTTTCTTCCTTGCTGCAGGACTTGCTTCAAATGCAATATGAAGGTGTTTCAGTAATGAAAATGTTTGAGAAAGCTAAAGTGAATGTAAACCTCCTGATTTTTCTGCTGAACAAGAAATTCTACGGAAAATGATTCACTACATTTTGTTCCAATCAAGTCCCAGTTCTGGCTGTAGCTTAAATATTTAAATCTATTATACAACAGATCTTTCTTCAAGGCAGCCCAGAGGAAATTACTTGTGTGCCTTTTTCATCCTTTGATAATAATAAAATAAGAAACTACGAATCAGCTTAAAACACTTACTGATTTCTGTGGTGTTGGTACTCAATTTAAAAAGATAAGGTCAAGTGACATCCATACACTGTATGTCTGATTTTAAAAATATGGACATTTGAACAGCATATATAGAAATCTTACCTCAGTAAAATTATATATGTGTAAATCAGTATCAAGTACAGTTTTCCGTATTATTCATAGGAAAAATAATTTCTAATATGAGTCTCTAAAGAATAGCTTTGGCAAATATTTCTTAAGTGCTATTTTTCCAGAAGCCTGTCAATTGTAAAATGAATTATTGTACGATTCAAAGTTTTATAAGTAATAATAAATTTAACATTTACTGTATAAAATATATATTTTGCAATTCATTCCTATTAAAAATGCACTACTGCCTCAATAAAATCTATACACAGCCTTTTAATTTAAGTGTAAAGAAGTAATTGGAATAGTGATCTGTTTTTTGCAGTGTATTTGAGGTATTTTAAATAAATTGTGCCTGTCTTTTTTGTAAGAAAACAAAAAAATTCACAAATAAAACGCAATAAATCATAATCTAATTAATTTTTAATTTTTTTTCAATAACTGTAGTTCTTTTATATCTAGTTGGGAGGACTCAATAACTGAAATAATACTGCTGGGCCTGCTTATGCAAGTAAATTAAAGAGTTTCTCGCTCCATTTCCAACAATGGACTATTCCTTTTAAATTTTGCAGTGGCTTTGATAGAAGATGCATTGACTACAAAACGAAGGCAGTAACCCAGATTTTCCGTAACTACAGTTGCAAGTACAAGTATGTGAACCCCTTGGGATTACGTAGAGTTTTGCATGAATTGGTCATAAAATGTGCTCTGAACTTCTTCTAAGTCACAACAATAGAAAAACACAGTCTGCTTAAAATAATACTACACAAACATTAGATGTTGCCATGGTTTAATTGAACATAACATGTAAACATTCACAGTGCAGGGAGGAAAAAGTATGTGAACCTTTGGACTTAATAACTGGCTGACCCTCCTTTGGCAGCAATAACCTCAACCAAATGTTTCCTGTAGTTGCAGATCAGACCTGCACAACGATCTGGAGTAATTTTGGACCACTCCTCTTCACAAAACTGTTTCAGTGTAGCAATATTCTTGGGATGTCTGGTGTGAATCGCTCTCTTAAGGTCATGCCACAGCATTTCAATCGGGTTGAGATCAGGACTCTGACTGGGCCACTCCAGAAGGCGTATTCTGTGCTGTTGAAGCCATTTTTTGGTTGAATTACTTGTATGCTTTGGGTCATTGTCCTGTTGCATCACCCATCCTCTGCGGAGCTTCAGTTGGCGGACAGATGGCCGTACGTTTTCCTGCAAAATGTTGATAAACTCTGGAATTCATTTTCCCATCAATGACAACAATCCGTCCAGGCCCTGAGGCAGCAAAGCAGCCCCAAACCATGATGCTCCCTCTGCCATGTTTTACAGTGGGGATGAGGTTTTGATGTTGGCGTGCTGTGCCTTTTTTTCTCCACACATAGTGTTGTGTGTTCTTCCCAAACAACTCAATTTTGGTTTCATCTGTCCACAGTATATTTTGCCAGTAGTAGTAGTGCTGTGGAACATCCAGGTGCTCTTTTGCAAACTTCAAACATGCTGCAATATTTTTTTTGGACAGCAATGGCTTCCTCCATGGTGTCCTCCCATGTACTCCATTCTTATTTAATGTTTTCCTTATTGTAGATGTGTCAACAAAAATGTTAGCATGTGCCAGAGATTTCTGTAGGTCTTTAGCTGACACTCTAGGATTCTTCTTTACCTCATGAAGCATTCTGCGCTGTGCTCTTGCAGTCATTTTTACAGGACGACCACGCCTAGGGAGCATAGCAACAGTGCTAAACTTTCTCCATTTGTAGACAGTCTGTCTTACCGTGGACACATGAACATCAAGGCTTTTGGAGATACTTTTGTAACCCTTTCCAGCTTCATGCAAGTCAACAATTCTTGATCGTAGGTCTTCTGAGAGCTCTTTTCTGCGAGGCATGGTTCACATCAGACAGTGCTTCTTGAAACCAGTAAACCCAAAACAAGTGTGTGTTTTTAAAGGGCAGGACAGTTGTCAGCAACACATCCAATATCATCACACTGATTGGAGTCAAGGTTGGCTCACTCCTGGCTCCAATTAGCTCTTGAATAAATCATTAGGCTAGGGGCTCACATACTTTTTCCTCCCTGCACTGTGAATGTTTACATGTTATGTTCAATTAAACCATGGCAACATCTAATGTTTGTGTAGTATTATTTTAAGCAGACTGTGTTTTTCTATTGTTGTGACTTAGATGAAGTTCAGAGCACATTTTATGACCAATTCATGCAAAACTCCACGTAATCCCAAGGGGTTCACATACTTTTTCTTGCAACTGTATAACTTTATTGATTTTTTTAAAAAAATGCCAAGTTAAAAGGTAAACAGTGATAGAAAATTAGGAAAAGAAAAAGGCTCAAAAAAATAATAAAAATAAATGTGCCAAAAAAAAAGGAAAATAGAAAAAGAATGAGTTCCGACTTTCTTTGATTCAGATATATAGATAATATATAAAGATTTAGATATATAGAATCTCATACTTCTCCTGCCTTATGTGATCTGCCTCTGCGTCAGCTCCCATCTTCCTACCCATATCCCCATCTCTGGCTTTTGGCCACTCTGAACTGCATGGCTAAGATGAAATGACTGCTGTAGTCTACCTTCACCCTCTGATTCACTGCCACTACCTCCAGCTGACTTCATTGTTTTCCTTGTCTCACCTCCCCTCTGCTGGGCTCGCCTCTGCTTTCCCAGGCTTCTGGCAAGCCTGCCCCGTTGCAACAGTCTCAGCTTGCTCCCAGCAATGGGTCATGCATGCATGATCACTGCCAATCCTCACCACCATTGGTGAGCCCAACAGAAAAGAGACAAGGTGAAGAAAATGAAGGTCAGCTGGAGACAGCAGCAGGTAGGTAGCGGTGGAATACAGCTACCTCATTTTGGAAAATTGGAAAACAGGAGATACTCTATACTTTGTGTGTATAACAAAACCACCTTGCAGCCTTGTTTGATATAACCTTTATTAATCTGAAACTCAGTGAACAGTTACTTATGTAATTTATTGAATTTTAATTTCATTATTTATTTATTTATGTTTGCAAGTTTAGTTTCACTTCGTTTATGAATGTATTTTATATTTCATTTCAGTTTATGAATAGTTATGAAATGTCATCTCAAAAATCTGGAGCTCAAAAATGTAAGGAAAAACAGAAACGTGATAAGATTAATAAAAGGGGGCAACAAACACTTTTTCAATTTGGCATTAAATGCAAAACAAGCAAAACTAACCAAAATGAAACTTTAAATTCAGAACAATGTGAGACAAGTGCAGAACTGAAACTAAGGTCGGAATCTCATGAGGCCAGTTTGGATTTTCAAGAAACATCAGATCAAGTAAATTCTCAATTTAAAGATTTAAAGAAACAATTGAATGTTAGTGATGAGAGTACTTAACTGTCTACAGAATCTGGGCATGGCAAACATAGTGAAGAGAAGAGTAGGTCAAATACTGGAATTGATATTGGACTTCTTATAACAGATGTGCCTTCTCAATTGGATATAGAAAACTATGTTGTTGAAGGTCATGCTGGCTTTCCTAAAACATTTTCCAAAGATATAGATTACCAGGTTTTTCCTGAGAGTATTCTAACATTTCAAAGTTTAAAGATCCTTGGATAGTACAGTGGTCTAAAGCCCTGTTATTAACATCAGCTGCCTGCAATTATTGCAGGTTCGAATCTCACCAAGGCTCAAGGTTGACTCAGCCTTCCATCCTTTCTAAGGTAGGTAAATTGAGGACCCAGTTTGTGGGAGCAATAAGCTGACTTTGTATAAATATACAAAAGTATGAAGGCTATTGCTTAGCGCATTGTAAGCCGCCCTGAGTCTCCGGAGAAGGGCGGCATATAAATCATTTTTTTAAAAAAAATGGTGAAAAACATGATAGAGATTGGCTTGTATGAAGTGAAGTTAAACAATCATTATTTTGCTTTCCTTGTCAATTATTTTGGAACAAGATTTGTTGCAGCATTAGCTCAGCATCTAAGTCTATGGTTGCATCAACAAAAGGATGGTCAGCAGCTAAAAAGTGGTGAAAATTATGTATTTGCATCCCAGAACATGAGAGAAACAATAGTCATAGCTATCTGGCTTGGCAACAACTAGAAAGACGGCTGTCATCTGGCAAGGGCATTGGCAGTCTATTGGAAGCATCAATTGAAGCAGAATCTGTCAAGTGGTACAACATTATGAAACGAATCATTGATATTGTACTATTTATTGGTGAATGTGGGCTTGCTTTGCGTGGCAGTTCCCAGCACATTGTTGAGAAAGACAATGGAATTTTTCTGGGAGTCAGAGTTGTTATCTCATTGGGATCCAATTCTAAAAGAACATGTGTTGCAAGTTAAAAGAGTCACAAGAAAAAGGAGAACAACTTCAAGTATATTATCTCAATGCCAATTCCCAAAACGAGTTAATTGCTGAATGTTCCTCACTTGTAAAGCAACACATGTTAGCGGACAGGAAGACTGCAAAGTACTTTGTTCTTATTGTTGATTCCACGCCAGATTCATCCCATGTTGAACAAACATTTCTTTTGTGTTATGTAATACCATGTGAGCAGGGACACGGTGGATCAAAAGGTTGGCAATTTAGCAGTTCGAATCCCTAGTGCTGCATAACGGGGTGAGCTCCCGTTACTTGTCCCAGCTTCTGCCAACCTAGCAGGTCAAAAGCATGTAAACAATGCAAGTAGAAAAATAGGGACCACCTTTGGTGGGAAGGTAACAGCGTTCCATGCACCTTTGGCGTTTAGTCATGCCAGCCACATGACCACAAAGACATCTTCGAACAGCGATGGTTCTTCGGCTTTGAAATGGAGATGAGCATCACCCCCTAGAGTCGGGAACTACTAGCACATATGTGTGAGGGGAACCTTTACCTTTATCTAATACCATATGAAAACCAGTATGAAATTGTAGAAAGATTTTTACAGTTTGTTGACACAAGCCATAAAACAGGATGTGACAGTGTGCAAGGCAACCAAAAGGTAGAGATAGAGGGGGAGATAGGTGGTGGCAGGAAGTGAAGTGGAGGCAGTTTGCACAATGCAGGAAAATGTGTCTTAAGATAGCTGCAGTGATCATAAATACAGGCCAATCAACAAGTGCCTGAATTTTGATCAGGTAACCCAGGGATGCTTCAGTGGTCATAAGTGTGATGACTGGTCATAAGTCCATTTTTTTCAGTGCCATCATAACTGAGCAGTCATTGAAAAAATGGTGATAGCCTGAGGACTGTCTATATGATTGTGGTTTTATTTTGGATCCAGTAAAGGAAAGCTTCAGAGTTGAGAGGTCGTATGCATTAACTCAGTTTCTGAGAACAATAAAGAGAGAAGATAACAAGTCTTTTGTTCTGACATCATTTGTAGGTTTTCAGAGGCATCAAGTTGACCACTGAAAAATCAAAGAGTTTGATTACACATTACCCTAACATTTAAAAACTATTTTACATTCATTATTAACAGTCCACTGGAATGTTGGCAAATCTATAGCAAATCCGTTGAAATTTTGCTGGAATTTAGGAATGAAAGAGCCAAAGTTACATTTTAATTATATACCCTTATATTTATTATTTTATTTACTTACATTTGTTTAGCTGTCCATCTCCCATGAAAGTGACTGGGTGTAGAACATTAAATTAAAAAAAGAATAAATGCATTAAGAACAATCACAATTTAAAAAATAATTTTATATATAAGTACACAAACAGGAGAGGGTGATATTAGCCCCAATAAGAGAACCATTGCAAAATCTCCCTGGTTCCCTGGGACTTGTATAATGTTGAGAGAGGTACAGAAACTTTCCCAATGTGGGTATTGTAGCATTTTAAATACATTTGGATTCAAGATAAAGGAAATTTACATGGAATATATGACCACGTGCAATTATTTAATATGTTTCACCAACATGTTTGTTGTGTATGTTTAGTGTATGTTTAGATACACTAAAAGTTACAGAAGGCAACTTGTGGTACCAGTCTTAAATATCTGCCTGTGTTGGTTTAAACACAGATTCTATTCAGTGTTGCAATTGGTGTAATAGCTGTCTATACCAATTGTAAGAGGAACCGCACTGAATGTTAACATATACATTATATATAAGCAATTTTTTTTGCTTCACACACAAGTGTAGTTGTTGGACTTTGTCTTCCGGCGTATTAACATGTGAGAGGAGTCATGGATAGCACTGAGGGGGGAAACTAATGGTAGTTTTCCTATTGCGAAATATCCCCACCCCCTCCCAAGCATTAGCAGGTTTGTTTATTTCATTTTATTTTCCTGTAAGCAACCGGCATGTCAAACTTTTTAGATGCTAGTACCATCCTGCCAAAAGTCTGTGGTTTAAAAAAATAAATAAATTAGCACATTATGTCTTCATTGCTTTGCATTGCCAAAACAAGTAACGCTCTCTTCCCCCGCTCCACTCTCTCCTTGAGAGGGAACATGCTCGGGGCGGGCGAGGGCGAGGGAAGAGGAGCAGCATCTCTCCAGCCTCCCTCTCGGTTTGGGGCGGGGGTTTTAGGGGGACCTCCCCCGGCCTCACAAGGCGACGCGCTTCCTTTCCTTTCGTTTTCCCACAAGGCAGAAGAAGCCTCACTGCGCGCGGCTGTTCCCTCGGTCCTCGCCGGCAAAGGCGGCCATGGGGCAGCCGCTCGTCCTGGTCGTCCTGGGCTGGATCGCGGTCCTGGCGCTTCCCTTGCACGGCTTCTCCTCGCCGCGAAATGGTAAGGCTGAGGCGGAGGGGGGGCGTTCCTGCCAGACGGAAAGCGTGGGATTTAGGGTGGTCGCGGCGGGGCGGGGGGCACTTCAGCCATCTTTTCGAGCACGAACGGGGACCCTGCGCTGAGTTCTCCCCCAAGGAGCAGTTCTGGATGCCAGGCAGTAAATATCCCCCCACCCTTCCTGGAAATGAACGTCCTTTGAAATGAAAACGCCTCGGGATTGATTAAAGGCGAAGCCGTCCGGGCTTGTGCTTCACCTGATGCTTTGAACTTTGCCTGGCAAGCAAAAGGGTGGATTTTCCACTCCCCGAACCACCTTCGCTCGCTTCCGTGACTAAATACACTCATCAAGCACTTATTATATGTACGTTGGCTGATTTAGAAACACCACTGACATTTCAATTCGGGGTTGTTGTTTTTTTTAATCTAGCCCACTGCGCTTGCTTTCGACAGAAACTTGGAAGTCTGCTCTGAAGACTTACGAGTTTAGTTGTGGCTTTGTTGTGGCTTCCTCACTTCTTTTGAATTGTCTTTATTGTGGCTGCTCCTCACGTCTTCTTCAGTTCGGTTTTTCCCACCAGTGGTGGGAAGCCTTTCTTTCCCACCACTTCCTGAATGCCTTGGACTACAACTCCCATTTTCTTTGGGCAGCACACACACCTTTGGGCAAGAAGGGAGTTTACGATCCCAATTCGTTTGCAGAATGAGGGTTTAGAGTAAGCTGCTTGAGAGAGAGTGATTCTGGATGGATCCTCCTGCAAAGCAAAGTACTTTATCGAATTTGATCCTTGCTATGAATCAGTGTGACTTCAGTTCTGTAGATCTATAAAATCAGTTTTGGTGTTTTCTCCCTCTGTGATAATATTAGAACTTGAGGTCAACGAAAGGAAGTTTGATTGATTGATTGATTTGATTTGATTTGATTTGATTTGATTTGATTTGATTTGTATACCACCCTATTCCCGAAGGACTCAGGGCGGTGAACAGTTAAACAATAAATACAGACTATAAATATTCAGAAACTGATTAAAAATACAATTGAATAGATTGATATAGAATGGAATTAAATTAAAACATTCTCAAATTTATAGGGTAAAGTTAACCTAAACATATTATTAAACTGGAATTAACAGAGTAGTAATATTAATTAACTTAAACAATTTAAATAAGAATTAGACATATAGTTGGAGTATAAAGTTATTGATCAATAATAATCATGGAAATTTATTACTTCAGTTTTCAAATGTATTACTAGTATTGGAGATGTGATTAAGGGAATGTTGATGTTAATTGTATTCCTAGTATTGGGGATGTGACTAAAGGAATGCTTGAAACAGACATGTGGTTTATTTATTTATAATATTTACAAATTGCCTCAATCATCAAACAGTGATTTATGGTGACCCAGAACCATCCAGGTTAAAAGCACATCAGAATGGGATGGTCTTCATAGGCTTACAAAATGCAAATGTTGGGCAATTCAACCTTCAGAGGAATTATAGTCTAAAGAAAGAGGATTACTATTGAAAAGGAAACTGGAACACATCCAATAAACTCCTGTGAGGATAGGGCATTCAGGAGACTTGCTCTAGTCTAGATGTTCAAGTCACATAGGCAGAATCATCAATTTGATTAATTATTAACAGTAGACATTGAGCAAAGATTGGATATGTATTATAATCTAACATAACTTTTCTTATATTTTGAGTTTTATTTCAAAACTGTTGTATTATTGAGTGGTGAAATATTGTGGAACTTTCAGTTTTCTTGAATCTCATTAAATTGATGGGAGATAAGCAGACAGAAAGCAAAATAATATATGTTGTTGTGAAAGAAAAGGCACTTTTAAATATTAGCTGAATTGGGTTTTTTTTAGCAGAAAAAGGAATTATTTACTTAACAAGTATAAAAGCACATAATTTCTTTAACAAAATAATTTTTTATATTTATGCTGCCATGTATTTGTTATAGCGTAATCTGCTGTAACAAATCATTTGAAACCAGGATTTAAAGAAGACGAGTGAATAGCTCCCTCCTGTACCCAGTCAGTTGACTTCAGTGGACTGGAAAATTTATTGTATAACAGGGACTGAAAGAATGGGATATATTTAATCTCCAGGGAGAAAAAAAAAGACTGAACAATGTGAATAGAAGTTCAAGATTTGTACTCCTTAAAATCAGATTGTAGAGCATAGAATAACAATCCCAGGCAGATTCCAGTTAAACAAACTTCATAACTCTCTCCTCCTTCATTTCCTTTAAATAAACAAACGTTACTGTGCTATGCCACTAAGAAGTTAGTTATCTCTATTTCTGAATAGAAAAATAGACTAGAAAATGTTTTCAATCATAACAAACAACCCCCTTCTCAAACATTTTACGAAATGTTACCCATTGGGAGATAATTCGACCACAATAAAAATTAACAAAAACCATAAACACATAAACAAAAACACATAAAAAGAATAAAATCAATATGTATTATAATGTATTTATGCTGAGAATTAAAATAAAGTTCTGGAATTATAAAAAGGTAAGCATACCTACCATCTAAACTTACTAATAAGATTTACATTAAAAGAACTTTATTACCATTCTTAGCCTCTTACTCATTATCACGTCCACCAGTCAATCTGGTTTACTGAACAAATAGAGTTGAAAACTTTCTTAAACTATTATTATTATTGAGTTCATTGTTGCCCAAAGTTAGACAGCATACTAAAAAGCAGAGGCATCACCCTGCCAACAAAAGTGCATATAATCAAAGCTATGGTTTTCCCAGTTGCAGTGTATGGCTGTGAAAGTTGGACCATAAGGAAGGCTGAGTGTCAAAGAATTGAGACCTTTAAACTATGGTGCTGGAGAAGACTCCTGCAAGTCCCTTGGACTGCAAGGTGATCAAACCAGCCAGTCTTAGAGGAGATCAACCCTGACTGCTCTTTAGAAGGGCAGATCCTGAAGATGAAACTGAAATGCTTTGGCTACTTAATGAGAAGGAAGGACTCACTGGAGAAGAGCCTAATGCCGGGAACGATTGAGGGCAAAAGAAGAAGGGGATGGCAGAGAATGAAGTGCTGGATGGAGTCACTGAAGCAGTCGGTGTGAGCTTAAATAGTCTCCGGGGGATGGTAGAGGACAGGAAGGCCTGGAGGAACATTGTCCATGGGGTCGCGATGGGTCAGACACGACTTTGCAACTAACAACAACATTGTTGCCCATCTCACCCATTTGCCTTTAAGAACATGTGACTGTACATAGAAAGATAGGAAACTGAGGATCCAGATTTTAAAATGCGCACAAACAAGATGGACCTACCCATACAAAGCAGGTGGAAAAGGAAAAAAGGAAAACACCACTTCTGTCCTGTTGTATAAACAGGATAATATCCAAAAGGCAATGGGAATAACTTTAGTTCTCTGTAATTACCCATTGTGATTTTTAATAATTGTGTTGTATTTTTAAAAAGTATGGAACCAGAATATAGATGACAGCTTTGTCATAATAAAAAAGGTACAGCTAGACAAGACAGATGAAGCAATCAACAACACCTTCAAAGGAATAACATTTACAAAAGAAGAAAATAACAATACACTTCCCCTGCAGGATATCAGCAGCAGTGGAGGAAATGATGTCAAACTAGAAACCCAAGCTATTGGAACCCCACCCACATTGTGTTTTCGAGTACCAAAATAACAACACAACTTCCCATGAGGAGCTGTGTAAGAACTTTATTCAGATAAACATAAATACACTTCAGCAAGTGTGTATGCCAGAAAGGAGAAACAGACCACCTATATAACATCTTCCAACAAAATGGATACCCATGCAACTTTATCAAAAAGTGCATACAACTCACTACAACATAATTCACTACAACACATCGAGTATAACATGGGGAAAGGATAACATTCCCATGTATCAAAAACTTCTCAGTTTTTTTTCATTGTCTTCTACTGTTTCAAGCAATATGACTCTAAGCAGCATGCACCATACCATTATGACAATGAGAACTACACATCATCACTATAGCACACAAACCATCTAATGTCCTCCCAACCAATAAGACATAGTGACCCAAGAAGAACAAAAAATGGGGTCATCCATAGCAAGGACTGCAACAGTCACTATGTAGGACAGGCAGGTAGAAGACTAACAGTGCATCCAACACCTCTAAGAACACAGCAGTCAAAAGGCTTGACAAAAACTCCTTAATTTCACAACACAGAGACAATGGGGAAGTATTAGCATTTTAGACCAAGGCAAATCCAGAAATGTTTCTGGAAACTTGACATTTAAACAAATTGGCCATCAGTAGATATATAGAGATAAACCACATTTACACACCATCTAAGAGATGCTAAAAATGTAGGACAAAACAAAAAGACCATGACACAGCCCCTCCAGCAACCCACATTCACATAAACAAGAATCATTAATGCTGACTGGCCAAAATACAGTCTACGTCCTGAATCCAGCAGTACAGTAAACAATGTTTGGAGGCTGGCAAAGATTCATGCAACTGGCAGCATCAATGCCACTTTTTAAGACCAAACTTGCCTTTTGTGGTTCTTTAGTAGTTTGATAAGTGCTGGGTTAATAAACATGCAGATCCTTTTTAAGGATTCGATTTTTTTTGTTTATTTTTTCATGGTCTTATATAGTTTCAAGCAATACGAGTCTAAGCAGCATGTAAAATACTTTTATGACAATGATAATCAGTATAAATCAATAAAATATTATTCCAAACAAAATAGCATTTCCAAATAAAATAGCATTCCAAACTCTCAACCCAATCATCATTATTTTTTCAGATACTTGCATATTTCTAGAACTTTCCTCCCACACTAAATTTTATCTCATAAGGAAGATACTGTACTTCCTTTCTAACGTCTTATTATATTGTTATGTACCATGTTTCCCCCAAAATAAGACCAGGGCTTATTTCCTTTTGGAGTCCGAAATAAGCACTTGGGAGGAAGTCTTATTTTTTTCCCATGTACAGGAGGCCCACTTCTGCTTGCAGGAGCTGGAGGCCACATGAGGTGCCAGTGCTGCCTCCGTGAGGTGGGGTGTGCAACTGCCCCACACGCCCCACACAGGCTTATCTCAGGGCCTTTGCAGCCAGGCCACCCATGCCCTGACACCTGTCTCACCTCCTGGCCAAGGCACTGGTGCATCACATGGCCTCCTGCTCCATTGCAGCCAGGAACAAGCAGAAAAAGTGGGCCAGCGGTCACTTGGGCTCCTGCTGGACATGGTTGCTGGTGCTGTCACCACAAGGCAGTTGTTGGGACCTGGATGCGGAGGCCTGAGATAAGCCGGTGTGAGGCAACTCCTCACCTCGTGTCGGCACCACAAGCAACCAGACAGAATGGGCAGGCAGCTAGCTGCAAAGACACTTAAGGGCTTATTTTGGAGGTAGGGCTTATGTTAGGCGCATGCGTAAAAACATGCTAGGACTTATTTTCAAGATAGGTCTTATTTTGGGGAAACAGGATATTATTATATCTTATTATATAATAGTTATTAACATTTCTACCAAAAGTGATAGAACACTTTTTCCTTGAGATTTTACACTTACCTCAAAGTGACTGCAATTAGTAACAAAAGACCCCAAATCAGTAAAAAAAAAAGTGAAAAAAACAATTGGTGTTTTTGTGGGTTTTACTTTTTTAGATCACATACTCCTAACTAGATGCATACATTTATGATAAAATCGGGCAGCAATTCTTCTCTTCTAGAAGTAAGAGAATAATAGATCTGAAGGAGATAATGACCGTCAGCTGATTAGCACCTTCTTTAAAGGGGGGGATTTTTTCTTTAGATGTCTCCATGAATGTTGTTTGCGCAGCTTCAAATCCCACACAATCTGCTTCTTTAGACAGTTCAGCCAATTCATTTCACAGTAATGGTTCCACAGGAGACATCCAATCTGAATTTGCTGTTGAGGGACTGGCAGCCTGTGGAGCCTCAGAGTGTATTCCCATTGATGGAAAATCTTGCCCTCATCATACCTTCCGGGATTTCTATTTAAATTGAAATTTTTGTTTAAATAATTTGATATATCTAATTAGTATTCAGCTCAATAAAATATATGACTACTACACACACACAGACACAAATATAAACTAAAAGTGTAAAAAAGGTAGAAAATACAGTACTGTATTGATGTCATGCTGGAAATGTTTTGCTTACAATGGCACTATGCTGATCATGTATGACATATGAGAACTGAAAAACCTAATGCTAGCAAAATTAAATACATTGTTAAACTCTAAAAGTTTAATATATAATTGCCTAATACCATATTTTTTTCTTTTTAGGATCTTCTTCCATGAATGACACTCGGGCAAATCCAAGATCCTTTCCCTTGAAAGTACAGGTAGAAGAATATGAACCAATTCCACTTTTTGATAATGATGCTGAAAACGATTTGGAAATTGGGTCAGCATCTAGCAGTCAAAGCAGATCACGGAACCTTCCAAAATATGTTCTAGAGAAAGATCTGGAAGACTACCTACGTAGTGGATGGCTGACCTATTTCGTTCCAGGAGTCTATACTCTCGTTGCGTCCTTGAGTTTTCCTCTGAACATCACAGCAATTTTTCTGTTTTTGCTAAAAATGAAGGTGAAGAAGCCAGCTGTAATCTACATGCTCAATTTGGCTTTTGCAGACATACTTTTTGCGAGTGTGCTTCCATTTAGGATTGTCTATCATTTTTCTGGAAACCATTGGCCCTTTGGATCTGCAATGTGCCGCTTCGTCACTGCAACATTTTACTGCAACATGTACTGCTCCATTCTCCTGATGACAGTGATCAGCATCGATCGTTTCTTGGCTGTGGTGTATCCAATGCAATCTCTGTCCTGGCGCACCCTAAGGCGTGCCTCTGTGGTTTGTTTTACCATCTGGCTCGTATCTATTGCTGGAGTGGTTCCTTTGTTTATCACTGAGCAAACAAGGAACATACTTCCTCTAAACATAACAACTTGTCACGATGTACTGGATGAAAGTGACCTCCAAGCGTATTACCGTATCTTTTTCACTGTTTTCTTTTCTTTTTTCTTTTTTGTGCCATTAATTGTTTGCACCGTTTGCTATGCTTGTATCATCTGGTGCCTTAGCTCTTCAAACATCGCTGTAAAATCGGGTAAAAGGACACGAGCTTTATTGTTGTCTGTGGCTGTTTTATCCATTTTTATTATATGTTTTGGCCCAACAAATCTTCTCTTGCTAGTTCATTATGCACATTTTGCTTACAGCAATTACAGGGGTAATATATATTTTGCTTATCTCCTCTGTGTCTGCATTAGCAGTGTAAGTTGTTGTCTTGACCCTTTGATCTATTATTACGCCTCCTCTGAATGTCAGCGTCAGTTGAGAAATTTATTATGTTGCAGAAAGGACTCTGAACTCTGCAGCCTTACTTCGGATAATCCTCTGGGCAGCAGAACAAGCCAAAGAGCTACTGGCATCAGTACAATTGATAACAGTCTCTATCGAAAATTACTAGCATAGAAACATTTTTGGTGTTTCTGGTATATGTGCCTCCATTTTATAAAATACTGCTGTGAGGACAT
Organism: Ptyas mucosa; assembly: GCA_012654045.1. Classification (NCBI taxonomy): domain Eukaryota; kingdom Metazoa; phylum Chordata; class Lepidosauria; order Squamata; family Colubridae; genus Ptyas; species Ptyas mucosa. The sequence continues at coordinate 44,329,004 of WNWU01000002.1, forward strand.
GAACACTCTTTATCAGTCTGTTTTATTAACATAAAATCTGTCACTATAAGAATTGCAGTAAATGGAGAAAACTTTGGGAGACTGCAAGTAGTATGTCTGTACTAATACATCTTTATTTAAGGCAAAAATGGAACACAAATTTGTAAAACGCTGTTAAACTTTAATGAGACCTTGTCTTTCCTCAGACCTATTTTGTAGGATCATGTTGCTCTATTTTTACACAGAGGTTGGCTGTGTAGCGGAGAGGTACGGCAACACACCATTCCTTTTTGTGTCCAAATCACTCTGAGATGTGAGCCAGAACAATCCAGGCAGTCTCTCATCAACTATGGTTTTTCTCCCGCCACATCAGCACTATATTATATTGAGCATCAGAAACAATTTGGGAGGCATACAGATTAATGGGGAAAAAATGCACCAATGGGAGCCATGGAACAATTCTTCCTTTTTGATTTCACATAATTTCAAAAAGGCCAAGCCTCTGTTTGCATAGCCTTCTTATTTTATGGGCATAGTGCTTTCCTGGGTTCTAGGTTAAATGCTGACAACTTGTGTGCATAGATTTTAGGGCACAATAAAGTCAAAAGTCAATAAACCTTAGATCTATACTTGTTGAGTAAGTGAAGCACTATTGTCCTATATTATTTTTATATGAATGCGTATGCATATATGCATGTATGTTAAATACACATACATATTCAAATCTATTACTTTGTAATTTTTTGCTCTATTAAAGCTGTACAAATGTTGATGGGCAGAGCTATTTTACATTTTATTTTTGAAAATTGAATTACATTCAGTTAATAAATGTGCAAATTGTCTTTGTGTTTATGATTTCCTATTAATTCATAATTCAGTAACTAGCTCCCAAAACAGTATTGAAAATATGCCAGAAGTTAAATTAAAAAAAGATCATTCATTCATTCTGCCTATAAATGTACATTGAGGTAATGCTACTGCTTTTCCAATGCCCAAACCATATTCTAAAGTTTTCTAATACAGGCAGTTCTTGATTTACAATAATTCATTTAGTGACCGTTGGAAGTTATGACAACACTGAAAAAAATGACTTGACCATTTTTCACACTTACGACCTTTGCATCATTCCCCCAGTCAAAATTCAGGTGCTTGGCAACTGACTCATATTTATGACAATTGCTATATTCCAGGTTCATGTAATCACCTTTTGTGACCTTCTGACAAGCAAAATCAATGGGGGAAGCCAGATTCACTTAACAACCATGTTACTACTTAGTAACTGGTGATTCACTTAACAACTGTGGCAAGAAAGGTCATAAAATGGGGGAAATTCACTTAACAAACGTCTCGCTTAGCAGCATAAATTTGGGGCTCAAATGTAGTCATATGTTGAGGACTCTGTAAGTTTTCAGAGGGAAAGCAAACGGTTCTGTGGAGATTTCTTCAAACCTAGGCATAGAATGCTATGGGGTTGTATCAGTAGTGCAATGTTTCCCCATGCTCTCTGGGAAATTCTGGGAATTGAAGACCACACATCTTAAGGGCTCTGAGATTGAGAAACACTGCTTCATTAAACGCCTATGGAGATTCCCAGTCTTCCATGTCATGGTTGTCCCAAAGATGCTTTTTCAAAGGCAACTGGACTTTGTTGCTGAAGATGTTTCGTTTCTCATCCAAGAAGCTCTTCATTAGAACTGAAGAAGCTTCTTGGATGAGAAGCGAAATGTCTTAAAGAAAAGACAAAGTCTTTCAGATGTTATGATGACAACATTTGAGAGTTGTAAGCTTGTGAGAGACACGCTCCTGTTTACCTACTGTACATAAATGAATACTCAGAAGCATTAAAAAGAATGTGTAGACTTTTGAGTTCAATTGCTTCTTTGGCCACTAGAGGCTGCCATAACTACAGCGGAATTAGCCAACAATCTTTCAAGAACTGCGAAGAATAATGTGGAGGAGGAATTAATAATTAAAAGTAGAGGAAGCAGTAGTGCACTCCAGCATTATAGTTGTATGATTTACATTTTGCTTTCTCACAGTCATACTGTATAAGATTTATTGAGAAAATACCATGAAAAGACAGAGCCACGTCAACAAACAATGATTCAATAAGCATGAAGGAACAAGGCCCACAACTTTATTCTGTATTGACATTATTTTTTGCAGTGATGTGCTGCCCTATGTTACCCATTTTATAACCTGCAAGTCACTCCCATGATTACTTCAGTTTAGCTGAACAGATTTCTACAACTAGCAGCTGAATGCTTGAGTCACTTGCCAGTCTCTTCTGAGTCTCCTGTGAGGTGACGTGATACACCTTAACCTTTCCTTCAAGTAGAAAAGTAATTTTCAAGATCATTGACAGAGAATTCATTATCTTCCCAGGGTTCTTGATCCTTCTCCATGTATTTCACTGCTGGGATTGAGGCTTCCCAAAATGCTGAACTGCTGATAACTATGAGCCCCAATCATCCGAATGCAACTCACTGACTAAAAAATGGCAAATTTTACTCCAAAATGTGTACCTGTTGTACTGTTGTTTCAAAACAAAAACTAATTGCAGTTTTTAAATTTTTCATTCAAAAAGATTTCTATAAATGTAGTTGGCTGCCATTGCAACATGTCATGCACTCTTATAACAATTTCCTGAATTTTCCCATCCTCTCATGGCCATTTAAAACAAATTCATTCTCACATGGGGTCTCTATCTTTGACCCATGGAGCTCTTGTTTCTTTCTTTGCTTCTCTACGGTATTTATTATAAATCCCTTTGGTTCTATGGCTATAGCACAAATTACTTGAGCTTCTCTGCCAACAGATTGGCTGTTCCTCATTTTTTTCCCAAAGAAAGTTCAGCAACAGAGAAGACACCCCTCCTGGGTTTCATAAATCGGCATTCTCAGAACCCAAACCTATAGGATAGGCACACACAATTGGAGAAAGCTGATCCACAAATATCCAGCCTTATGCCATGTAAGGTTTTATATATAATGGTTAGAACCTTAAGTTGCACCTGAAAGCCCATGGTAACAGAGCTGTTATAATTATATAGACATACTGAGGCATTCTGGACTAGTTATAACTCCCCAGGGGTAGGCACAAGGGCTAATGTACATATAAAGTGACTAGTCCAGGGGTCTCCAACCTTGGCAACTTAAAGACTTGTGGACTTCAACTCCCAGAATTCCTCAGCCAGCAAGGCTGGCTGAAGAACTCTGGGAATTGAAGTCCACAAGTCTTTAAGTTGCCAAGGTTGGAGACCCATGGACTAGAAGATTAATCATGAGAAAGTCCAGGTTCTGGTCCAGGAAGGGGTGCATTTGGTGCATAAGATGAATATATGCAAAGGTTATCTTGATCAGAGCTGTCAACTGCCTCTCAAGGAGGAGCTATGAGTCCAGAAAAGAGCTCAGATTATGTACCAGTTTCATTTAGGGAAGAAAAGTGTAATTCTCTCTGGAGCCCAAGTTGGTAAATCACAAAATCCAATGATCCATGAGCCCCTTAAATCTTGCTAAGGTTTAGTTTAAAGCCAGTTTGCCCCCCATCCAGGCTCATAACCACCTTCAGGCACTGTGACAGAATCTTGACAGGATCACTTGGCTGCTTTCAGGTGAGTTTATCCATCAGTTTCATGTAGAATTTTAAAAGAAGAAGGAAGACTATTGAACCCTAACAGAAGTCTCAGTTTTAATCTTCCCTACCCTACCAACACTGACTGGGATCAACCATGGAGAACCTCCACAATCCCTTTCCCATGCTTCCAGTCCCTGTAGCTGATTCAGAGATCATAAAATTGTAATATAAAGATAATAGGGATGGTAGCTCCTTTCATTGACTTATTGATTGATATTGATTAAATGCCATTACGTTGATGTTCTTCCTTAGAGACAACACAGATATTCTCCCAGAGATACGTCCTTCACTGGGTACTTACTAACTTGATCAAGTTTCATTTGCCTTTCTTCAACGGCTTCACTGCAATATTTATTAAAGAATATACCCCCTGTCGTTCTTTTCAGGCACAGACAACTGGGATGAGCCGCGGTGGCGCAGTGGTTAGAATGCAGTACTGCAGGCTACTTGCCTGCAATTTGGCAGATCGAATCTCCCCAGGCTCAAGGTTGATTCAGCCTTCCATCCTTCCAAGGTGGGTAAAATGAGGAACCAGATTGTTGCGGGCAATATGCTGACTCTGTAAAACAGTTAGAGAGGGCTGTAAAAGCACTGTGAAGTGGTATATAAGTCTAAGTGCTAGTGCCAAGTGCTATATGCAAAATGGGGCCAATAGCTTCTAAATTACCCAGCATATATGGAATATATGATTGTTCCTGGGAAATAGCCCTTCAGACATGCTTGGATGGGTCAGGGTTGCAGCTTGTTGACCATGCTGAGTTAGCAGAGATAACAAAAGTGGACTGGCATGGTGAGGTATAAGCCACAATTTTTTTAAAAAAATGGAACAAAAAAGTAGCATTCCTAGATATGGCTTCCTATTTTTAAAACAATCCAACAGATGGCTATTTCTTTCAAATAACTTGAAATTCATTCTTTCATTGTCAAAAGACTTTAAAGCATTCCAATCATGCGTAATTCAAAAGTTAAGTCTGACCCAAGATTATTTCCAGAGTTGGTCATCCTATTATGAGCTGTTTGGAGAGGACATTATGACATTCCTTTAGCACAAGGCAATTAATACTTGTGAATAACCACATTAAGGAAGCTGAATGAAAAAAGCCCAAAGCAGTTTTTGGTGGACACATCATTCCTATATCCAGTTGGAAACTTCAACTGCAGAGTAGTGATCTGATTAACCTTAACTCTATTTGTTTATAACAGCAGCAGGATAGAGCTGTTATAAACAAATAGAGTTAAGGTTGGATTTACCAAAGGATTTCTCCCTTTGGGATCATCCATACTAATTACTCACAGTATTATTTCCAGTAGCTCTGGAATATTCTGTGCCTTTGGATGTATAAATGCACAATTAATATAAATTGTCACCTGTTGTTTATGTCTTTGTCTCCCTCTGCTTTGGCCTGCCATAAAACCCATGTTCTAGGGTTCCAGTTCATTGATTTGATGTTTGTGAAGTTTAAGAAAGCAACATCAAGCTATGTATTTCACTAGTTGAACTGACTCTGGACTGGACGAGGGATTTATATACCAGGGTACAAACAAAACTAGAAATTATCCATGCCGATTTTCCAACACTTTAATAACCACAGAGACAAATGAAGTCATAAAATTAATGGTCTGGTTTTCAAGTCATTGTCAGAGTCCATATACAGAATTGTCAACATTATATACAGTAGCATCTGTAACAACTCTTAGAAGCAGCAGAAGTCCTTCCTAAAGTTACTTATTTCAATTTAGACTCAGTTTTGAGTTATCAAGCTGCTTCAAAAAGCTTAGAAACTGAAGAACTTTTTGAAGAATTGCGCAGCGTCATGAGATTAACACAGTCATGAGATTAAGACAGAATGAACATGGTACCGTACATTGATTGTATTTAGAATGAAAAATAATTTTTCACCAATGAAACTATTGGCTGATTTTAGGCATAAATCTTCCAATTTCAAGTTACAGTGATGAGAAATAAAACAGATCATTTAGTCCACAGAGAAGATACGAGTTCTGTTGATTAAAGAAGCTTAATTGCTAATTTCTCTTCCTTTTTTTCTTGGCCATTCTTCATTTACAAGCACAATAAATGCATCTGTACCCATAACATCTACCATAAAGTGTTTTTCAGAAACAATTTGCTGTTAAGAAACACTTTTTGAGGACAAAAATCAAAGTGCAAGGGATAAAATCATTGGTGCTTTCCCATTATTACCACTCATTATGCTCCTGAAAAATAAATTAAAGGAAGAAAGGAATTGAGCCAAGTTGCCTGAGATTGCCCATAAGCTGCTTTTTGGACCAGCCCAAGAGAGAAATTATCTCACTGTTTCTTCTTTCTTATGCTGCCCTCTGACTTCATGGATTGAAATGGTTTCAGGTTTAAGCAAACCTTCAGATCCCAATAGAACGAAAAAGTAAAGAGGCAAATTATGTTTCCATTAAACCTAGATCAGAGAAAAGGAAGGTGGTTTTTGTAATGAGAAACCTATAGTAGTAGTTAGCATCTTTTCCAAAGAAGAAATGGACTCTTCAATGAAGATGCTGTTTTCTCTTCTCTTCATACTCTGCATGTTATTTGCTACTGTGAAAACAAATAGTGAGTACATGTCACCGTGATTAGCCGCTTTTAATAGAGTTGTTTTTACACAAGGTAAAGGGGGGAAATTGCAAAATATTATTCATTACAATCTTTCAGTTTTATGGATGTTTGCTTTATCTTTAATATTGGATTTCAAAGGAGAGGAAATGCCTGTGCTTCTGAGAATTTTCTTGTAAAGAGGCACCCTATTTGCATTGAGTCTTTTGGGTTAAAAAAAAAAGGTTGTCAAATTATTGTGGTTGCTGTTGTGATTGTGATTGTTACTGTTGCTGAACAATGTAGCTAGTTGTAATGCTCCCCCCCCCCCCCGGCTCAATTCTATACCTCCTCTAGAATCTGAAGATTTAGAACCTGAAGTGTCCCAATTATAGTAGGCAAAACAAAAGAAAAAAGAAAAAAAGGTATAGCAACCTTAATTGTCTCAGAATGGATACATTTAGGAATCTAAATCAGTACATTCTGATCTAGACATTGTAGGAGATCCATGTTAGTCTATGGTAACCAAAATCCAGCACCTGGTGGCACATGTTCAGATTCAGATATTTTATTAAAAGGCACAGACTTTTCTGATGCCCAACTTCTCCCAGTACAGAACTGCAGGAGGGCAGCACTGACTCTCATCACTCACTCCCACTTGAGTCTACTTGAGTTTTGGTAGACAAGGTCCTTTCGCAGTCCAGCCACACTATGCATTTGACGAAGAATGTTGCAATTCATCAGAGCTTGTGCTTCTTAGTAAGATGTGATAGTCGGAAGCAGTGCGACCCGATTTCTGATTATATTCTGCTCTGTAACTTTTTGCATACCGATGGTCCTCGTTAACAACCATAATTGGGACTAGCAACTCCACTGCTAAGTGATACAATTGTTAAGAAAGACAACATGTGACCATGATGAATGTACAAGATCATTACTGCTACAGTTGTTAAGCGAATCACCCCTGGTCACTAAATCGGACATCACATGACCGTGAGTTGTGATTTTATTTCCAGCTTCTCCGTTCACCTTCCTTGTCGGCTGTGCAGTTCACTAATGGCGATTACATGACTGTAGGATGCTGCAACAGTTGTAAAGTCCTGCTAGCTGCAATGCAACCACAGGGATGCTGTGATGGTTGTAAATGTGAGGACCAGTCACAAAGTTCCTTTTTCAATGCTGGCATAACTTCAAAAGATCACTAAACAGGGCAGTTGTTAAGCAAGTTCTTCCTGTAGTATATTTTGATGAAAAGTGTTATATGAAATGATGCCAGGCAATTCATGCAGTGTTTATATATTTCATTTGTATATTGCCTTTTTTCCCTCCCTTTCCCCCCAGGTTCATCAGATCAAATTATTCTTTCATCTAAGCCTAGGAAACTTTCGCCAGCTTTAATCAATTCTACAAATGGGAATCTGTCAGACATCCACCCTAAAGAAGGAAGTCCCATTCTCTTTTTAGGTGATGTTGAAACATATTTCACTAATCTATGGCTGACCCAGTTTCTCCCTGCGTTCGAGATTCTTGTGTTTGTTCTGGGTCTTCCCTTAAATGCTTTGGCGATTCATATTTTTGTGAAGAAGACAAAGCTTTGGAAGCCGGCTGTGGTGTATATGCTCAATCTGGCTTTTGCAGATCTGCTTATGCTGACCATTCTGCCTTTTAAAATCACATACCTCTTTAATGGACACAACTGGGTCTTTGGGCCTGCTATGTGCCAATTGGCCACTTCTACTTTCATCTGCAACATGTACTGCTCCGTTCTGCTGATGACAGGGATCAGCATCGATCGTTTCTTGGCTTTGGTTTGCCCCATGAAGTCTCTGTCCTGGCGCACAGCAAGACGGGCCTCTGTGATCTGTTTTGCCATCTGGGTGCTCGCCATAGTGGGGGCGAGCCCATTGCTGGTCTCTGATCTCACCCTGTGGATACCTCAGATGAACATTACTACTTGCTTCGAGGTTCAAAACGTGTCTATTTCTGTGGAATTCTTCAGCTATTACTTATTTTCCTTATCTACTTTCTTCTTTTTCATCCCATTACTAATCTCTACCGCTTGTTATATATGCATTATAAGGCGACTTTTTATGTCCAGGTTTATGGTGCAGCCAGGGAGGAAAAGACGTGCAATCTTCTTGTCTGGCATTGTCTTGTGCACCTTCGTTCTTTGTTTTGGTCCAGCCAATATCCTGCTAATAATGCAACTCTTTTTTCCGCCTGAAGAGCTTCAGAACATTTTTTTTGCCTATATGTTCAGCCTTTCCCTGAGTGCCCTCAATTGTTGCTTTGACCCCTTAATCTACTATTATGCCTCCTCAGAATGCCAGAGGCAGATGTGGAGTGTTTTGTGCCCCAGAAAGCTGCTTCTGGTTGGAAAAGTTAGTCAAACAAGCAGCAACATAGCACCCTCTCCCAAAGGCTTAGACCCTTCATATCCCATTTAGTGTTTCATTGCTGTATCTACATAATGCATGGATTGATAATATCACAAGTGTGAATCTAAATGTTCAATGTCCTATGGGAGATTTTTCCTATGTACAGAGTTCTCATGATCACAATTGAGAGCCTCTTTGAGAGCTGCTTTGTGGCTGTCGCAGCTGGCCGCAGGCTGTGAAAAAGTACCGGAGGTCGCAGAAAAAGCTGCTGTTATCGCCACCATGTTCTTCGCACATGTGCATCCCATTGGACTTGCAAGGCAATGGGATGCGCATGCGCAAAGAACATAGTGGCAATGAACATGGCGGCAATGAACATGGCGGGCGGGGCAAGTGAGCGGCGAATGTGGGACTGGTTTGGGGGTGTGGCCAGTCGGCCATCGCTACCGGTTCAGCAACCTTGGTCAAATTTCCACCAACAGTTAGCATGAACCGGTGCGAACAAGCTGAATACCACCTCTGGTCGTAAGTCAAGGATTACCTGTACTACCTGTACTTAGTACCACAGGCTTTGGGAATTCTAAGAAGTCAAAAACTAATCTTAATTCTCCAGCCTGAAAAAGTCCCTGCGATTCATGTAGGCAAAGAGGCCTTTTAAGTGAAAAAAGAACAAGGATGAGTGATGCTTGGAAGACAGACCTTATCAACGCAAAATTCCATAGTGGTGGTGGATTAAAGGAGGTATTTCAGGACATTGGTGAGTGAACAGACATCATGAGTGGACAGACATTGTGCTGGAAACTCAAGCTCTTCTATCAGAATAATATCACAACTACTTTCTTAGATTATAAATCGGTGAAAGAGAACTCTGGTATGATAATGACTAGGTTTTACATTTCAAGAAACCTATAATTTATTAGAAAGTTCCAACTCATCTCCCTTACTCTGAACAACAGCTTTTATTCACATTAATCAGCTCACCAATACAAGGATGTTTGTGTTAACATTGTGCATGTGAATGTAATGCACAATATCACTTTAAATATCTAATTTAAGGTCTGCATTTACAAATGCTTCTGTGACAATAAATGCTATAATGTTGAAAGCACTGCAAGATTTGTTGTCTCCTTATAATATTTTATTAAAATGATAGTAGAGTAAACTCTAGTAAACTCTCTTGAAACTGTGGACCTAAGCTTCATAGAGTACATATTAGTTCAACGTTTACACGGTCTTTATCCTTGATTTTTTACTGGTAGTCCTCAACTTACAACCAGTGGTTTAGTGAACATTTGAAATTACAATGGCACTGAAAAAAGTAACATTACTGTTTTTCACACTTACGACCATTGAAGTATTCTCGTGGTCACATGATCAAAATTTGGGCACTTGCGATTGGCATGTATTTATGACAGTTGCTCTGTCCCAGGATCATGTAACCATCATTTGTAACCTTCCCAGCCAGCTTCCAACAAGCAAAGTCAACGGGGGAAGCCAGATTTGTTTAATGATTTAACAATTGCAATGATTCACTAAACAACCATAGCAAAAAAAGTCATAAAATGGGATAAAACTCAGTTAACAACTGCCTTACCTAGCAACAGAAATTTTGGTCTCAATTGTGGTCGTAAGTCAAGGATGACCTATTGTCTATGTCAGTGATGGCTAATCTTTTTGCCATCATGTGCCAGAAGCGGGGGGGGGGGTCGCGTGTGCGCATGCCCACACCCATAATTCTATGTGTCCTGCCCTCGCGCATTTGCACGTGACCCCCCGCTCCCTCCAGTCCTGGCACGTGATGGCCTAGTAGGCCCATTTTTCTCTCTCATCAGGCTCCAGAGCCTTTCTAGGAGTCTGGGGAGGGCGAAAACGGTCTTCCCCACCCCCCCCCAGAGGCCCTCTGGAGGCCGGAAATGGCCCATTTGCCAACTTCCAGTGGGACTGGAAGACCCATTTTTTGCTGTCCCCAGGCTCCAGAGCCTCTCTAGGACTTGATACATCCAGACTTGATATTCTACACAACGTTTGATCATTTGTATTCTTATCTGTGAAGATATGTGATCTGATAATATTTTAGTATTATTGGAAAATTAACTGATGAGCCTTCCGCTAAAAAGTACTGGAGAAACTACTGTGTGTTTTCACTGCTCTACCTTAGGGATGGTACAGAAGAAAAAGTCGAAAGTAACAATGATGTCAAGAGTTAAGAAGTTTATCTTTCTCAGGAAGAGGTTTCATGTGATTTATCAAACTGTTTTGCTCCAGATCTTGAGCAGGCTTCTTTAGTGGTGCTCAGCTCTATGCAGTATTTCAAACAAAGCCATTCTAAATATTTATGTTACAACATTATTGTTCTGGCCACTTAATTTTAAAGCAGTTTCAGCAAATACTGAAACATGCACTGATTATTCACTGAGGTCTACAGCTGGAACAGCTGGATTCTAATCCTTACCCTTAAGCTTTTCCTCTCTTTGGTGGCAAATGTATATACATGAAGATAATTTTTTTTCTCAAAATATGAAAGGGAAATCAATTGCTGACTAGATAAATTTACAGAATGAAGAAAAACACATATCATGCAGATTTTCAAGTGTATATCTATGCTAGATTATATTTTAACCTTTACCATTATTTTTCTTATTTTTACTAGAATTTTTCCTGAAGTGGAAAATTAAGTACCAAACACCTTGAGAGCATTCTCTTGTACAAATAAGGAGAGTAGCTGGAAGAGAGAAGTTAAAAGCTATTCAGCAACAATCAGATGATTTGAAATAAAGCTTGCAAGGAGAAATTTATAAGCCCGACCTTGAGAAGAAAAGACTTAAAAAAATGTGTATCTCATTGGATCCTTTTTATAGCTTTCTAATATTCCATACTGACTAGGTATAATCATTATTATAAGTAATGGTAATTCTATTGGTAATTCTATCCAAAGTTGATAGATATTGGAGTAGAGACTATTATTTTTATATAATTATACAATTTGGGAGGGGATTGGTTACGTTTATGATTCAAAGATCATCTGCAGCCATTATGATGCATGCTGGTGTATCAGAATTGCTATGCAACTGGTTGCCCTTCCACTGTGGCCTTTGGTCAGAGATGATGCAAGTGTGACCTTCTCACACTTTCACTTGAGACCAAATATTCCCAACAATGCAGGTGCAAATGTATACAAGATAATAAATCTTTATTAAGAGTATTCACTAAACTAAATTTCAAGTAGTGCTTGTATGATCTAAGCAAGTTCATAATTGCTTTGCTGGTCTTAGAGTGTGAACGAGATGAAGTTCATACACAAACAATTCATTTCAGGAGCAATCCTCCAATTTGGCCCTCAGATCAGAAGAGATAAACCATGTCAGAATTAGGAACTTGAGCTATATTCCCTCTTAAATACTAACATGACTATCTCAGAACTCCATAAAACAATTAACAGCTTGAGTAATAGAAAATCTTATAAAATGAAAAGATACTTGTGTGTGGGATAGGATTGTCAGATGCATGATAGCATACTAGTTGTCCACATGTCAAGTTTAACCAAAAAAAATGGCAAAAAACTATGTGAACAGTTCAAATATAAAACCAAAATACAATGTACTGTATGCAATAACTGGAGGAAAATGATAGGACAAACAAATAACTATAATGTCAGTCAACAGCTGAACATGAATATATCCATGTTAGAATAACAGAGTTGGAAGGGACGTTGGAGGTCTTCTAGTCCAACCCCCTGTTTAGGCAGGAAACCCTACACCACTTCAGACAAATGGTTATCCAACGTCTTCTTAAAAATTTCCCGTGTTGCAGCACTCACAACTTCTGGAGGCAAGTTGTTCCACTGATTAATTGTTCCAAATTTCTCTTTAGTTCTAGGTTGCTTCTCTCCTTGATTAGTTTCCACCCATTGCTTCTTGTCCTGTCTTCAGGTGCTTTGGAGAATAGCTTGACTCCCTCTTCTTTGTGGCAGCTCCTGAGATATTGACACACTGCTATCATGTCTCCCCTAGTCTTCTTTTCATCAAACTAGACATACCCAATTCCTGCAACCGTTCATCATGTGTTTTAGTCTCCAGTCCCCTAATCATCTTTGTTGCTCTTCTCTGCACTCTTTCTAGAGTCTCAACCTCAACCTCAACAGCTTTAAGATGTGTGGACTTCAACTTCCAGAATTCCCTAGCCAAGATGCTGGCTGGAGAATTTGGGAAGCTGAAGTCCACACATCTTGAAGTTGCTGAGGTTGACAAACAATGGACTATATGATCTGTTTATTCATTATTATAGTACTGTAAAAATTTGATTGGTGTCAGGACCACCTCCAACTCTGACTTTGCCTTGCTCCTTTGATCTCTTCCTGAAAACCTGTGCCTCTTGGAATTCTGCTCCTGGACTTTGAACCAGACTACTATCCATATTTGTTTCTTGAATCTTTGGGCTGCTTTCTGACCCAACTGTGCCATAGCTCTGGACTTTTTTGCTTGGATTTCCTCTCAGGCAAGCTGTTCAAAGGGGCTGTGACTTGCATTTGAGGTAACTACACCTTCTATTTGTGCTATATCTATTTTCCATCCTGGTAAATTATTACAGTTATATCTGTGGACACATGAGTGTGTAGATTGTGACCATAGCAACTGGTCTTTTGGAGAAAACAGAGATGAATAATAATTGTTGTCCCTTGCCCACCAATATGTAAGAGGTTGCACTACCAGAAGAATAACCAATAAGCAATAGATTTGGTTTGAAGAAGGAGCACATACCAAGCTTTATTGCAATGTCTGTTGGGTTCCTGCATTACAGGAAAGAGGACCCCAAAGAATGGAAAAGCAAAGATTTTTGTAGAAGTTGAGGGGTATAAGGCAAAACACTGCCCAACAAAACATAAGAGGCAGTGCCACCATGAGATGTAGTCTGCATTCCCAGGAGGGAGGTGCTGCTTTCCAGAGAACCAAGTGACAGCCAAGTTTAGATGGTTAGGTCAGGAGAAACAGGATCAAGATAGCTCTTCCCTAGCAGTTCACAGAGTATACTGTATTTCTAACAATGCAAAAATGTTGGTTTAATTGTACAAGATTTCTATCTATATGTGAGGCGCAACAGAGGAAACTGCTAGGAAGTAACTGTGGGTCTTTGTTGGTTTTTGACAGAAGAACCAATAAGTGATGAGATAAGTTCATGATAAGAACTCTTTGTTTACCACTTTGGAGTGGCAATAGCAATATTTTAAACTACATATATATTTATCCCTAAATTACACTTAGAAGAAATTAAGCTATTTCTGGGCAGAAAGAATGTAGTGCTTTCCTCACAGCTTTCCTAGCTGTTGTAACAAACTATCATTTTTTGTTTTTGTTTTTTAATCTGCACGTGCAAAGGAAACAAAAACATGGTTCATTTCCTTACCAGTGCTTTATAGTGCCTTCTAGAGTTCTGCCAACAAATTATTTCTGTGCCAAAGTAACAGTAATACAGACAGACTTTTATATAACTTCAGTAATGGCTAGGGGATGTTCTACAGACATAATAAGTCACTCGTGTGAAAAAGATCTTCAGTCTGGCCAAACCACTGAGACAGCCTGTTAAAGTCAGTGCCAACTTTTCTGATACAAAGCAAACCAGAACAGGATGAGATGATGCTGGATTGCCTGTCTACCACTAGATGGCAATGGCACAGTTGCATATTACAGAAAGACTTTATACTGTATTTCTACAGTATTACTGTAGATAGCAACTGAATGCAAAGTTTCAAGCAACGTGCACAGTTAGATGTTGTCAGTTCTCTAATTTACATTGGGATTTCTTTTCAAGGCAGAGGAGGAGAAATTTAAAAATGCATATATTTTTTTCAAGATCTGGTGCCTGGGAAGACCACATAGCAAAAAGTCAATTCTCATTCAAAATGTTTCTACGTATGGAGGTTCTACCTATCTGGTCACCTATTTTGCTCAAATCCTTATAGTATGGGAGTTATATTATACCAAGTTATATTAGTGTAGTAAAAACATGCTTCAGAAAAAGAAGAAGATACTGAACTAGATAGGTCCATCCATCCATGTGTACAATGAGGGAGGCAGAAATAACTAAATATTCTTTTCTGTATAGGATATCTCTGATATTTGTTTTATTTTTGTAAACTGGATATTTATACACATCTCTTATTTATGAAGGAAGGACTCTATTTTCTGGTGTTTCTCCCTGATGAAACATAACCCTGCCTCCATCAACCCAGACTACTGGCAAGGCTGGCTAGAAATGATGAAAGTCAGAGAGCCAAGAACATCTGGAAGTGATTGTCCCAGCTTCTCTTCCCAGAAGTTAATTTGTTCTGGGAAGAAAGAGTGGGGTGGAACCACCTAGCTCAGGGGTGTCAAACTGGCGGCCCGCGGGCCGGATGTGTCACTCACAGGCCAAGCCCACCCTAGCTCCAGGAAGGAGAAAAATGTTGGCAACATGACACCGTGAGTTTCACACCCGTGACCTAACTTTTTTCTTCCAAGGCAGCAGCCCTAAATACATTTACATTTAAACAAATATGCTTAAAACTAGGCTGCAATGCAATAATCCCTTAAGTCATTCTTTAAAATGTGCTCCTTATCTGTCTGTAAGATTCATAGGTAAACTCCCCACATACTTATCATTGTTGAATATTTGTCCATGTTTCTAATAGTTTGCTATAAAACATCTGTTCAGCATGCTTGGGGTTTTATTTTAAATCTAATGTTGATGTATTTCTTAAGATGCTCTGCTTTCAAAGCCAATATAAATCTGACTCTTGCTGAGACAGCAAATGAAGCATTGTTTCATCCTTCCCCAGTTTGGTGTCTTTCAAATGCTTTGAACTACACTTCCAACACCAGATACAAGTTTATGGAGAATGGTGATAGTTGTAATCCATGTCTACACAAGATATACATATAGATTCCTTTATAGGATGCAAGACTTCAGCACTATACATAATGAATTTCAGACTCAATATGAGGCTAGAAGCATTTGAGCAGTGGTCTGCTTTTCATCACTTAACAAAGAAGGAAGTTCAAACCCTTCAAGGTCACTGAAGTATTTATTTATTGCTGTTTCAATCATGTCTGGCTCTGAGTTTCTTCCAAAGACAAATAAAATTAAAAATAATATATAACAAACATCCCATCCCCTTCCTTCCTTCCTTCCTTCCTCCCTTCCTCCATCTAAAGAACTAAAATATGGACGCACCATTTCTAATTAATGGCAATCCTTAAAAAATTACAACAATTATGTGTGCGTGTGTGTTTGTGTGTAATATTTTATATTTTTATATTTAGAGAAGTTAGTGGGTAGGCAAAGCCAGCTTTAAATAAATGCATGTTTAATTGTCCGGTAAAAACTTCTAGAAGACAGTAGGAAAGGATGGTCACAAATAAATAATTCCTGAAAGTCATCTGGTCCTGAGTTATTTAAAGCCTAATACATCCTAAACTTAATTTGGCAGGAGAGTGGCAATTTGTGCAGTAGCTTTACCCATAAGCTCAACAACCATAGAATTATAATAAAAAATATATTATTTTCCCATTGCACAGAAAAGAAATATATTCAATCTCTGCATTTTGGATAACATCAGTCTCCTTCACATTTGCTGTCAGGAACTCCAAGGGAAATGAATTTAAATTTATCAGAAAGGGAATTTCCCAGATGCATTTCTGAATGGCATCTTATCAATGTGACATCATTATTGTAGGTCTGGTTCCTATGAACGTTTAACAGCTGTTGGATTCAGCCAGGTCACCACCCTAGAAATAAACAAACTGTTGTGATCATATGAAGAGATCCTCATAATTGATTAGAATGCATTTCTGTTAGATGAGAGGGCACAATGTAATGACTGTTGACCTTGGCTTAAACCCATCTTTCTCTTCTGCAAGTGCTTTATTTTTGATAAGCCAGTCTAATTTCCACTAAAGGTGCTTGGAACAGAGTTTACTGATTTTGCTTATAAGCCAAATTAAATGAGAATTTGCTGGGTCACATTTATCTCCTTTTAATCAAAGGTGGCATTTGATAAATGCAAACTCTGACCAAGGCCGGTAATCTATTGAGCATAGTGGTGCAGTTGTTAGAGTACAGGCTACTTCTGCTGTCTGCCTGCAATTTGGCAGTTCAAATCCCACCAGGCTCAAGGTTGACTCAGCCTTCCATGCTTCCAAGGTGGGTAAATGAGGACCCAGATTGTTGGGGACAATATGCTGACTCTGTAAACCACTTAGAGAGGGCTGTAAAGCACTGTAAAGCGGTATATACATCTAAGTGCTAATGCTACTGCTATAGACTAGAACTTTTGATTATGAGAATATGTGAAACTATTTTAACATGGGTCAGATACACCTCCTCAGGGTGCCTTTCAGTATTACTTCCTATTCAAACCCGGATCAAATAAATGTGTGTTGTAGCACTTCCTTTTTTTAAAAAAAATTTGAACATGAATTCCACAGTTTAACTTTAGTAAAAAAAAAAAGTTCCATCACCTAAATTGGCAAAGAAATCTGTGTCACTTCTACTTTATACTGATGTCGCATATATCTTATTTTCCATGCAAATTAGTTTAAGTTCGGACTTCCAAGCTTATGTTATATTGTGAAAAGAAAAGACTAAGAATCTCTAGAAGGCTAAAAGACTAATTAGCTAAAAGGCTTGAAAGTTGCAATCCTGCTGGAGAATACATTACACTTGTAGAGACCAAACAAAGAAACTGAAATATCTAAGAAATATTTAAAACTTCTACGTTGTGGAAACAAGTAAAAATTGTTATTGACTATGCCTATAAAATAATTAACAGAACCCTGATTTTTACCAGTAATAGAGATAGTAATCATAGTGCCCTCTGCTCTAAATATCGGTAAAGCATTCTGCTAATACAGCTTGCAAATTTGCAACTACACGGACCTCTAGGGAAGCAGTCCCGACTAAGGTACTCTCATCAATTCAATCTCCTTTATAGTAATTTCTTTTGAGGACAATTTGCAAATTAAAAGGAAACTTTTGTTCTTTTTTGTATAAGCCAAAAGCAGTAATTCACTCCTTGGATAGTTTAATTTAGTGAAAATACTTTATTAAACAACAAAGGAATTAGTCTGGAATGGTCCCTTCTAGTTATTCTTTAATGCAATCCTTCCAGGTCTATTGGAAGTTTGTAAGTAAGCAGTAGATGGTTCCAAGGATGGGTATATTTTTTTTTAAAAAGAATGCTTGTAATCTTGGAAACACAAACAGTTTATGACTTATGGACATAATTTCAATGAAATGAATAGAATTTTAGCCATTTCTAAAAAATCCATTATTTTTCTTACTTAATTTCAGAGTCCTAGAATTATATGATGGTTCTTAAAATGTTTTAATGATGAAGATGTTGATGATGTTTGGGAACCACTGTTTTAATGTAAACAGATATATGTGTCCGTGTATACTACATATATTTATACTGTATATAGAGAACCTATAACCATTGGCTCATCATTTCAGAGATATTTCCTTTCGTAAACAAAGAAACAGAATGACCTTGGGCAGTCAAGAAATCAGTAGGAGAGCATCCCTGGCCTGCTCTCGAGTTGCCATAGGCAAGAGGGATGGGAAACGGAACTTCTTAGCTGCCTAAGGACCTAGTATCTCAGTCAAAACAGCACATTCCAACTGATAAGCCAAGGCATCTCCACGGTAACCCACATTGGCCGGAGGGGAGTGATTGCTACAAACCCAAAATTGCTTCCTTGGAGAATGTGACTGATGACACACCTTGGGGGAGGGGGAAAATAGGGTCAGAGCCAGGACATAAGTTACTATATTTTTTGGAGTATAAGACACACTGGACTATAAGACTATAGTCCTTTTTTGGTGAGGAAAACAAGAAAAAGAAATCTGCCTCTGCCTTTGCCTCCCAGCAATTTTGCCTCATTGTAGCAAACAGCAATCAGCCTGCTTTACTTTTATTTTCGTTTTCAGCATAGCTTGATTAGCACAAGGAGAAAAAAAATCTGCTCCAGCAATTTACCTCCTTGCAGCAAGCAGCAGAGGCCCGTGCAAAACAGCTGAGAGCAAAACAGCTGAGAGTCGGGAGGCCGATCCAATCAACTTGTGCTAATTAGGCTGTGCTGAAGCTGAAACAAGCTGTTTCTTCTTGCTGTTTGCTGCAAGGAGTTAACTGCTGGGAGGCAGAGGCCAAAGGGTCGGAGCCAGTGGGTGGGCGGGACTACATCTGATGTATAAGATGCACCTAAATTTTCACCCCCTTTTAGGGGGGAAAAGGTGCATCTTATACTCCGAAAAATACAATAAATGAGGTCAGAATTGGCTTCACTTGGAACTTACCGACATGAAGCTCCTAATAAATAACTGGATTTCTTTTGAAGCTTGTTCTAGGCTCATGATTTAATTAGGGGATCGGTCGGAACCCTAACAATGTCCTTCCACCTCCCCCCCTCCCTCCTTTCTTCCCTCCCTTCCTATTCCTTCTTCTGGGTTCCTCTTTCCCTTCTTTCCTTTCTCTTGCCAGCAGGTAGATAAATGGCTGCTCTGGGTATGTGAAGGACAAGAGAGTGCATAAGTGGCTGGACCATTTCTCCACTGAATTTCTCCCTGCCAATTTCCCACTTAGAAGGTGGCAAGAAGTGTAGGTGCATCAGCAATTATATCAACTTTTTCTGGATTCCCTATCAACTTGTGAGAAACTGTTGTGGAAAGTTGAAAATAAATACTACATGATTGAGGATGACTGAGGCAGTGCTGAATAGCAGCAGCGCAGCAGCACTAAAGTGGCAAAAGAATTATCAAATTTTATTTCCCTGGGAATAATGGATCCCTGCATTCGGATGATTAGCTCATTTAAGGTACATTTGTTGAGAAAGTTTTGTAGCATTTCACCCAACTGAAGTTTACAAAGTATTGAACAGGCATGAGTTTTAGTAGTATATAGATACTCCAAGTTTAAGAAAATAAAACTAGAATTTTGAACTTTTCTATCTCATATAATTGCTTTGGGAATTAAAACCACTTCTATATTAAAAACAACAGCAACACCATATTTCAATGGTCCATTGAGAATCACACTCAACTTGAATATTTTATCCTTTACAGGAAGTGAGAAAACATGTTTTTGGGGGGCTTCAAGGGAAGAAATCGTGAATGAATACAGCGTCACTATTAGCAACCATAGCAGACAACCGCAGCAGAATGAAGTCCTAGAGCTGTGATGGCGAACCTATGGCACGCATGCCACAGGTGGCACGCGGAGCCATATCGGTGGGCACGCAAGCGTTGCCCTAGCTCAGCTCCGGCACGCATACGTATGCGCATGCGCATGCCAGCCAGCTGATTTTTGGGCCTTCTGAGCCCACTGGAAGTCAGGAAACAGGCTGTTTCCAGCCTCTGGAGGGCCTCCAGGGGAAGGAAGGCCCATTTTTTGCTCTCCCCAGGCTCCAGAGGCTTTCTAGGTCCCACTGGAAATCACCAAACAGACTGTTTCCGGCCTCCAGAGGGTCTCCCAGGGGGGTTGGAAAAGGCCGTCTTCGCCCTCCCTAGGCTCCAGAAAAGCCTCTGGAGCCTGAGGAGGGTGAAAAATGGGCCCCACCGTGCCATCGTGTGCCAAAAGCGGGGGGAGCTCAGTGGGGTCACGTGGGCATGCGCAGGGGGATGGGGCGCATTGAATTATGGGTGTGGCCATGTACACGCGTGACACCCACACACACACACTCGCCCGACTTTTGGCACGCGACGGCAAAAAGGTTAGCCATCACTGTCCTAGAGAGTAAACCAGGTATTTGTAATTCCTCTCCACATGAGGAGATAACTTGAGATTGCCCACAAGTGGTCCAGACAGTTGCTCCTCATGAGGAGACTGCAGGACAGCTATTTCCAGTGAGTTTAGAGCTGTGAGAGACAAGGGAATGCCATCCCCTCCCCAAAAAACCATGGTCAGTGCTTTCCAAAGGACACCGGGTTTGCATACTGCCTTCTCTGTTCACTTTTAGAAATGATTTTTTAATCGCTTTTCAGTTATTAGGAACCTTTGGATTGACAAGCTTTATAGCACCGTGTGGATTTCTTTACAAGAAGAAATTTTAAATACAAGTTCAAGGACTTCTTTTTTTCTGGAATAAAGAGTAAAAAGGTAATTAAAGCTTTGATTTTAGAAAGCTACAAACAGATTAAGGATCCATTTGGATTTGAAATAAGATTTGAAAATAATTATACGAATTCTCCCCATAGGAAAATGCTCTTGTTTTGAATTCTTTAATAAAAAATGATAGGATGAATGTTGGATAATAGAAGGAACCAGAAAGAAGTAGAGATTCCAATTAAAGGAGAAGAACACTTAAATTGGACTTATTAATACAGAATACTTTAGAGAAGCAAAGTACTTTAACATTAAACTTATTAAAGGGTATTTGTGAACAATAGATTTACAAGTTAATTTTAAGAGTTAAGCATAGGCTGTGTTTAAAAGATATAATGGGAGAGGAACCGGTTTTGCCGGACAAGGCTGAGACTGATCTGAAAGTAGATTTTAAAATGACAGGCTACAAATATGGAAAAAGATGCTACATTCAATATGATGTCATAATAATTAAAAGGTAAACACAAATAACAAACCAAAAGAGTGACCTGGATAACTTTCCCATACTGGATTTACAAAAGTGACTTGCTAAAGAATTTTGCGAGAAAGGGCCAAGAAAAAAATGAAAAGAAATCAAGTTTTACAACATTATTTGAAAGATTTAAAGATCAAGATTGTGAAAAGTAGAAGGAAACCAGGAGTGAAATCCAGCAGGTTCTGACAGGTTCTGGAGAACTGGTAGCGGAAATTTTGAGCAGTTTGGAGAACCGGTAGCGGAAATTTTGAGTAGTTTGGAGAAACTCTGGGGCCATCCAGAGGCAAATACCACCTCTGGCTGGCCCCAGAGTTTGGTGGGAATGGAGATTTTGCAGTATCCTTCCCCTGCCATGCCCACCAAGTCATACCCACAGAACCGGTAGTAAAAAAAATTGGATTTTACCACTGAAAGAAACAATATAGTGTTGATCAACTATTTATTTAGTTGATCAACATTAAAATGATATATTGCTATCTCTAATAATCCTCAATGGATTTTTGCTAACCAGGACTGAATGATGAAGCTTTTAAAATGTGTTTATAAATAAGAAATGAGATATGGAAGCAAGAGATAATTTGTTGTATTTTAAGATAAACAAGTTACTAAAACTGTTTATACTTACGAAGCTGAGGAAGTATTTTTTATATATATTTCTTTTCTTTTTCTTTACTATATTCTTTTCTTGTTTTTTTCTTCTGTTCTGCACTTTCTATTTTTTCTTTTTTGTAGTTTGCATTAGTTTTTCATTTAATTGCAATGTTTAATAAAATTACTATAAGAATTAATTGCCATGGCAACTCATTCAGTTCAAATATAGTCCAGAAGGATTGGGAGCAAGGCAGGGGTGGGTTCTAAAATTTTTTACTACCAGTTCTGTGAGCATGGCTTATTTTGTGGGCATGGCTTGGTGGCGGGGTGTAATGTGACTGAGTGGGCGTGGCCAACTTTTTTTTTTTTTACTTTTAAAAGCATTTTTTCTACAGCCTTAAGAGGTTTCAGGAAAAAATGCTTTTAAAAGCCTCTGATGATGCGGGGGCGGACGGAGCTGTTGCAGCCCGGGAGGGGGGGGGAGGCCAGACCATGGTTTTAAGAGCCAGAACTAGGAAATGAAGAAAGGAGGGGAATCTATTGTTTAAGTTTTTTTTAATTGACATTTTTCTTTCTCTCTCTTCTTTTATTGTATTTTGTATAACACTTTTTTTGTTTATATAATTTTTATATAACCTGGTTGTTTGTTTTGATTTAAGATAATAATGTCTGTTGTGTGAGAAATTAAAAAAAGAAAATAATAATTGAAATATCTTTATATAAAGATATTGAAAATTCAACATATTGTAAACTATAATATTGTATATTTTTAACCAATAAAAACTTTTTATTTAAAAAAAAAAAGCCTCTGATGATCAGGCAACTAAGCTGGGATCGCCAGAGGCTTTTAAAGGCATTTTTTTTCCTACAACCTCTTCTACAAAGAGGTTGTAGAAAAAATGCTTTTAAAAGCCTCTTACAATCCCAGATGAGCCGCACGATCATCAGAGGCTTTTTTTTTTACTTTTAAAAGCATTTTAAAAGAGGTTGTAGAAAAAAATGCTTTTAAAATTTTTTTAAAAAGCCTCTGATGAGGTGGATGGGGTAAGCGAGCGGCAACCGGGCCATGGACCGGTTCGGGGGCATGGCCAGCTAATGTTATTAGCGGTTCTCCGAACTACTACAAATTTTTACCACCGGTTCTTGTGAACTGGTGCGAACCGGGAGCAACCCACCACTGGAATAAGGAATAAAATAACCTAACTCTATAATTCAGTGATGTGTTAGGGTGTTCCTGTCTTTGTCATAATCGTTACTGGCTTTGTAATGTTTGGATGGACAAAATAAATAACACATGTTTTTTAAAAAATAGGGTAATTTCTGTATTATGGCAGCTGTACCTTTTAGTGAGCAAAGAAAATTGCTTAATTCTAAACAGACCAGAGAAATCAAGCAGACAGCTTTGTTGACTACTCATAGTTTAAACATTTAAACAGAATGATTAGCAGAATTAGTCATGCTGAAGAGGGAATAGTCGGCTAAACTCTAACTAAACAATGCTGTGAACCTCCGAGAATTTAAAAGCCAAATTTATGATGTCATTTTCTTCGGAATATCTAGGTCAGAGCCACTATAAGCAGGTGTCCAAGTTGTGTGTGATGGGAGGCAGGGTGCCAAATTAAATTTTAGAAATTAATTTTTCATTCCAAACCTACCTGTATATGCTCACTTACATCAGATTTCCTCCTTCCAAAAGGAGTATATCAATTCAGAAAATTCATACATATTGCACAGTGTGACATTATCAACACTGCTAACATCTTCTGGTGCACATATTGTGGTGGTTTTGGGAAGTTCAGCCTAACAAATACGAGCTGTGCTGAATCTTTCTTCTTCTTTTTTCTACCTGGGGCACCATAAAGGTGCCTTTTTTGCACAAAGGAGTCTTACAAATCATTGGTGGCCCTGACCTAGAAAGCCATTGTGAGCTGGATTTTCATTTCCTATTTTTGATATTTAATTTGGCAAATTGGGGTGGAAAACTATGGCCCTTTCATGACTTGTGAACCTCAACTCCCAGAATTCCTGAGCCAGTCATGCTGGCTCAGGAATTCTGGGATTTGAAGTCCACAAGTCATAAAGGGACCATAGTTCCCCACCTCCGTGGTAAATTTTCACTTATTTTGATCCACCAGGAGCAGAAAGAACTGCTTCCAAGAAAGGGGAAGATTCACTGTTTAAAGCAGGAGGAGTTTCTGCTTCTCATACAATTGCTGTCCCCACCTCTCCCTCCCAGCCCTTTCTCAGCAATCATCATTTACTCTCAAGATCAACTTCCCTTGCAAGGTCTGAGGGAAGAGAAAGTCCTCAAAGCAATCCAGGGTGGTCAACAGAGGATAAGCCAGTCAGAAGAGGCCCGTCCCATAGACCCAATTAAGTGTTGACTCTGGGTAGTGAATTGGGAAGCAGAAGGGGATGGGGATGGTAACAATGAACTCTGTACCTCAGTTGGACATGTGTTCACTGGTGGAGTCAAACCCATATTAGAATATCTAAGGTTGCTGTTTGTTTTATGAATCCAATACCCAACAGGGTAGTTTTGACCATCAGAAAATACACATATTATAACATTTCTATGTACACCAGGGTATCTGACCTTGGCAACTTTAAGAGTCGTGGTGTTCAGTTCCCAAAATTCCCCAGCCAGCCCCACTAGCTGGGGAATTCTGGGAGTTGAAGCCCCCAAATCTTAAAGTTGTCAAGGTTGGACCTCCACATATATACCATTTCTCAGTATGAAAATTTTCCCCTGCTACAGATACCACATCTTCTATGAAATTTACATTTTTATCATAGCATGAACTGTTTCCATTTTCCAGCTAACCAAGAAAATAAGAATAAAGTCAGAACTTAAAACACTTATGTAGGCAAATACATAACTTGTCTTAATATAGGCAGCAAACTTCCTCAGACTTGCTTTGAAATGGTGATCTGTTGAAATTGTTAGAAGATAAACTAATGATTGTAAATCACACATCACATAGAAAATGTTCCTTTGTTCTTGTTCTACATAGAAGGAACAGTTCAGATCTGGACTTCAAGATAGCATGTCTTGCCATTTTTTTAAAAAGCATAATCTGACAACAGATTTTAAAAAGTTTAAAATAGTCTAATAAATATTCTTTTAAGAAAACTGATTTTTTAAAAAGCCCAATACTTCCATTTTAGCAGAATGTTTAAAAACAAGTTTTCTTATTTAATAACTTAATCAGGAGAAAATAACTAGCATTTGTATTTTTTTAAAAAATAACATAAAGTTAAGTGCCAGTGTGTTTCCATTCTGCAACATTCCTTAACAAAAATGCTTTTTATGTGATGAAAGAGTAGACTGGTATCCAACCAATAAACAAATGAATGATAAGTTTCTTTCTCTCTTAAATCCATGTATATAAAAGTTTTACTTATGTGAGGAATGTACATCTTCTTGAAC
Source organism: Ptyas mucosa (assembly GCA_012654045.1). Classification (NCBI taxonomy): domain Eukaryota; kingdom Metazoa; phylum Chordata; class Lepidosauria; order Squamata; family Colubridae; genus Ptyas; species Ptyas mucosa. The sequence continues at coordinate 44,354,192 of WNWU01000002.1, forward strand.
ATTTGGAAAGAGCATCAGGGTTATTACAAAGAACAGAAGAATATTTTCTCAATTTTGATATCTTGGAGTAGGATATATAAATTATGACAGAGAGCGTAGCCATGAGTTCTACCTTTAAAATCTGTCTCAGGATAGAGACACAGACTGAATACATTAGTGATTCATGATATTGTAGAAATAAGATTACGCCAACCAATCAAGGATAAAGTAATTATTGTTCCTTCCCAAATTGATGCAATCTTGTTTCCTAGAAGGATTAGATCAACCAGATCAAAAAATGAAGGAATAAGTTCTTAAATTCAGTTTTCTTTCCAATTTAAATATTATTAATAGCTTTTATTTGCATTGTTTGCTCTTTGCATTTGCCACATGCTAATTTTTAAGATATGCATTAACTGTCATATTTTTTGGACTTTTTCTTCTTACTAAATGAATCAGCAATTAGAAATAGTAATCTACATTTGATGGAAGAAAAGGAACAGATGGTTTGGGGTCAAAATAGCAATTTTCAAACTGGTTAGCTTTTATCCAAAACAGATTTGAGAGCAGATACATTTTTAAAAATCCGATACAGTTAACCTGAAAAGAAAAAGTTATAACTAGACAATCAATAAAACAATCATGTCAATTGAAATGAAATTACTATGACATGAGTATTTTAAATATTACCAATTTATATGTCTTCAGTTATTTATTCCATCGTCTTCTGAAGAATTATATGCATTTGAGAACAGCTGTCCTAGCCATTCTAACTTTTTTGCAAAATGAAGGGGAAAGAAGGGAAATATTTTACAAATGAAGCTTTATACTGCAGTTTCCCCCTACATTCTAGTGAAAATGTCAGGATTTGGGCCATGTTTCATGGGCACTTCCAGAAAATGTTGCTGGGAATATTCTTCTGGATGTTGTACCATTCTCAAGTTCCATGTTTTCCCCCCTTATATAAAATGTCTCCATGAAGCTATTGAGCAAGGCAACGTAGTTTTAGAGTTGTGTTCAGCATAGACTTGTTAAACTAGTACTAGTCTACAGTAAATAAATTGTATAAAAACCAACAAATAAAAATTTAATCCAGATAATAGTAATAGCTACTGTGTGGTACTGTGTGGGTTCAGAAAAATGGAATTAATTCTGTTCTGAAAGATTCCAAAAGAATAAAGTCTAAAGTTAAAACATACATATAGTTGTTTTATTATTGTTATTGTTGTTATAACTTCATTGACCTCTCTAAATTCCTTTTACTAGTTTAATCTGGTAATCCCTGTTTAGAAATATATAACTTGACTCATGCTCTGGTAATTGCTTTTGCTACTATAACGCTTTCTACATGGACAAATGTGGACAAAATGTGGCATAGTTTTAACTAGAATTAAACATTTGTTCTGAAGGCTTTCACCAGCTTAGTTCATAAGTCAAGTTCAAAATATTGGTTTTTAGTTATATAGGTTTTTATGACATAAGATCTGAGGACCTACAGAACATTTATCCTCTATGTATCAAAACATGCCTTAAATTCCTTTAATAAAGTCCTGCTCCAAGGATGAATGCTAGTGCCAAAGTTTTCTTGATCATAGTATCCTAAATACAGATTTATTCTCCACAATTAAATTTGACCAGCAGCAATTTTAGCTATTGTAAAGTGACTATTACCTGTCCCCTCCAAAGGAATCTGCTTGTGTGTCTGCATATCTCTTCGCCTTCCAACATACTTAAGTGCCACTAACTCTACTGCTGTTGCTTTCTATCAAAGGTGCATCAAGATGGTGTATTCAGAAATATTTTATTTTACCAAAGAGAAAGGAAAGCCTTTGGTTAAAGTAAGATTCTTTCTCCCAACACCTTTGTTTAACAAAGGAAGTGAAGAGATAAGTGAAGATAATGGAAAAAAGTAGGCCAGTTTAGAAGGATATCTGCGTGATTATATCCCAATCAGAGGATGAATGAGTCAATATTACCTGGGTTGGAGGGGGCAGCTTTTCCAATTGAGGATAATACATTTTGGGATAAGAAAGGTTGCAATACATAACTTTTCCCATTTTCATTTCTGGTTAAGCAGTTCCTTACGCTTATTTCCAGACTTACGCTTATTTCCAGACTTCTACTTGTATTGTTCATTTTTTTCAATTCAAAATGGAATTTTATCACTGATTTTCAACTATCACATGTGGCTCTGGGGGATGCAAAAAGATGGTTCTGGGGCACTCTGATAGTCTGCCCAGGAAAGAATGTTTTCTCCAGCCATATGGGATGCAGTGACAATTAAGAGCCCAAACACAGTATTGTTATAAGCTAACTGGAGTTGGAGATGAATAAAATATTTTATAAAACATAAAGGTAGCTTTAGCCTGATATTGATTTTTGATTGCATCATATATTTGATATACAAGAGGCCAGATATTTTTGTACCAAACTTGCCGCCTTCTGATTAAAATAAAAATGACAACAAAAATAAGCCATTATTTCCCCATTTAAAATCAATCAATAGCATAAATGACTGGTAGGGATTGGTAAGAGAGGGAGAAAAGAGGGAGAGAGGGAGAAAAGAGGGAGAAAATGTGTCTTGAGCACTGGGATGCAAATTCTGACGCTTACTTAATTGCATGTAATGAGCTGCACAAGAATAAAGGGCTGAAATTTGTGTTCTTATGATGATATTTTGTCAGGTTGATGTCACCATGATTAAGAAGAGATGCCAATGATCAACAATAAAATAAAATAGATATAAATATTGTTAATTAATAAAAAGAAGTCTAGCGATGAAGGCATTGTAAAACTGGTGAGGGAATATTTATTCCTATTCTGTGGCTTGTCTATGATTGCTCCATTTTGGTTGGTATGTACAGGAATGTTCATATGGCCCTATAAAGATAAATACAGTTTAAAAATGCAAATGTATTTGCAGTTTTTACACATCTCCAAATTTGCAATTTATCACTTTATGAAGCGTTAGGTTATGGATTTATCTAGCATGGAGGACAGCAAAAAAAGATCACTCCTCAATGTTGCAGACAGACCTTCTTCAGATTATCATCAGGTTTTGTTTATAGATAAATCAGTGGTGCCCAAACTTGGCAATTTTAACACCTGTGAAAACTCCCAGAATTCCCAGCCAGCTGGTTGGAAAAGTCTGGGATTTGAAGTCCACAAGTCTTGAAATTACCAAAGTTGGACATCCCTGAGACAAATGCTTTCTGTTCATGAACTTGCTTTTTATCAATGCAGTGGACAGGCTATCATTACTTTGTGTTTAAAATTTAGGGTTTTCTTTCATGCAAATTAGAATGTTCTTGCTTCGTTTTGCTCTCGAGGGCTTTTTAATATTAAAGAGAAAAATTATAGGGACAAAAGGAAGACAACGAGGACGCTCAGTACAGAACAATAAACATTTATCTTCAGCACCGTGTTTTACTTTGGCAATTTAAAGAAGTATAAACAATATCCCCAGTCAACGTATCGGCTGGGAAATTCTGGGACTTAAAATCCACACATCTTAAAGTTGTTGGGATTGACAAACAGACCAACCGTACTGTAAATGTTATCCGGGGTAAAAAAAAAATGGCGCAATAGGCTGAAATGCCTTTGAAGACGGCCGATAGAAAAAAAAGGAAAAGAAAAAGAAAGTTTGTTATAGTTTGCAGTAGACACCATTCCGAGTAAACCCTTCTCTTTGGGCGCCATCGCGGCTCCTCCCTTTCCGCGAAATCTCCAGGCGAAGGCAGCGACGTGGCCCCAATTAGCGTTGATCAGACCTGCGTGCTCGGTGATGATAGATACGCATTCTCTTCATTGTTGTTTCGGGTCGTCTGGATGTTTAGTCTTAATAAAAGCATTCCATTAAAAAAAAAAAAAACCACCCCATGCACAGAGCTTTTCCTTTTTAAATTCAGGGCTCGTCCCCTACTGTAAGGGAAGAGGTTACAGGCAGGTTAGAAGCACAGGTCAACTATCCTGCCAACTGGCGCCCCGCCACTCTCGGTGTTCCCGGCTCCCCCCGGACTCTCCCGCGCGGCGCTCTCGGCGCTGCCGGCGAAGGAGAAGATTGCCAGCCCGCCGCCGGGCGAAACTCCTGCCTTCCCCGCCTCTTGCAGGCTCAAAGGGCACCTGGCCGGCGCGAAGGGGCGAGGCTCCGCCTCCGCCGCCCTCTCCTTTTTTTTCAGGTTGCGGTGAAACTCCGGTGAAACTCCCGGGCGCTGACAAGGGAGGAGGTGGAAGTTCTCCTGTGTCGCCGCCGTTGCCGCCGCGATCCAGTGGGAGCCTTGCCGCGGATATGGGGCGCCTCTGCCAGCCTTGGCTGGGGGTCCTGGTCTTGGGAGGAACTCTGGCCGTCGCCTCTGTTACAGGTGAGAAGCGAGAGATGCGCTCGGGAAGTTTTCGCCCTCTCCCGTCTTTTTTTCCCCGTCGGAGCCGGGGTTCCCGCCTTTCGGGACCGGTGGGGAGACGGGCTGTTCTGGGGACATCCTGTGCGTGTGTCCCGTCCCGTCCCCCCCCCCCCGGTGCTACTGGACATGGGGTGGGGGGGGGGCTTGCCCTCTCAACAAAATGGCTGCCGTGGGCATAGGACCAGGGACAAAAACCTGTTTTTATCAGAATGGCTACCTGCTCTTTTCCCTTCTGCCCCATGGCGAACTTTCTTCCTACTTTTGGTGAGCCTTTGGGGATCATCAGGAGGACAGCTTAGCCAAGATCACCCATTGTTTTTCTTTTGTGAGAAAGGTTAGGGGCCTTTTTTGGGAAAATAAGAGGCTGGATCTGGTGGCTGTCCGCAGCTTGGTTCCCCGTTTCCTATTTTTCAAAAAAGAAAATGCCAGATAGGACAGGAAACCTGAAGGGCACAGAGGGAGATTCTTCAGGTGTGCGGCTGTTCTCTGGGCACCACATTGGGAGTTTAGCTTGACAGTCTAGTAGGCGATAGATAGAAAAGGTTCTTGTGTCCTCAAAACAGGAGTAACTTCATTGGGATTTAACTCCCCAGTGAATGTGTGCATTGAGTTGCTGCAGTGATGTTATCTATTCACTGAAGCTTTTTTGTTTTTATGTCTGATAAATTGAAGCTTAACCTGATGACACAGCCTAGTTCCTAACAGAAACAGGTTCTTTAGAAGAGAAGCAAAAGTTTGTTTTTTAAAACTTCTTTGAAGCTAAGATCTCTAGTTACAAAGACCAAGTCCAGAAGTTCAGGAAACTTTTTCTGCCTTGACTGCTTGAGAAGTCTCAGCTTAGCGCTTGAAAAGCTGATTTGTAGCAAACTAATTAATACCTCTTGTACTTTGATTGTTAGTGAAAAGATTTAAAGAGTTTATTATTTCAAAAACCCACTAATTTTTTTCTTACAAGCTAAGGTTGAACTTTGTTCTAGCTAAGGGCAGAAGTACCTGTTTTCCAGTAATTGGTTGATGTGAATAAATCTTCAGAATAGCGTAAGAGCTCATTCTTTTAAAGCTGTTTTAGAATGAGAGCATTAGATTTGGAAATATAAAAATTAGCCTTTCATAAAGGAGCATCACAGTATTCTTCCTCGAATGAGCATGTGTGTGTGTGCTTAAGCAATTATAACTATTCTGCTCACTTTAATTTTAATCTGGATTATAAACAGGGTGTTAGATTCTAAGAAAAGTGATAGATGAATTTACTGTATGTACAATCCAATAATATGAATGACTGCATCAACATAAACAAGTGGTATATGATCCTAAAGCAAGAAGTCCTTCCTATCTTGGCTTATGATATAATTTTGCAATTTGATGAGTTGGGCATGGGCAGTGGTGCATTCTTTTGGAGGTGGAAGAAAAAGGAGAATATATCTGCGGTTAAACTGACCTCCGTGATTTGGGGGAGTTGCTAGAGGATCACAGCAAATTCATACACAATAATAATTAATGCAGTGTTTACAGTTTAATACTTAGTATTACCTTCATTAACTTACCTTCATTAACTTGCATTAATATTAAATGCCGAGAAAGGATGAAGAGCTTGGGATGTTGAGGTATTATTCTACAGAGCCAAATAACATGGAATGTATGTGGTGAGCTTAAATTGCTCAACATGAGAAGAACCTAAAATGCCCTTTACGTCTTTGGCGTCTTTGCCTAATAAGGATTCCCTCTCTGCTTACCACAAAGTACATACTTTCTACATAAGGGAAGCTGTTCCTGTTTAACACCCAAGATACTTTCAAGGGGGTACTGAACAAAAGTATGACCTTTTCCAGTGAATGCTGAACTGAACTGAGTTTGCATAAATTAATGGGTGAACTTCTGATCCAGTTAATACTAATGGCCTCCCACACAATTAATATAATATAAAATGCACAGATAAGTTAGTCCCAAGTATGCTAGAGTAAAATGAGCTGGTGATATTGAGTGCTTGGGAACTGGCAGACAAGAATATTGTGCCTGTTTCTCAATCTCTTGCACAAGTTACATGTTGTGAATCAATACACGATTCTCAATGTCATGTTGATGCTACAATACCAGTTGACAGATTTATTGTGTTTTATTAATCTAAGTGAAATGTTTATATATATTCCTAGTCCATGTATGACATGCCATACGTTAAATAAATAAACCAATTGACAGAAAAGTGGGATGGGGCATTTCTAAGAAAAGAAAAATATTATTTCCCTTTATTTTCTTTCTAGACCCTTAAGATAAAAATAAACCTAACAGGGTTGGAAGAGTATATGTATGTATATGTGTGTGTGTGTGTGTGTGTGTGTGTGTGTGTGTGTGTGTATCTCCATCCATCCATCCATCTATCCATCCATCCATGTAAGTTCCTTGAGGAATTTATTTGAAAAAAATAAAAAATAAAAAAGTATATGTGTATATTTTAAAAAGATGGAGGAGCGCTGTATATATTTTGGCTAGCTGGCCAACTTACATTAGCAGGGCAAAGTGGGAATTTGGTGTATGCACTTGTTCTAATAATATGTAGCTCTGTCCATAATAGCTTATAAATTCAAACTGTGACCTGTCTGAGGTGAGACTCTGCAATTTAGATTGCAGGAATTGCATCTTTTTCCCTTTATAGAAAGCAAGGATGTTGGGGTCAATCGTAGACAATAACTTTTCTCATTGATATGCAACATCTACCCTATCTTGTTGTCCCTCAGATATTTTTATTAAAGCCAATAGAAAACTCCCTTGCTTGCATTAAATCCTCTACAATGACAACAAATTTTATTTCTTAAAAAAGGAAATTGCTTTTCCAAATTTGCTATTTGGGCCAGACTAGATATGATTTAATCTATAAAATTGGAATTAGACGTTAACATTAAAAAGCAAAAAAAGTTGCAGAGCTGATCGTTCCTTTTTGTCCCTCCTTTTTTGGCTTCATCCGGAATGCTGAAGTGTTCCTGGAGTAAAGGGAAAAATAGGCATGTTACATTTAAAGCCTTTATTTCATTCCCTAAACTTCCTAATCTTTCCTATTCTGGGCTGATGTTTTTCCTTTTTTAGAGTTTTGCAGCATCTATTTTGTCCCACAAAATCTGTCCAAAGTTGTGACTTTTATGACATCGAATAGCTTCATCCCTGCACCTGAAGAGGACTGTGTCTCCCCTCTTTCAGCTTTAAGAAAATCACTTTAAAACATGACAAGAACATTTTGCTATACCAGTAACTCAATTTACAATCACAATTTGGACTGGAATATTGGTTGCTGAGCAAAGTGCTTGTTAAGCAAGATGCATGACTGCTTTACTCAGTGACTACAATCCTGGCATTCAGGGTTGTAATTGTTAAGCAATCTTATGGGGTCATTAAACAGATGAAATCCCAGGTAAGGACCATGAGGTCTCAGAAGGTGAGTAAGAACTGGGAGGCTCCACTCAGGAATTGAAAATCCTTCTTTCCAAAATCCCAGGAAGATTTTCAGACCTTGAGTGAACAGACACACACCCACAGCCTGTGCTAGGCCTTACCTTACCTCTCTGCTGGGATTTTGGGTTCCTCTCATCTGTGGGAACTGGCTGAAAAAGCTGCCTGCTGAAGGCTTTCAGTTGTCTTCTCTGCATGAAAAGGAACTGACAGAGGTGGGTTGCTGCCAGTTCGCACTGGTTCTCTAGAACCGAATGTTAAGGATTTGCACAGTTTAGCGAACCGGCAAATCCCACCTCTGGCTTGCCCTGGCCTGCCTCTCCCCTCCCAGGAGTCCCCCTGCACCCTGTTTTGGCATCCAGTTTGGTGCAGGATTGTCTTCCAGGCCAAAAATCAGGGGGCGTCATGGGCCCCATTTTCGCTTCCAAGGTGGTGCTGGGAGGCTAGCAGGCCCAAAACGAGTCTGTTTTTGCTAGCAGGCCCAAAATGGGGTGCACGGGGTGTGTGTGTTTTGGCTGTCAGAATTCTGCAGAAAAATAGTGCATTATCATTACTGTGGGGTGAGTTGGGAATGTGGATTTTGCATTATGATAACTGTGGGGTGAATTGGGAATGGGGATTTTGCATTATGATTGCTGATAAGTAAGTAGGAACCAGTAAAAGAGGAATGGAAAAATCCCTATCTGTAGATCAGTGTTTTTCAGTCTTGGCAAGTTTAAGATGGGCGAACTTCATGCTGCCTGGGGAATTCTGGGAATTGAAGTCCATGCACCTTAAAGTTACCAATTAGAGTTTAGGATTTTCCATTTCTGGTTTTATTCCGTGTTTGGTGCAGTTAAATAAATCAGTTGTGGTTTCCTTAACAAATAGTGATTAAAGCGATATGAACCATTATTGGACTTTTTGTGAGAAACTGAAATTAAAAGTTGATCTGGGCTTTGATTATTAGATATGGGATTATGGAAATGTAGACAAATGTTAATCATAAGAGTAAGAGTTTGATATATTTTGTACTTATATCTGTTGGAAATCATTCTTTTTCTGGTTTCCTTCTTTTCTTCTTTCTTTCTTACACTTTCACTTTTTCTTTCCTGAGCCTTTTCTTTTTTCAACTCTGTTTTTTATTTGTTTATCCCTTAGCTTTGTATTTTTTTGATGTATGAAGGATCAAATACTCAGCCATTATAATTCTACATTTCTTATTTACATAAATCATATCAAAATTTAGAATGAAATCCATTGGGAGCCATCTCATGTAAGGCAGGCTTTGAGTCCCTCTAACCAAAAATGTTTATTGATAGAAGAGAATATTTGTAGCTCAGGGTTGAACTGTGGAGTCCTTGGTGCTCTCTGAGCTTGATGGTTTTCTTACAGATGTTTCATTACTGTAGAAAGTTAGCACGCACCTCACTCCTAGAAGAATGAAATATTCTAGGAAATATTAGAAAGGCAGAATATTATACCCCCCCGGATGAGAAAAGGAGAAACACGCTCTTGGAAAGCAGCCCCCACCTTTGTTGATCGCCCCAGCAGATATTTTGGTGCCAACCTATCTGCAAGACAAAAGGTTGAGCCAGCTCATCTACAAAACAAAAGAACCTTACCCTCAGTACATGATAGGATTAGCCTTCTACCCAACTCACCACATGGCACAAACAAAGCCCATCATTGCATCAAAATAATGAGCCATATTGCCACATGAGAGCCTACAACCAATCAGGATACTTGCCCTTGCCATAGGAACAGGAAGCAAGGTCATAGCCCAAGAGAGGGTATAAATGTATCCCTCTCTCTCACCCATGTGCTCATTTTGCCCAGGATCAAACATGTGGTCTTTTCCACCATTAAAACCATTCTTCCAAGCAGTCTCCATGTTTCCTTTCTCCCCACTTGGAACTGAACCCAGATGGATATTTCTTCCAGCATTACCAAACTAGGTAACATCATCAGTACTAGAAGGGAATGGAGTTGGCTCTTATTTTCATATACTAGTGGCTTACCCTATCAGTGGTAATCAGTTGCTTCACAGTGTTTTGATTGGTGCCAGCTCTCCACAGCCTCAGACAGAGAAGGGCTATTCTACACCCCTCCCTAAAATGTTCTTTAAAATACAGAGTTTCCCAGCATTCCTTTAGGAACCTCCAACATGCAAACTGTGGTTACTCATCCTAAAATGAATCCTCTTTATCTGGAGCTTCAAAATTTGCTGTTTGCTAGGAAGATGTGTAGCTAAAAGTCAGTCTACATTTAGTGTGCATCTGACTTTGGGGATATGGGATATTTCTTCATAACCAAACAAAAGTGTATTTTCTGTGAAGTTCAAATCCGTTGCTCACTGGATCTGGATGATACAAAGCAAAGGCCACATTTTGTAATTAACCTCCGTGCCCCGTTTTGACTGGCAGAGTGCTGAAGGAGGCTGAGTGCTGTCACATCCCCTGGCCACGCCCACCCCCAGTATTACGTACAGAACTGGTTAAACTATTTGCAGCCCACCACTGGGAACTGACCTCCTTTGGCCGGGTTCAGGAACAAAGCTGAAATCTTCATCAGTTCCCATTCTGTACCCTGCTAAAGGACTCCAAGTCTCCTTTGGGCATGGAAGAGAACTCCTTTGATGGGGTACATGAACAGAGCTTCAGGATTTCAGCTCTATTTTGCACCCCTCTGAAGAAATTCAGCTCCCCTCAGTGGATAACTTTCAGCCAGTCCACAAAGATGAAAGGGAATCTTTTCAGTAGCCGGCAGCAGCTTGCAACCTTCCCTGCCGTCTTTCCCATTGACTTCCTGGGGAAACTGGCAGAAAAGAATCCAGATGGCAGTTACATGACTGTAGGATGCTTGGTAGCCAGTCATAAGTACAATGTTTCCAATGCTGTCATAATTCCAGACTGTTGTTAAACAGTCTTAAATTGAAGACTACCTGCAGAGATTTTCTTATTAGTCTTCCTACTGGAGTCAAGTTAGCCTGTGTAGTCTCCTCAATTCAACAGTACTTTTATCCACAGCAAAATATGGTACCAATTATGTATTTATAACTTGTTACTTCATTATATGGGCTATGTGGGAGATTGTTAATGACCAAGTAACTTAACATATTTGCTTTGTTTCTTTTTTTTAGTGAGAAACCAAACTGTCTTTTCAAAAGGAGGAAGAAGCTTTATTGGTCAAAAAACCAATTCAACAAACGAAGAAGCATACAACATAGATGAGTTTGCAACCAAAATCCTTACAGGAAAACTGACTACAATTTTCCTCCCTATGATCTACATTATAGTCTTCATCATTGGCTTGCCAAGCAATGCCTTGGCTCTGTGGGTTTTTTTCTTCAGAACAAAGAAGAAGCATCCTGCAGTGATCTATATGGCTAATTTGGCTCTGGCAGATCTCCTGTTCGTAATTTGGTTCCCTCTGAAAATTGCTTACCATATTAATGGCAACAACTGGATCTATGGCGAAGTCCTGTGCAAAATACTTGTTGGGTTCTTTTATGGAAACATGTACTGCTCCATTCTTTTTATGACATGCCTCAGCGTGCAGAGATATTGGGTAATTGCAAACCCCATACTGCACTCAAGAAAGAAGTCAGAAATTGCTATGAAAGTTTCAGCTGCAGTATGGATCCTGCTGCTGCTTGGCACAGTGCCACTATATCTTATTAACCAAACTGTTTATATTTCTAACCTTAACATCACTACATGTCATGATGTCTTACCGCAGTCTGTGTTGGCCAACGACATGTTCAACTACTTCCTTTCCCTGGCTATTGGGGTCTTTTTATTCCCAGCTATTCTCACAACTGGGGCTTACATTCTCATGATAAAGACTCTTAATGCTTCCATTACAGATGCAACAATTGGGAAGAAAAGGAGAAGAGCCATCAAGCTCATCATTATCGTACTTTCTATGTACTTGATCTGTTTCTTGCCTAGCAATATTCTGCTGGTGGTCCATTATGCCCAGATCAAAAGCAATGGCTTCAGTAACATATATGCATCATATATTACAGCCCTTTGCCTTTCTACTCTAAACAGCTGCATCGATCCGTTTATCTACTACTTCATTTCAAAAGACTTTAGGGATAATCTAAAAAATGCTCTTCTATGTCGAAGTGTGCGCACCACCAAGAGGATGCAAGTCTCCCTCTCTTCAAACAGATACCCAAGAAAATCCCCCTCTTATTCCTCTAGTTCAAACACAACTAAGTCAACTTATTAAATTTGTGCATATGACACAAATGGAAATGTCTGGATTTTCATGGACAGAACATGAAACCGAACTCCAGTAACATTTAGTAAACAAATGTTTACAGCTGGTAGACCTTCTTTCCATACAAAATTATATGAACAAACATGTTCTTTACAAAGGGAAAAATCAAAGCGGCACCCCTGATACGGACAATATAATATATTTGAGTTTGGGTTTAGACCAATACAAGATTATTTTTACAAGCAATTAGCAGGTGTGCTAATAAATTTTTCCATATTGGTGTTAATCAAAGAAGCATCTTGTATCCGGGCACAAGTGATGGTCCTAACTAATATTAACTAGTTTGAGATTTTAGACAACTTCTGTTTTATAAGAACAGGGGGAACTGTAGAAGAACATTGACAGTTTGCCAAACCTGTCTTTTCCTAATCCAGGATCTGTAAAGGCCCTGGAATACTGTATTATTAATATCCCAGTGACTGTTCTTTGCACTAATATACTTAATACTTTTATTTTTAACTATGCTGTGAATATGCAATGTTTCCAGTAATGTAGCATGTAAATTGTAGGCTTACTGCAATATTTTAAAATAAAAATGTTTTAAATGTTTTTAATTAAATAAAGGAACACTTTTATATACTTATTTGAGTTTGTTTGGATGTGTGAAATTTGCTTTCACTTTACCAAACTGTAAAAAGTTCCATTTTCTTCTCACTGGCTCCAAATGAAATAAAAGATTTAAGAACCACATCTTCAAAGTAGTGAATGGATCAATAAAAGAACTGGTTGATTTCATTTTCTCCACTGTAAGATCCCCACCAGGGCCACAAGTGTGTCTAGCCAGGCTTCTTGCCCACCTAATTGCAATTTATTAAATTTAATTCCTGATGAAAAAAAGAAGCTGGCCCACTCCAAAGCACCAGCATTTGGCACCATCTTATCTGTTTTCTTATAATAGTCCCATTGGCTTTCTGAGGAAACGGTGGTTGAGTGGCTTTAGCTTACTGCTTTTTTGAAACGTGGTCACCTGTCCAAACACACACACACACACACACACACACACACGTCCAATATGGGAAACCAGTGAGAAAAAGCACTGATGGGGGCTGAGAAAACACCTTCCCAAAATCGTTTTCCGTGAACTTAAATGTTTTGTTAATAGACATGCCCTCCTAGAGGATATATTTTGTAGAAGCATCACTAACACACAACATTTTAAGTGTTTTCATTAATACCTCAATGTTTGCCTATTCCCTGCCCCTCAGCCCCACTTGTCTGTTTTATAGCACCTTGTGTACTAAAAATGATCTGCCATTTATTTTAGTTGCTTATACCAGTATTTTAATTTAGATTGCAATCTCTGTTGCAAGAAGCACTTTTTTCATCTCTGACCATGTAGACTGCTCCTGAATTGGGCATGGCAGGATGCAGGTACCAAAACGGTAATAAATGATTTTTCTTTCTGTTCTGGGTTAAGGAGATACTTTAGAGATCAAATCCACGCCTCTGTTTTATCTGGTCTGAAAAACATGTTTGAAAATAGCATTAGTAAACTAATGTAGGCAAGTCAATGTTTGTAAAACTTTTTTAAAAATCTTAGTAGAAGCACCAGCTTGAACTTCTCATGACTCAAGAAAACCCCCTTTTTTAAACTGACTAATATTAGTACTTAAGAACTTTCTTTGTTTTTACTAAATTGTGTATCCTACCTTTTTCCTCTAAAGAAGAGAGCTTTCAGCAAAGCAAAGTAGAACATAATTAAGAATTCTAAGTTTGTTTTTTTAAAAAAATGAAGATATGGTTATAAAAATGCAACACATTTTGAGTGTTTCGACTGTTCTGAGGTCAAAACAAAACGTCTTAGGGATTTCAAATTTGTCATGTCATACCCAGCCCTATGGAAGAGTCAGTAGTGAGAACATTTAATTTCCTTCATAGTGTTTTTCCCTAGCAAGGTTTACTTTTTATTTTAAGTAATCAACCAATTGTTGATCCAATGACTCAAGAATTGAGCCTAATGTCATGGACTGAGAAAGAGTGAGAAATCCAAAATCACCCACCAGCAGCACTCGAACTCCCAGTTTCCTGGTTTCTAGCCTAGTGCCTTAGCCATTAAACCAAACTGGCTCTCTGTAGCTAAAACAATACCAAAGATAATAAAACTACAAATTCTTAACTATATTAACTCACATTCAAAGGCAACATCGCATAAGCAATGAGAGGTCACAGAGTCTTGGGAATGTTTATCCTATCTTTGGTGGACTAGCACAAAGTCCCTCATTTTAAAAAATGAGTTATTTTTGGGTCTTCAGATATTTATCTTCCTACTTGCAAAACAAAAATCTTGGAAGGTATGCATTCAGTGTAGCTATGCTGCTATAAGCACCACAATCCCTAAATTTTCCCTCAGAAGTTTTCTTAAAATGTAATTTCCAAACCAGTGTGCCTTAAAACCTAATGTTTTCAATAACTAAACAACTTCCTTTCTAAAAGTAATCATTTTCTGCTTTGTTGGCTGGGGCTTTTCTCTTTTTAAGCATCTGCTGAATAACTTTTCTATGACGGGGCCTCCTGTACCTTGTCAAGATACTGCCAGACTATTTTACAGGAGCCTGTTGGCTGCATTTTTCTGTGATTCACTACTCCAGGAAACTGCCTTTCAAATGAGTCATGCTCAGAAATATGAGTCATGTTGTGAAATGCAGGAAGGAGTGGGTTTTGTGAATTATCCCCCCCCTTTTTTTTTACACTCTAAAAGCAAAGCACCTAAATTCTCAGGAAAAAAGGTGCCTCCACTTAAATTCCTGGATATAATCTGTTTTAGGAACATAGGAACATTTTACATATAGAAATGTGTGCAAAACAACTGCTACTGTTGGTATTTACCAGATGGCTTAGATTTCAACTGCCATTAACTTCCCAAAAGTCAGGTAATTTGGGAAATTATGAATCTTAAAGTCCAAAGTGAGATGGGTAAGATTAGTTTGAAAACTCAGGCTTGAACATATTAAGAATATGAGGACAAAGAAAGATTTGGTGATATTGTTCAGTCATCATACTAAAACATGATTTACTAAATAAGCTACCATTTGCTGGGTTTGCAGAGTATGCTAAACCAGAAATCATGGTTTATAAAGAGCTCCTGTATTAATGCTATTAGGCCTGCCAGTCCTTAAAATATGAAAATGGTCCACATTTCACAACTCAGCAAAGTTTTAAAAGATCTGAGCTTCTGCTGATTGTATGAGTTCAGTTGTTTCATTTTAAAATCAAAATCATTGCAAAAGATATTTTAATTTGAGTAACTGAGCAATTTATCTGGTATTTCTTAAAGAACCCTGCTCAAAATTCCCACTGGTAATATCTCCATGCATATCTATGCATACTCATTCCTGGGTTCTTAGTCTCCTGTCCTCCCTTGGTCTCAAATCCGTTCTTCCTTTCATTTGTTCTCACCTTTGCTTTCTCATGTTCTGATAACATTGAAATGAGACAGGTATGCTACAAAATGAAGTCATCCCAACAACTGCATTTTGCCAGGAGACACATGGACAATGTAGTGTTAGAAGAATTATCCTTCTGGGTTCAGTTCCAAGTGGGGAAAAAAGACACTGGAAACATGGAGACTGCTTGGAAAGATGGTTTAATGATGGACAGGATCACATGGTTTGAGTTCCTGAACAGTAAAGGGCCGAGATGCAGCGAGTCCCCGGGTTTTATGCCCTCTCTGGCTTTGAACTTCCTGGGGGTATCCTGATTGGTTGTCAGACTCCCAGGGGGTGGGGGTCTTAGCTAGCCTTGCTGGCTGATGTAATCTTCCCAGGTGCCATGTGGTGAGTTTCTATTGCTAGATGGGACCTATTGTGTTGCAGATGATGGACCATTGACAAAAGGTGGGTGGGAGGCAGGAAGGTGGGAGCTGCTTTGTCTTTAAAACATGTTTCTCCATTTCTCAACCAGGGAAATATAATATTCTGCCTTTTTAATATTTCCTAAAATATTTCATTCTTCTAGAAAAGGGATGGGTGCCAACTTCCTACAGTAGGAAGGAAACCTGTTCCCAGCTCGCTGTAAACTGCCCTTGTTTTCCTTTGCTTTGTTCACACAATCGCAAGTCCCAATATGGAGTGACTGAATCATGAATCATAAAGCAAAGAGCATGGTAGACTTTTCATTAAAAAAAAAGACCAGAAGAAATGTGCCAGTATATGTTATCTTCACTGCAGAGGTACAGAAAGTTTGCCGGGGGGGGGGGGGACTTAATGCAGAACTAATGGAGTTTTTTACTGTTTGTAGTATGCTACTATTGATTTGAGACAATGATTTGAGTCGGGAACGACTAGCACATATGTGTGAGGGGAACCTTTCCCTTTACCATTGATTTGCAGCTTGTACTTTCCTATTGATGGGGACATTCCCATAGTAATAGCAGAGAAGCCCTTCCATAAGACTCTGGTCTTTATTGATTTAAAAAAATCTATGCGCCATGAAACTTGGGAGGAATGATCTGTAAGTTAGATCCACTGGATTTGCACCTGGTAAGTCCAATTCTAAGAAGTTCTAAAGAATAACTATAAAGGTAAAGGTAAAAGTTTCCCCATTCCAGTCATGTCTAATTCTAGGGGGCAGTGCTCATCTCTGTTTCTTAGCCAAGGAAGCCAACATTGTCTAAAGACATCTCAACGGGCATGTAGCCAACATGTCTATACATCAAGGTGCCTATTTATCTATTCTCATTCACATGCTATTGAACTGCTAGGTGGGCAGGATCTGGGGTAAGTAATGGGAGCTCACCCCATCATGCAATCATGATAAGCTCAGCATCTTTAATCACTGAGCCATTATGCAGCCTTTTCAGAAACCATAACCTGAAAAAATAGTTCTTTACTTAAGTTGAATAAAAGCCAAAACTACAAAGCAGTTTCCCCAAAAGGCCTTTTACTGCTCTGTAAGCTGAGAAGAAAGGTTGGATTTCTTCCAAGGTTATACTGAAACAAAGCAAAATTGCTGAAATGGAACAAGATCATCTCACCAGATACGTTCATAAACCTATGTTTGTGGCAACAATAAGAGGTTCAAGTATCTGACACCAGTGTGTTGCTATGTTTTAAATGAGTTTCTGTTAAAAGCAACTCACCTCTTTAGCACTGAGTCAGGTTTTGGCTGTTTGTTTTACCTACCAAATTTCAGTGTCTTTAATGACACCTACTATAAGGCTGTTGTGTCTTGTAACCCCTTCTCACTCCTCAAGCAGCTGTCATAGACATTAAGTAAGAAAAGCTAGCAGCAGGATGAACCAAAACTCACAGTAAGCACATATTCTTTGAGAAGTAATAACAAAGATCTTAGCGAGTAATCAAGTTCATTAGAATTTTTCATCAGGCTGGAAACATAGTGATTAAAAATGCTTTTAAGAGTAAAAGGGAATGTAGTTGAGTGCACTCATATAATCAAAGAGATACATATTGCATAATAAAGTAGATGCAATAAATGAATATTGCTAGGAATTATGACATAGTTTGCTGTTCGGTAGCGTCTTAAAATGGAATGGATGATTTGGTGTGCAAACTTAATTAGGCTTTTAGGCTGTGTTTCCATCACATTCTGCAAAAAGGACAATCAGAAAAAAATAACACAATTGTCCAATTTGATTTCTACGGCTAATCAGAACAAATAGGTCACTCACAATGGAGAGAGCAGATGCAAGGAAAACAAAGTAATCCTTTACATTAACAAGCATGGTGATTAATTTTAGATGGTGACACGGCCTTCATATCTTGGAACTTTAAGATGTATTAAAGTATTACAACTCTCCAACAAGTTGGAGAAAACTGATCAAGACTAGCTGTACATATTTCTACCTGTTTTATGCATATTTTTGTTTACTCCAGATCCTTCCGGCTCCTTTTTGCTCTGCTATACTTTCTCTCTAATACTGTATCTTCCCATTAAAGAAAAAAAAAAGACCAAAGAAGTAGGTGTGTTAAGAAAAGAGCTAGCCAAGCCTTTGCTGAAGAAAGGGAAGTAATTTGATAATGTTTTCTTTTACAATTGGTCCTTAGTTATATCTAAACGACTTTCATACATAACTTTTAAATCCATAACTTTTCCATTTTTCCATAATACAGATTGTCATCATCTTAGATTAAATTCATAATGCTCTATGCTTCAAATAACATAAAAGTAGTTTCTTTCTCTGATTATTTACTGCATTCTGCAAAATTCTATGGGACTTGTCTGATATGAATTCCTCCTCTTTCAAATGCATCACTACATTTGTATTTGATTTTGGAAATGGAAGTAAGATTTTGGAGGCCAAAGCTGATGCTAACTGGAATCAAATTCTTCTGTAGCTTTCTGAAAAACTATTGGCAGTAGTAATGTTTCTGGCCTCTTGCCACAGCTACAAAAATTAGCCTTTTTTGTACTTAACTGTACTACAACAGCATATTACCACCCATGATGTTTGGCAGACATATGCCCTTGATAAGCCAGTTTGTCTAATGTTTATAGAATAGATTATGCATGAAATTGCGTCAGTATTCTGGCTGTGAGCTGTGACTGATTAGCAACATTAGATTTTGCTTTTGTAGACAATATACAATTATGAACAAACCTAAATGATAAATATTGCTATCTGGCACACATACACATTCCATCTCTCATCCTAGAGAGACAATCTTAGATGACAAATTCCATTCTATTAGATCAAAATATTTGTCTAACTAGCCTGAATTTGTATACTCTCACTTGCTGCCCTTTTCTAGGATCTCAAGCAGTTTATACTCTAAATTGTGACATTAAATGTGCAAATACAAAGCATATTTTTTCCATTGAGCCTGCCAGTCAGTGATAAAAAGGTACCTGGTTGAAGCTTCTATCATAATAGAAGAAGCAAGCAGTTAACTTTATTTTTATTACAATTGGACACAGAATTCCATATAGTTCTATGAACTACAGGAAACATTTTTAAAATTATGGTCTCAAAATGGATAATACTGAATCCCATTCCCTCATATTACTTTTGTTAAATACATTTAGAAAAGATAAATTTTATTTAAGGAAATTAGTAGTTCATAATGAGGAAGTTCATAGTTGGTGTTAAATTTTAACATAGGTTTCTAGCTTAAATTTGAAGTGCTATGTATCCTTATGGGAAAGTTAAGCTTATTGAAATCAATGGGACCTATTTCTGAACTGGATTTTCAGGACCATCAAGCTGGGCATAATAATGCTACCTTCAAACATCTAAGATATGTCATCTGAGATGTTTGTGGTTTCCTTGGAAACTTTGTGCAAAGCTGGCTGGGTGACTTTGGGCCAGTTACTCAATCTCAGCCCAACTCACCTCACAGAGTTCTTGTGGCAAAAAATAGGACAAGAAAAAAGTATTAAGTATGTTTGTCACTTTGAATTATTCATAAAAATAATAAAGATGGGGAGGACTAAAAAAATGAGAACTGGTAAAATTGTAGGGATGGTGGGCCTATGGTGTAGTAACCTTGACAAATCTGTTTTCACTACTCTCTGGTATCCAGACCTATGTTCTGAAAAACATCCATAAGAGTAGGTGGCTGCTTACATTCCTAGACTATTGAATTAGAGTTTTCTTAGTTAAATATTAATTACTGTAAAATTAACCATAAGTGGTTAGGATTACTACTTAAATAGAATTACTAGCAACAAGAAATGCAAGTAGATCTGAGCATTTACTTTTTTCCCAAAGCTCTGCATACGTACCCCACTAGATGAAGGATTAATTATAGCTATTTTGATATTATGTTTATATTAGCATACTTTGCTAGCCTAAATATATGATGTGGTATAATATACCATGCAAATAACCTGGCATGTGCAGTGGATTATTCCAAAAAACCTGACCCTGAGCTTTAAAGTAAGGACTTTGCTAAATTGAGCGTGACTAATATTAACTATATGGATATGTCCCTGTAGTTTAATTGGCAAGTTGCAAAAGTGGTTTGCTGTTGACTTTCCAAGCCAGCCTAAAGCCCTGGGAATTTCTGAAGGTTTTTTGCTTTAAGTACTAAACTTATTTGATTCCTCCTCTCTTTAAAATCAACCAAAGTAAAAAACTTTCTGTGATGACTGTACTTCAGTACATGTTAAATCATTCCAAGTGTATAATTTCATGCTTCTAAGCCAAACTAATTCTCTTTTGTGTCCTAGCAATGTTGTGTAACATTAATATACAACTGCAATGTTATGCCTACTTAGAGGGAGAAAAGGGTGGCTTCTGAAATAAACAAGGAAGGTGTATATATTCTTACCTAGGTGAGAGGCAAGAATGTGGCAAAGCAAGACTGTTATGGTTTCTTAATATTAGGTCTTTATGTAATTAATTTATAAACTCTCTATTGTTCTTTTAATATGCTGAATCAGGTTTATGGTGGAATACAAAGTTACCCAGAAATATTCCTGACTATGGCAGGAATGCTTAGCTAAATATGAAAGAAGTAACAAAACAAATATTAACTTAGCCTAGTGCTTATTATTACAAAGGTGGGAAAAAGTTAAATTAGGATACACAGGTTGATTTTGTTGCACTTTTATACTTGGCAGATTACTGATTCTCAAATGATTTACTAATTGCATCAATAACATGATTTTTCCGAAGGTGGCTCATGCAGTTCTTTAAAACAGAAAAGAAATCATTCAATATGGTCAAAGTCTGACAAGCCTGATTTTGTCCATCTCTGCATTACACTACAAGTTATTCATACTATGTCATGGGCTCCCTCTTCTGATTATGTTTTGAACATCAGGTCTTTTAAAAACGTTCCGTACCAAAACATTCATTCATTTAATCAATTTATACGTTGCCATAACTATGGAATTCCACAACACTACCCTATTATAATGCCAGTAATAACTTAATTGGCTTAATTTTCTGTTTTTATTATATAGCATTTACAAAACCACTTCGATTGTTTTGTTCCTTTATACTAATTATTTCTTTATGCTATTATTCAACCTCATATATACTCCCACCCTAAAATAAGGAACAATTAAAAACAATTGACAATGTGTTCAATCTATCTATAAATAACTATTAGCAATAAAAATGATCATCAGTAAAATACCCTTTAAAAACCATGCAATCAAAATTATAAATATTCAGAAGTCTCAGAACCAACCATATTTCAATTGATGGATACTCCAGCCTAGGTGGATTGTTTTCTCCATGGACTTAGTTCAAAAAGACTGGGTTGATAAATTTAATAATATTAAATTTCAGATAAACAAAGTCATGCCATATGTTCTTGGAGAATCCTGGGACATTCACAAGGGGAATAAAAAAAAAAGTCAAAAGCGTGGCTGTGGTCAGTGTTATGTCCTTATAAGGACATCCGGCCGGGGATTGGTTAATCCTCCGGGCGGGAAAGTTAAACCGCTGTCATTGGACGGCTGGTCTGCCGGAGCGCTATAAAAAGGGCTCCGGCAGCACAGCCGTTCGTCTGTTCTGACTTAGTTGAGAGCTGAATAAAACTTGTTGAACAGACCCCGCTGGTCTTGTCTTCTTTCCTGCGCCTGATCTAACAGTCAGCAACCAAAAACCATTGCTTTTTACCAGTGTTGAACACACAACACACTTAAGAAGGAGGCAGAGTTATGGTCAGGCAGTTGTGGCTGCCATCTTCAATTCTCCTGTGAACACTCCTGCATCAAACATCTTCTTTGTTTAAACAAAATGGAATTTTGTTTTATTCCACTTGATTATGGCAATACTTAAAATAGAGTCATGAGGGGATGAAATTAAACTAGTAGTTTCTTATTATTTTTGGGATTATGACAGGTTGAAAGACTTCACCACTGGCTTGTGGGGAGTATATGGATATATTTAAGTTCTCTGCTGGCCACATGTAAGAAACAACAAATTTCTTCTAAAGCAGGAGTGTCCAATCTTGGCAACTTTAAGACTTGTGGACTTAAATTCTGAACCATAACTCCCAGAATTTAAGACTTGTGGACTTCAACTCCCAGGATTCCTCAGCCAGCATGAGTTAGAGATGAAATTGCCCAATATCAAAACACAAGGGGGAGACACACTCCAAAGAAAATATCTAGTTGTAATGCATAATAGGTTTCTGGACTAAAATTATTGTTGCTCCTTGCTCAAGGTTGTTTTATTGTTGACATTTATGATGTTTGAGGGTAATATTTAGATCAGTATTTTTCAGACTTGATAATTCTAAGATGTGTGGACGCCCAGATTTCCCTAACCAGCTAGTTTAGATTTATCATGGCTGCAGTATTTTAAATTATCTTTTTTTATTCTATGTAAACCCTTGATAGTCTTTTTGAAAGTGATGGGGTAGCAATGTGCTTGATAATAAAAAATACATGTAAAATAATATTTCTTTTTTTTTAAATCCACATACTTTATGATCAGAGTTCCATTCCTCAACCATAGTTCTGCCTTTCCCAAATAATATTCACTAGAAGTGGACTGTGTGGGATCAAAGGAAGATGAACTGTTGTCATTTTTTTTACAATGTAGAAAGTACAAATAGAGCTGGCTGTGCTCAGACCCTGTCTGAGATTTTATTATGTGAAATAGAGCAGGAAATGCATTCCTTTCTTGCTCAATGCATTTAACCAGGTAAGGGATTGGGCACATATTTCCAATAGTATTTAGGGACCCAGAAGCTGCCCACTTAGTCTTGTGAAACATTAAATATTTTAATTAATTAATTTAATTAATCCGCTAAGCATTTGTGTATCTACTGTAAATTTTAAATCTCAAAACAATATACTGACGATACTTCTTTTTTTAAAATTGGTAAAGAGTAACACCATCTATCCAGCCAATTAAACTCATGACAATATTCTATTTTATAAAAGCAAAGACATGGTAATTTAGTCCGTTTGATTGGAATAAGGAAAGAATATCCAAACGCAAATTGATAGTTAGCTGGATACCCATGGGCCTGCCATGGTTGTTTGCCTTTATGTATACTGCAGAGCTCTTACAAGCCAAATGAATCATCTGAGATATACATTTTCTTTGTACTAAGTGAAACATATTTAGTAGAAGAGATGGAAGAGTATGTTTTACTTAACTTAGTGGCCATGATCATTTTCCCCTTGCCCTGTCTCTCACCTCTCCTAACACATTTCGCAAAACCCATATGG
Organism: Ptyas mucosa; assembly: GCA_012654045.1. Classification (NCBI taxonomy): domain Eukaryota; kingdom Metazoa; phylum Chordata; class Lepidosauria; order Squamata; family Colubridae; genus Ptyas; species Ptyas mucosa. Next base: position 44,377,372 of record WNWU01000002.1, read on the forward strand.
AACCATTGTTGCCCAAAGTAGATGCACCCGTGTGGAAAGAAATTAACAGGGATTGATTACGCATGCTGCCTCAGCCTCCTAGGGAAAGGATGGGAAATAAATTCCATAAATAATAAGAGAATTCATTGTATCCTCTTGTTCAGTATTGCAGTTCCTGTGTTTCCCCAGGAGGCTGGCTTCCTAGCAACTTAATTGGATTTCCGACCTCTGTAGCTTAATGAACTGGTAGCCTTTCTGCTCTCAGCTCCTAACATAGTGCTCAGGGAAGCCAACCAACCTACAGAAGGACTCCGGGGAAAGATAGCAACACCTGTTGACAGTTAACAGGCTGTCATAAATAAAGCGAAAGTTGAGAGTTGAGGCTTTTTGTCATTGGTGATTTCCTTCTAGAAGCTCTGGGGAATTAGAAGAGGTTGGGTGGGACTTTCAGGATAAAACCAAAGAGTATCTATACAGTACCTGCTGGAGACAGTACTTGCTTGGAACTGCTTTATCTGAAACAGGTAGGAAGGAAAACTCCTGAATGTTGTATTTAAATACTCCTACTATAAACTTTTTCGTTCTTTATCCCTGGGTTGCATTTTTGGATCCGAGGCTCCAAAAAATGGTTATATCAGAGCAAAAAACAAGTGAATTGCATTGAATTAGTAATGTGGTCATTTGATAACATCTAGACATTTCTCTCCCTCTTTTCTTCCATTGAAAAGGACCATTTGCCTCCAATGTTGAGAGGAGATGGGATTCTTATTTGTTTTAGGGACTTCTGGTTGTGTAACCTGCTTTGCCGTATTTGAGGAACCCAATGCATGAACATGTCTTCCAGGATTCGTCTCTAGAAAGTGGTCTCCTCACTTAGCATGGTAAACAACAACTGTGTGCTCTTGATCAAAGCAGCAGAGAGGTTGGATGCTATGCTAATGAATTTCTGATGAGTGGGGTGTTTATTTCTTTGCATAAAAGGGAGTAATCGCCTTTTTGGAGCATTTGTGAAAGCTGGCCATTAGCTTCTGATCCTTTTGCAGTATGCCATCACAACTGGAAGGTGCGATGGATACCTTAATCAGAGTCTTTCATCATTACTCTGCCAAAGAAGGGGACAAATACAAACTCAATAAAGGAGAACTCAAACAACTTCTCACCAGTGAACTTACTGATTTCCTTGCGGTAAGAACAATTCTTCTTACATATATTCTGTTGTTTATTTACAGTATTAGAAATAAAAATTGGGGAGGAGGAATAGCTATTAGTTGATGCTTGAGAAACATTTGACTTCCAGATAAGCAGACATTTTATGCAGCAGCAGATACATTATAGACATGCAACATTCTGCCACTTCCAAGAGAATGAGTTCTTAGAATTAGGTAGCCTGGTATCTTGGTTTCATTATTATGGAAAGCACAATTATCATCTTTTTGTTTTGGGGATGGGAAAATCATAAGTTGAGATCCTGCTTGTGAAATGTATTATTTATCCAAATAAAGCTCAGTAACAAAATGGTGTTAGTTAAGCCTAATAGTAGAACCTAGCATGTATTGGAAGTATTACAGAAGGAACTGATGCGTAATAAAGTTTATTTTTTTAAAAGAATTAAAATACATAATTTCAGAATAAATATGAGTACTATTAAGAGGACTGAAAAAATAAAGTATTTGCTAGAACTAAATGGCCAATGCAATAGATTCTAGGAGCAATATTGTCTTAAATGCATACTTCAAACTTGGAATTGTATAATGCAAACTTTCCAATCCCAAATAGACACCAATCTGTATTTCACTGTACAAAGCTGTTCAGAGTAAGATCTGTGAACATAGTTTTAAAACTCGGATAGAAATAAATTGGATTTTATCAAGTTCATCTACAATAGTCCAGCCTTTTATTTCCAGGAATACTGGCCAAATACATTTGTTAATTCATATGCTGGCCATTCTTAGATCTCAAAAGAGACAAAAAGCAGAGCCTATTCATAAACTTCTTATTCTGGGACAAATAGTTCAGGAATCTTGTTGAAATGAATGCTACTAAAGACAGTTGGTTTCTCAGTGGAATTGATGAAATATCTCTGCTGTGCTAATGATATAAAAAGTTGATGTCTTTTATGTCATGTGCTGAAAAGAACTGCTACAATTTTTTTAAAATCAGCAATATAGTTACCTGCATAGCCTCCTACAGGCATTTCAATCCTTGAAAAATATAACAGTATTCATAAAACTCTTGAAATCTCATGAAATTTTAATGGTCTTCTGCAAGAATGTCAAAATTTTGCAAGAACTCAATTGAGAAGCCTGAAAAATTATGAGACCTCAATAACATCTTACTGGATTTTGGTGGCCTCTAATGAGATTTTTGTTGATTTGGAGATGTCTAAGTAATCATGTAAAAGAATGTGGTGGCACCAATTCTGTAATTGACATTACAGAAAAGCATAATAATATTTAGTTATCGTCACCAATTATATTTGATGGCAGCTCAGGAGGAATAAAGCAGGTGGCTGTATCCTCCCTGTTGCTAGAGATGGGGTTGAAGACAGATAGGTTGATTTTGAAAATTAGTCACAAGATAAAAATTTTCAGGTGATTCAAGATCAGAGTGGAAAAGTACAGCTCATAGACCTATGCCACATGTGGAGATTTAAGAAGTTTGTTGTTTAGTCTGATAAATTAGTTTAATAAATATTTATTTAAATGAAAACAATCTGTTTTCCTGAATTGCAAATAGGAATTCCAAATTCCAAATAGAAATGAACACTAGCTGCATTTTTTTGATTCAATATCTTGATAGTGATAAATTAATAATGGCTTGTATATCAATGCCAAATTTATTTCTGCAATATGAATAATTCAAAACTGACAGTTAAATATCTATTTATGTGTGTGGATGTGCAGAGAGAGGGAGGGAGCGAGGGAGCGAGGGAGAGAGAGAGAGCATTATTTATGAACTGAGCTGTAGCAAAAGTGGCAGGTGATTGTTAGCTGTACTTTTCTTCCTATTTAACTTTTCTCCATTCTAAATTCCTTTTATTCCCCATCATGTTCTATAGGCACTGTTGTTTTACAATGTATTTTCAGTTGCCACATATTCTCCCAATAGCTTATCTTGCTGATCTAAAGGCATTTTTTGCAGTTTCCTTTCATCCTTCCCCCTTTTCTTCCAAATCTAAATTCAATTGTGAACATCTTAAATATCATATTATTTCCCAGTGCCTTATCTTATTGGTTGCTAGCATGCAAACATATGTCAAATGAAAGAGTTATTTGGCGTAATAATGACTATCAAGTCTCAGAGGACCTAGCATCTTTCCAAAGCTTCTTTCTAAGGTAAACTAGCAGCACTTTGTTATGGTGTCTCCACATGATGTCATATCTTTGCTATCGAAGTGCATTTTAGCTCTCCAGCATCCCTTTTTCTCTTCTTAAAGATGAAAATATAATTAGCCATAAATGCCTGAAAAGGAAGTACAATTTTCAAAAATATAGTTCCTCAGCTGTACTTTACCTAATTACCCTCCTTTTGTGGTCCTTATATCCTCACTGCTTGTTCCATACATTTAAAATAGGCCCAGAAATGTTCCATACATTTAAAAAATTGCATCTGAATTTCGAAAGGCATAAATGTAGAGTATTATCAAAGATGGGCCCAAGAATATGACAATGAACAACAGCTAAAATCAGTATGGCATTTCATTCACATAATACACTAGAAACTTTATTGATTTAGTCATTTGACCATATTAAAAGTATAAAATTAATAGAAATATACAAATATATACAAAGAAAACAATAGGACATGTTCATAGTAAGTCCTCACCCTTGCAGTTAACCCCATCTCAGCAAAATATTTCATCCTCTTCAAAATGGCCTTGATATAAAGAGTGTGGTTTTACTAGTGAAATACAGGTTAATTCCCTGCAAAAACTAAGACAATTCCCCAGGGTGCACCAATACTTTTTAGTTTTTAAATAAAAATCTAAATAAGCAGCCCGTTCTGCTGAATACAGCTTACAATCAAAATGAATATTTCCTAATGTCGTGATGGTAAATCTATGGCACGCGTGCCACAGGTGGCACGCAGCGCCCTCTCTGTGGGCACACAAGCTGTCACCCCAGTTCAGTTCTGCTGTGCATGCGTACATGCCTCCCGCTGACCAGCTGGTAATCGGGTCTCTGCTGCACATGCGGCAGGGGTATGGGGCATGCAGGGGACCGCACATGAATGCGTGGGGGTGGGGTGCATGTGGGGGGGGGCATGCACACATGCGTGGGGGCGGAGCACATGTGTGCATTGCATTTGGGGGGTTCGGGTGCACGCATATGTGCTTCGGGCACTCGGTCCGGAAAATGTTAGCCATCACTGTCCTAATGTCTTCAGTGGCTGGTGCTCCACAAATACAATCTTTCTTCAAATGGAGCTCCATGAAACCTCCCATGTCTTACCATGGAGCCTCAGAATGAGCTCTAGAAAAAGCTCTTCTGAGATGTTGAGGCATATAAATTGTTAAATATTTTTCTAACTGGGAGGTTAATTTATGCCGAGCCACTGAACCTATTTAAATGCTGCAGTAGCATCGTGGGCATCAATGACTCTTTGTTTGAAAGCTTCCTTGGCCTGGGAATTGAATGGAGAATCCATAATGTGAGATGATATTTGAAAGTTGGGAAGCCCAAGCACAAGGTACAGTGGCTCTTCAAAACACAAGAGTAATTTATTTATTTATTGGTTCGATTTATATGCCGCCGTTCTCCGGAGACTCAGGGCGGCTTACAATGCATTAAACAATAGCCTTCATACTTTTGTATATTTTATTTATTTATTTATTTATTTATTTTAGATTTCTATACCGCCCTTCTCCCTGGGGACTCAGGGCGGTGTACAGCCAAGTAAAAACACATAATATAAACATTAAGAACAAATTAAAAAGAATATCTAAATTGGCTCCAAAATTTTAAAAAAACCCAATTTAAAATTGCTTAAAAGGTTTTGCTTAGGCCAGCCCGGCTTGTTGGAAAAAAAATGTTTTAAGGGCACGGCGGAAGGCACGGAGGTCATGGATTCTTCTTATCTCAGGGGGCAACTGATTCCAGAGGGTGGGGGCCCCCCACAGAGAAGGCCCTCCCCCTGGGGGTCACCAGCCTGCATTGCTTGGCCGATGGCACCCCGAGGAGACCCTCTCTGTGGGAGCGCACGGGTCGATGGGAGGTCGTCAGTGGCAGAAGGCGGTCTCGTAGATAACTGGACCCTATGCCATGGAGCGCTTTAAAGGTGGTAACCAACACTTTGAAGCGCACCCGGAAGACCACTGGGAGCCAGTGCAGCTCGCGCAGGAGCGGTGTTATGCGGGAGCGCCATGTAGCTCCCGTAATTACCCGCGCGGCCGCATTCTGGACCAGTTGGAGCCTCTGGGTGCTCCTCAAGGGGAGCCCCATGTAGAGAGCGTTACAGTAGTAACCTGCTTAGTAGGGCTTTCGACCCCCCCCCAAGCGGTGTACTTTTTTATACAAAGTCAGCTTATTGCCCCCACAATCCAAGTCCTCATTTTACCTACCTTGAAAGGATAGAAGGCTGAGTCAACCTTGAACCTGGTGAGATTTGAACTTTCAGTAATTGCAGGCAGCTGGTGCTAGTTAACCGCACTTTAGTCTGCTGCGCCACCAAGGCTCTTCTAATCTTCTAATCTTGCGTAATCTATGATATACAAATTGATTAGAAAATGTATCAGCGCTAAATATAATTTCCGATCTGTGCTAAACAAAGCGACTGCCAAGAATAACTCCCACTATAGCAGGGAGTCCCCAATCCCCAGTTCTGGCCTGCTGCTGGGCAGTAACCCGTTAGGAACCGGGCCGCGGAAATGGTGGGTGAATGTGTGCATGCATGAAGCTGCATTTGTGAAAGCGGCACACGTGTGCATGTGAAATCATCCCCTCTTTCCCCACTGCCACCACCTCCACCACCCCGTCACCACCAGCCTGCTGAGCTGAAAAGGTTGGAAAGTGTTGCATTACAGCACACGTTTCTGGGGAGAATGTGTTTTTTGCTGCACTATTTGTTCCTATGCAGTATTTTACTAACATTGTTCTACAGAGATGGGGAAGGAGAGAAATATGATCCTACAACAGGCATCTGTAGCCTATTTATTCTAAGAAAAGTGTCATCTTAAAAATTTGCAGCCCTGTAAAAGCAGAAAGGAGAATTTTAAAAAATCAATCATCACTTTTCTTGGATTGGATTCTTTTTATCCGGTGTAGCAATTTACTAAGTTATCTCCTCAGTGGGTGATTTCTCACACTTTAAGTTGGCTGCACAATTTTGTAGGTCAGGCAAAAGTAACAAACTCTGTACTATATTTAGGTTCAGGACAAGTCCACCTGCGTTGTGAGCTTCAATTCTTCTTTCCTTGATCTTAACTAGATAATAAAGTTAAGTCATACCCTGCTGAGCAACAGCCCTTTGATATATTTTTAAGAGTTTAAATATACAGAGTCCAATTATGACCAATAGAACCATATGATCAGCTTGGGGAGATCAACCTTCTTCTCTAGACATTTTCCTACAAAATTCTCTCCCAGAGGAAGGAGATGGTTTAAAAAATTGTTTATTTTAATCACTTGCATTTGTTTTTAAATCAGGATCCTATGTGTATGCCTGTGGGGATTTCATGAATCAAGTGGTGAGGGATGGTGGGAATTTAAACCTTCCTCCAGTGCTCAGTGGCATTGATCAAGATTGCCCCCTTTACATTATGCACTAAAAACAAAATCACAATCCTGCATGTAATGACTTTAACACAGGGTGGGCAATGTTTTAGACTTCAGAACCACAGTTAAAGTTTTAGAGAAGAAAGAGAGACTGCCGTGAGAAGGTTGATGGCACAAAATGGCTGCATCATCTTATAGGTGAGGCCAGGATTGGATTCATTTAACTGAATGACAGAAGTAGGAGAAACATTTTATTATTTGTTTGTTTGTTTTGTTATTTATTTTTCATATTCCTTAATAGAGAGTGGCTCTGGTCAGTGTACAAATATAATCAGTAAAATTAAACATTAAAATCAGAAAAATTTAGGATTAAAAAATTTAAAATTATACAACAACATCAGGGGTGAAATGCTCCCAGTTCGGACTGGATCGCTTGATCCGGTAGCGATGGAGGCAGGTGGTTCAGAGAACCGGTAGCAAAAATCCCTGCCACCCCCCCATGCCCTGCTGCGCCGCACAATCATCAGAGGCTTTTTTTACTTTTAAAAGCATTTTTTCTACAACCTCTTAGGCCGAAAAAATGCTTTTAAAAGTAAAAAAAAAGCCTCTGATGATCGCGCAGCTCAGCTGGGATCATCAAAGGCTTTTAAAAGAAAAAAACCCCCTTTTTTTCTTTTAAATGCCTCTGACGATCCAAGCTGAGTTGCCTGATCGGCAGAGACTTTTTTTTCTTTTAAATGCCTCTAACGATCAGGCAACTCAGCTTGGATCATCAGAGGCATTTAAAAGAAAAAAAGTCTCTCCCAATCAGGCAACTCAGCTGGGATTGTCAGAGCCTTTGAAAGCATTTTTTTACAACCTCTTTGCTGAAGAGGTTTTAAAAGTTTAAAAAAAAAAATTGGCCACACTCACCCAGTCACATTACACCCCCCCCCAAGCCACGTCCACAGAACCGGTAGTAACAAATTTTAGATTTCATCACTGAACAACATTGTAAAAATTTCAAAAGATGAAGAATTCCAAAACGGTGGATTAGAAGTGGTTAATGTGGGGGTGTCTTATGGGGCCAACCAGCCCAACCCATGGTTGTGGGGTCCTTGTGTCCCCCCATGCAAGGCTACGCAGCCAGGTTTTGACCCCTTTGTGGAAGACCACAAGAGTGGAGGCTTTTCTCACCTTCTGATAATAAATTGTTGGAAAGATTAAAAATAAAATCTATGCATATTAAAACTAGGGACATCTACTGAGACAAACACAGGCTGCCGACGCTGTTGTGGCAATGGTAAATGTCATCGTTCATATAAAAATTCCCTAAGGTTTACAGAGAAAGCATATACATAGCCTCAAGGAACTAAAGAGAAATCTCTAATGCAACTCCCATGCCTCAAACAATTTTGTATGCTATTCTTCTTTTTTTTTTCTTTTTGCTTTTATAGTGTCAAAAAGATCCCCAGCTGGTTGATAAGATCATGCATGATCTTGATATTAACAGAGATAATGAAGTGGATTTTAATGAATTTGTGGTTTTGGTTGCTGCTTTGACTGTTGCGTGCAACGATTTCTTTGAGGAACAAATGAGGAAAAAAGGAGAATAGGAATGGTAAGTAACACAAAGTTTAATAACTATTCTGGGCAGTTTTTCTTTTGATTAATAATTAACTTAAATAGGCTGATGAGTCTGGGATATTATGGATATTATGGCATTATTTAGGAATATCGAAGACCCTCTCAATTGAATATCCATTCAAACCAGAAATACCAAAATTAGAAAAGTTAAAAAAAGAAAATGTTGTTAAAGGCATTGCATTGAGATAAAAATCTTACTTTATAACCAAACCTTTACCATACATGACAACACTTGAAGTTTCACTCCACATCTGGCAATGGAGACATCTAGAATAGGAACTTGTATTCTATTCTTCAGAGGTCAGAAATTATAAAAACTTAACTAGCGCAGAAAACTGTGGCAAACTAGCTGCGGGTTTACAACAAACTAGACTCTAATTTAAATAAAAATCCATGAACGTGTCTTCTTGTACCCCTTTCTTCTTTGCAACTCGCCATAGTTTAAATTTAAAGTCTTTGCTTGTGGTGTCTGCAGAATTTGCAGCAAAAGAACCATCAAAATTAGTGAGCCTTCAGCTCGGTGGCTAAGACACAGAGCTTGTCTATCAGAAAGGTCGGCAGTTTGGCGGTTCAAATCCCTAGTACAGGTCTCCTGCATGAACAGGAGATTGCACTAGATGACCTCCAAGGTCCCTTCTAACTCTGATATTGTTACTGTTATAACGGAAAAGCATCTCTGTAGGCTTCTACAGATTGTATGCTTACAATCCTCAAATGAGCATTAAAGAGATTCTACGAGTAGCCTTTCCTGCCCTGTCTTAATTGGGAAGTTATGCTTATGTATTCTGTACATGTTCCTTGCCACAGCTTTTTATTATTATTATTATTATTAATCATATTTCTATGACGCCCACTCTCTGAGGACTCTGGGTGGCTTACAACAATCGACAGTATACTAAATAGCATATTGCCCCCAACAATCTGGCTCCTCATTTTACCCACCTCGGAAGGATGGAAGGCTGAGTCAACCTTGAGCCAGTGAGATTTGATCCGCTGATCTGCTGAACTAGCAGTCAGCTATGCCATCAGGCTTGAAATTTTGGGTTTGGACAACCTTGAACTACACTGCCTACCATCTCTGACCTAAGCATAGTACACAACATTGTCTCTACAACGTCCTACCTGTCAACGACTACTTCAGCTTCAACCGCAATAATACACAGGCAAATAATAGATACAAACTCAAGGTAAACCGCTCCAAACTCAATTACGACTTCAGCAATAGAGTTGTCAATGCCTGGAATGCTCTACCTGACTCCATTGTTACTTCCTCAAACCCCCATAGCTTCAACCTTAAACTGACTACTGTGGACTTCACACCATTCCTAAGAGGTCTGTAAGAGGGTGTGCATAAGCGCACCAACGTGCCTACCATCCCTGCCCTACTGTCCCCATTTATTCATACTCATTTCATGTGCTCATGTCCTTGTTTATACTTCTGCCTGTTATCTCGTACATGTTTGACAAACTAAATAAATAAAATAAAATAAATAATAAATCTTCTCCAAGCCCATTGTTTCCCCTGAAGAGTCCTTAAGTCCTTGCTGGGTGGGGGAAAGCATTGATAAGAATCTATCCTGGACAAACCCTCCTTCCCAGAAAGGGATTGACTAAAGGGTTTGATTTTAAATGGAAATACATACTAACAACCCCAGTAGATGGTTTGGGGAGTGAGCCACAGGACCACACTGGGAGGCCCACATTCCTACTCTGGACAAAGGAGTCAGGGCTTGATGAGCATGGTCAGGACAACCTGATGGCACTGTGCCAACTTTTACCCAGTTGGACAGAAGATCCATTCAAGTAGAGGATGTTTTCAGACAGTCAAGGAAATACAAACACTATTTACATTAAAAATATTCTCATTGCATAATAACAAAATACCATAAAAACAGTAACACCAGTAATTAATATATAAACAATTATTTGAAAAATACGTGAAGAAGTAGACAAAGAATCTAGGAATATATTCTACTACTAAATTGGTGGCATAACAGGTTGGCTTTCATTTATTGCAGGGAACATTTGGAGGGGTGTGGGTATGTGGATGGCAGGTGCTCGGGACCATCTTACATCGTGGATGCTGTAATAGAGAAAAACATTTCCAATCACAATTAAATTTGTGTCATTAATCTGAATTATGGGAGGCAGGAAAGAATTTAATTATTGAGTAGATCTACAGAGAAGCAAATAATTATCAGATATCTTCCTTCTGAGTTACTGAGAACACCACGGATATAAATGACTTAACATGATAACTAATTGGCCACCAGAGCAGACTTTTCAGCTCAAAACTAACCCAAGCCATTTTGACCCCTAAAGCAGAATGTCCACCATGAAAAAATTAAATCCGGGTACGAACAATCCCTGACCTTTGATAATATTCAAAGTCTGCTTCCCGCGGCAGCTGTTTCAGGCCACCTAATGCTGGGTAGTTGAACAGAGACGTTGTGAGAAAAGGAGAGAGATTCATGAATCTACCAGCTGGACATTTTTATTTTCCAAATAGCAAAATGACAGCTATCCTTCTTGTCCTCCATGGTGGAGAAAACAAATTAGGAGAGAAAACTTTGGATGGGAAGAATATCCAGTCTGTATTATATAATTTGCCCTTCATGTTTAGAAATTTTCTAGAATTTAAAACTGTTTGTTCTCCCCTCCCTCCTCTCCACTTTCCAGTTTGGGCAATTACAACCTTGATGTAATGGGATGAAAACAATTCCATAGGAAACCTGGCCCCATGCCATGTAGGGCTTTAAAGGTCATAACCAACACCTTGAATTGGTGTTGGAAGCAGACTGGCATCCAATGCAGCTCCCGCGGCAGAAGTGTTACATGTATTATTCTTGAAGTGTACATAACAGCCCATGTGAAGCTTCTGGGTACTTTTAAAGGGTAGCCCCATGTGGACTGCATCCTAATAGTTAAAGTGGGAGTTGACCAGGCATGAGTGACTGAACCTCCCTATCCAGGAAAAGGCATAACTGGTGCACAGTATGAAGTTCAGCAAAGGCCTCCTTGCTTCGGCCGCTATCTGCTCTTCAAGAAGGAGCCATGAACCCAAAAGAAATCCCAGATTACACATTGGGTTTGTCTTAGTAGTGCAACCCATCCAATATCAAATTGAGGGACCCACTCATAGCCACCCTATCTTACCAGGTTCAGCTGAAATTGTTTCATTGTTTGATTGTTTCCCAGAACAAAATTGATTGTTTCCTAGAACAAAAAAAGAAAAAGAAAAAAAAAGCCAAAATCAGTTGGGATTTCTAGAAACAGAGTAGCAAAGAGAATGATTGTCATTATTATAGACAATGCTGCCATCTCACTAAATCACCACTTCCCATATGTAGTATTTGTGAAATGTATGAATGTAAGGTAGTAATTCAAAAGCAACTTTAAGGTTTTATTTTTGTCTTGATACTTTTGAGTCATTCTTGACTACTTGCAAGTACTTGGACAAGTCTGTGTAGTTTCTTAAGATTTTCAGAAGTGGTTTCCTATTGCCTACTTCCTAGGGCTGAGAGAAAGTGAGTGGCCCAAAGTCATCCAGCTAGAACTCATGGTTTCCCGCTTTGTAACAGGGCATCTTAAATGAGCGGACCCCAATCCTTCCAATTCTGGCAGCAGCCAAAATTGCAGATGGGGAGGGGGAAGAGAGGATGGTTTTGTGTACGCTGCTTGCACAAATGCAGCTTCCTGTGTTTACACGCTTGCCCAACACTTGCGTGGCCTGGTTCCCAAGGGGGCATGGCCTGGCACCAGATTGCAGACCAGGGGTTGGGGACCCCTGTCTTAAATCACTACACCAAACTGATTCTCGCCTTCAGTTTAAAGACTTTTTAAATTCTCTTGATGATACCTGTATTGGTATCTATAACCTAATCTATTTTCCAATGCACTCATTTTTTTTACTCTTAAGCATACAGCAATTTAAAAATAAATAACTTTCTCCTAAGGTTGACTGCTTCATATTTCTTTCTTTGCACTGCAGACCAAAACTACCGTTTGGACGTGATGGGAGAGAATAACTTCAGCTGAAGTAGATTTCATCTCTTCTGTTCCCCCATTTCCCTTGGTACTAATGTTTGACATTCCCTTCTCTTCTAATAGTATATGTTTTCCCAACAATATTGTCATTTTTCCCCTTTTATATCCGTGCATGTAAACAGCTTATTCATAAGTGAAGTGCATTTGGTAAGTCTGTCAATTTAGCATTTGTGAACACAAATGGGGATGTAAATACATTTATTATATGTGTTGGATTTATTTCCATATTAGATTTGATATTGTTGCATGCTGCCTTGCCACCTTGGTTGGATCCTAGAGAAAGATGAAATAGAAGCTCAGAGTCCCAAATAACTGTCTAAAAGGGTTTTGTGGGGGGTGGGGATAGTGGTTTCTTACATTTAGGCACACCATTTTGTGCTTAATTTGTGGAGATGATTGTAGTGCAGGGGTGTCAAACACATGTCATCACGGCAGCGTCACGTGACATATCGCAACTTCCCTCCCCCCTTCGCTAAACTAGTCATGGCTGTGGCGACAGAGTGACGCATAGGCCGTTAGTTTGACAGCCCTGCTATAGTGGGATTACATAGCCTTTCCACAGTTGAGGCATTGTGCAGCAGTGTTCTCAGATGGCTAACCCAGAACATTTGCTGTTTGTTAATACATCATAGCTCAAGTATAGAAAACCAGTAAAGAGCAGCCAAATAACATTTCCCCAGATACTGCCAGCAGCCTTTAAACATGTAAGGAGAATTCAGCAGCTGATGAGTTCTTCTGTCTGGTAAAAATTTATAGTATAAATATTGTCTATTTTTTTAGCTGGTAGTACTCTTGCTAAATGGCAGCCACAGCAGGTGTAATCAGTCCCAAAATATCAATGCATTGGAAGGAACTTTGGGGAAAAGCTTCCCCATCATTCTAACTCCTAAGACCTCCCTACCGGGAGCAGCTCTCCTCTAGCTGCTGCTTGACTGTTTGTTTGGCAAGAGTGCATCCTTCTAAGCCAAACACTGGGATGCAGCCACCTAATCTTTGTACATTCTGGAAATTTATTTTTATTTTATTTATTATATCCCACTTGTATTATGCTTAAGGAATCCCATACATGACCACCGATTTTGTTGAGAATAAAGATGATGCTGGTACTTATTCTGTAACATATTTCCCATTTATTTATTTTGAATTAAGGGAATCTTTAAAATAGTAAAAGTCATGACTGACAGGAATAATGGTGGACACCAACCCGTGCTCGTTCTTGGGACACATCAATGTCCTTCAGCATCAGATAAATTACCTGTAATTTAATCCAATGACAACAAATGCATTCCTTACTTCATCTGAGTCAAATAGAATCCCCTAATAGGCTTAATGGGTTATGGAGAGTGAAAGGGGAATAAGTTTATGTGTTTTATTACGCCACTCTGGCTTCTTATATATACACCTGTGGACTAGCATTCATAATACCTTCCCAGTGACCTCTGGCTGAAATCTCAATTTCTTTTCTTGAGACTCTTCCATACATTAATCCCTTTGCGTGCGAAGGCGAGTCTGTCACTCTATTCAAGGATCCAGAAACAGCCTTTCTTTCTCATCTTTCTTCCCCGCCCCGCCCTCCCCCCCGAACTGTATTTCTTGATTAATTCATCCAAAAGGTGCCTTCAGGCTATTTGTTGTTTAATTTTAGACGTTTTGGCTTTAGAATACTATTATTGTGAAAATGGCCTTATTTTTTTCCTGGTGAAACTTTTATTTCATTTATCCTTTTTGGTCATGTTTTTAAAATGTGCAATAAAGTACTAGACAAATTTTGGTATGGGCATTTTTGAATATACGTTCTGATAAGCATGTTCATTAAGTAGAAAAACAGGCATTTCTAGTTCCACCATTCAACCCCAGCTCCTTTGTTAAAATTATACATGTAATAATGTAGAACACACATGAAACCTGGAAGAGATCCATCTAATGGTATAAATACCAGTGGTGGTTTCAGCTGGTTCTATCCGGCTTGGGCAAACCAGTAGTGGCAGCAGCGGGAAGCTCCGCCCACCCACCTGGATGTCATCACGTCCCATTTTGACAATCTGCGCATGCGTGGAAGGCTCTGCACATGTGCAGAGGTAGGTCCTGCACATGCGCACGCGGTCACATTTGCAAACCGGTAGCGAAGGTAAGTGAATACCACCCCTGGTAAATAGATGTAGCTCCAGTAAGCAGTAGTAGAACAAGTGTGTTCTGAGGATTGATTTAATGCTTGGAGTGAATGTTTATATGTACTCTCTTCAAAAGGAAAGTTGCAATCCATTACTCTTTGCTCTAGACATTTTAATGCTACTTTTCTATTAGATCAGTTGAAGACACAGAGCAAGGTAGGTAATGTCAGAGAAAGGCTGAAGATTTATTGGCTTCTTTAATTAAATCACTCTATAGTGATGAAGTTAGTCTAGTCTTTGTTTTTGAACAATGAAGTCGGGACTTCATGTGTGGGCCTAGCCAGACATTTCGGCTCTGCCATTAAACACTTAAATTAAGAAAGTTGTTTATATCAGAGAACCTACTCAAAAAAAAATCAATAGAAGAGCAAAAGCTATTTATGGTCTAATATCCTTTCTTTTACATTCGAGACCAGTAAAAGATACAGCAATGTCAAACAAGTGTGTCTTAAGTTCTTATAGAGTTTAGATTGTATTAAATGCCGATAACTGAGTGGAAAAAAAACAAACTTGTTTAGAATCCACATTTAATGACATGTAGATATTTATACATCATTAAAAATAAAACTCAAAGCAGGAAATAATCACCTTTTGTGTCTGTTTAAATAGACTTTAAGAAGCATTTGGAGAAAATTACTCATTTAACAGCATTGTAGTAAGTCCCTATTAATACGCCTTTGCAATCATTGTTGTAGCCAAGGATTATAATAAGGTTTTGTTAACATTACACTCCAATGGTTAACATCTAAATTTATAGTCTCTCCAAGTCACAACATCTTTTCATCCTTTGGCATTAGTAGCATTATGAGCACATAACTGGATCCAAAAGATATAAGAGCATAAAAATATGGTAAGGGAAAAAAGTAAAATTTGCTAACAAAAATATGCCCAAGGTGTGAACTAAAAAAAAAAATCTCTCAGACTTAAATGGAAAGAAGATGAAATGAATTTAAAACTAGGAAAATGTAAAATGTATGGAAAATAAAAGTAATGGCTTTGCCGACATCAATCTTCAGCTAGTGCTAGGTGTAAAGATGCAGCTGAATATTTTCTGTAAATGCCAACTTCAGATTTGTAATTGTGGAAGCAATTAGAGAACATCCCATGGAGAGACGCATCTGTTTGTATTCTGCTATTCATTTCGGCACGCATCATCTCTAACCAAAACCAACCCAGAAGAACATTTGGATTCAACCACTATGACAAAAACAAAGTCCAGCTCACCTGTCTTGGGGAGACAAATGGAATGGTAAGAAAGCATCAGCCAAGACCAACTGCATATCACATTATTTACTATATTGTATCTTAGAATAACAAAAACGTCTCAAAGAAGTTTGAGCTATTGATGCTTTTTCAACACCATATCTCTGGAGGATTTTTGATTATCAGTCTACTAATGCATTGTTTATTTTTCAGAAGCAATTTAGTTGATTTACATCACGACAAGGGATGTAAAAAATGCATTGATGTGCAATGGCTTATTTTCAAGAAAATAAGCAAATCCGTTAATGTTTTCTGCTGGGTATTACTACACAAATGTTATCCTTTTTAATTTACTTTTTCATGACACGACAGAGTTTGTTTCCTAACCCCATTTAGACACTGGAGTTTCCTTTAGGGGAAGGATAATTTGGGCTGTTCTTTCTCACAGAAGAGAATATTTGTAGCTCGGCAGTGGTGGGTTCCTCCTGGTTCAGCCCGGTTCCGCCGAGCCGGTAGCAGTGATGATATAATGTCACCGAACCAGTTCTCCCCCCTGCCCCCCCGCCCCCTGCTCCCCTCACCCCCCCACGTTATTCTTACCTTTTATTTGGCCCCACCCCCAATCTATTGCTGCCTCCTGAGTCCCAGTTGATGGGCTATAAGGAAAAAAACTGCTTAAACTCTTGCCGCGGAGCTTCAAAGGGCAGCCCTATAGCTGATCAGTGGTAAAATGCAGTTTGGTGGTAGACCGGTGCCTCCAAAAATACATGAGTAGACCAGAGTCTGCAAAAATAAATAGGTAGACCGGTACAGCTCTGCAAGCAGTTAAAAGCCTGGTAGACCAGTACCTCTGCTAAATCCTAAAGAATTGTCACAAGACCATCAAGCCATGCCCACAAAATAAGCCACGCCCACAGAACCAGTAGTAAAAAATGTTAGAACTCACTCCTGTAGCTCAGGGTTCAAATGTGGGGTCCTTGGTGCTCTCTGAGCTTGGATGTTTTCTTGCAGACATTTCATTACCACACTAGGTAACACTGTCAATGCTAGCCTTTAGCTTTCTCATTTGAAACTTGAGTGAGTGAACGCATAAGGAAACAGATTTTCACTATAAGGAAATAATTGCACATTCCCAGTTCAATCATGCAATGCTGTAAGGAGAAGAATATGATGAGATGATCAATGTCCATAAAACACTATTTTTTTTAGTGATTAGTCTCATTTAGGTATGTAGAAATGTATCAAATTTATTTCTCTTAATTTGTCGTTCTTGCAAATGTCAGTTTCAATTGGGGGGGATCTTATTTTTTTTTCTGATTGTTCTATTTCTATGCCAATTTATTCCTTAAATTCAATTTGCAGTTCTACAAATGTTTGCACATCCCTAACATCTCTATATTTTTTCATCAATATATGCAAATTTTCCCATAATATACATTATTGCTAAATTAGTAAACTACTTTGCAAGATTTAGAAAAATGGCAATGTTGTGTAACTGAACTAAATTCAGTTCAGTTGCATTCTATTTGAAAAACTAACAAAAAACTAAATAGGTTCACATTTTGAGGAAAATTAAAAATATTTTCCTTTACTTAATTCTATTATATCTTGAATTGTAAAAAGCAAGTCAGGCTCTGCTCCATGGTGATTATGCTTATTTTTATTTGCAGTTTGTTGAGTATATGAGTATATCCTATTGAGTTCAGTGGAATAGACTTCTTTTATTGCAGCTGTTCTTAGGTTAGAACAATTGTTCCAATGTAGCTATTCTATGTACCTTGGGACTGGGAGCCCCATAATTCCCAGCAAGATAACTGGAAGTTATCATCCCAACATATCTAGAAGGTTTCTGGTTGAGGAAAAATCGATTTAAAATCTTAGGGATAATGTTTCATGTCAACTCAAATAGTGCTGGCAAGACAGAACTGTAACACATCTGTTTAGTTTAGTTTAGTTTAGTTTAGTTTAGTTTAGTTTAGTTTAGTTTAGTTTAGTTTAGTTTAGTTTAGTTTAGTTTAGTTTAGTTTAGTTTGGATTTATATACCGCCCTACTCCCGGAGGACTCAGGGCGGTGAACAGCCAAAGATAAAACACACATAGTACAAAATTTAAAAAACAATTTAAAACACATTAAATAAATTTGGCCCATACTAATTAAAACACCCCTGTTTTTTTTTAAACAAATTAAAATTAATAATTAAAAGGAAGTTAGGCTAGGCCAGCCTTTTGAAATAAAAAGGTCTTGAGGGCATGGCGGAAAGTGCGCAAATCCGGG
Source organism: Ptyas mucosa (assembly GCA_012654045.1). Classification (NCBI taxonomy): domain Eukaryota; kingdom Metazoa; phylum Chordata; class Lepidosauria; order Squamata; family Colubridae; genus Ptyas; species Ptyas mucosa. The sequence goes on from WNWU01000002.1 coordinate 44,395,386, forward strand.
ATCCTCCTTATTTCCGGGGGGAGCTCGTTCCAAATGGCAGGTGCCCCCACAGAGAAGGCTCTCCCCCTGGGAGCCACCAGTCGACACTGTTTGACCGACGGCACCCTCAGGAGCCCCTCTCTGTGGGAGCATACTGGCTGGTGAGAGGCTACTGGTGGCAGAAGGCAGTCTCGTAGATAGCCAGGTCCTAAGCCATGGAGCGCTCTAAAGGTGGTAAACAGGACCTTGAAGCGCACCCGGAAGACCACCAGGAACCATACTGTGGCTTTAGCACAGTGCTAAATACAAGAATCTCTTATAAAATCTGAATCAGTGACAAAATGTTACTAGATTGAGTCACACTGAAATCTGACACTCTCTGTAACATATATGGTATACTTATTTTTAATTTTGTGTCTTAGTCTGCAAAGAACAGTGTCTTCAATAAATGAAGATAGCCTATTTGCAGGCAGCAATACAAAATACAATTTACTATAGTAGTTTTCATTGAATAACATTTCAGGAAGGTGGGGTGTAAGCCACAGTATAACCAAATAAGAACTGGATTGGCTCTGGTTAATAATCGGGGGTGGAGGTGGGGAGACACCATTCAGAAATCCCAGCCTGTATAGTAAACTGGGAAATAGAATAAAGAAACAAAACAATCCCAGAATAGGACAGTGACTAAATCTTCTCTGCCTTATTGCCATGTAAATCACATGGACATCTATTTACCAAGTTGAGTTCAACGAAGGATAGTATTACTGTTATCTGTCTGTTGACAGAACTTCTCCACCCAAAACATTGAGTATTGTAGCATATTTAACATTTAATCACATTTATATTTTTATGTGCTATAACTGACTTTATTTGAGAATAAATTAGTCTTTCTGATGTTAACAGTCTGGAATAAAACTTAACATCAGCCTCAGATGACTTTTCACTTTCCCTTACATTAAAAAGTAATTGGCTCAATGAAGGCCAATAAATGACAAGTTGTACCTTGGGCAGATGGAGGCGCACAGGTTAATCCACAAAATTTACAAATTGAATGTGGTTCAAACACCTACATTCCAGGATTTAGATTCTTTGTGAATAATGTCTGGTTTTCACTATATTATTCACAAGCCAATAAAAGATAAGGTGGTTGGGGGAAAATCAAGACCAAAATCACAAAGAGTTTGGACTGTTATTGAGGCTGAAGGAAATTCAAAAAATGACTTTTCTCTTATAAAAACCAGCTGTCACCAGTACTGTTACATCTTTAGAGTCTCTTCGCATTTCAAATTAGTCAGTTTCTTAAGTACTGTAATTTCAGAGGAATATAATTTTTAATTAGTATATTGTATTTATAATTGTATTGCAATAAGAAGGGAAAATACAAGGTAGTGTAATGTTGGTATTGAAAGGACAGTGAGAGTCCTAGTTTAGCAAAATCACCCAACCTTTACAAGGCTCTCGTCTTAATTTTTAAAAGCTGTTTTAATGCCAATATAGTCCAGCTGGTTGCAGCAAAGTAGAGAAATTAATAAAGAAGCCAAGTTATGGTGCAAAGTGGCAGAATATTGCCAGGAGAAGTAAGGAAGTTAATATGAGGGTTAGGGATCTGGTTGCACAGCCTGTAAATGGAAAAAATCATAAAGAGAAGAAATGGGGTATTTGGGGATGTTAAGGCACATAGTGGGAAAGAGTAGCATCTACTTGTTGAGTAGAGGGAGCAGAGTCAATTAAGAAGTCAGAACTAGACACCTACAGGAAATGAAACTTATCAATTAAGGGACATATAAAAGACTCTTTTATATATAAGGTATAAAAGACTGATATAAAAGCTTGGCATTCAGACAAATAAGCCATCAATAGACACTTAGAGATAAACCACATTTACACACCATTCAAAAGAGACAATAAAAAGCTAAGAAGGAAGATTAGAACACATCCTCTTCAACAACCAAAACCCAGATAAACAAAGATTAACACCAGACAAATAATCCAGCAGAAAGCAATACCCTAATCAAAGAACTATCAAGGAGAAAATCACAAACACACACATGCATGTGTGTGCGCGCACACACACACACACTATCTGGCAGGATAAGCTTGTGCCGTGATGGCGAACCTATGGCACGTGTGCCACAGGTGACACACGGAGCCATATTGGTGGGCACATGAGCTCAGCTCCGGCGCACATGTGCATGCCTGCCAGCTGTTTTTTGGGCGTTCTCGGGCCACTGGAAGTTGGGAAACAGGCTGTTTCTGGCCTCTGGAGGGCCTCCGGGGGGGGGTGAGGAAGGCCATTTTCACCCTCCCCAGACTCCTAGAAAGGCTCTGGATCCAGGGGAGAGCAAAAAACGGGCTTACTGGGCCCACTAGGCCATCACGTGCCAAAAGCGTGGGGAGCATGGGAGAGGGTTGCGCGTGCATGCGCAGGGGGAGGGGTGCATAGTATTATGGGTACAGGCATGTGCACGCACGTGACCCCTTCCACATTCCCCCCGCTTTTGGCATGCGATGGCAAAAAGGTTAGCCATCACTGAGCTAGTGTATATAAACTGGGAGCAAATCCCACACTCACTAGCACTAAGGACTCCACGCTTCAATCCTAACCTATATATATTAGTTTCTGTTGAAAATACTTTGAAGCTGTGGGTGTAGTCTCAGGCCTAGACAGAGGTCCATAGACAGACAGATAGACACATACACACACACACACAAAGAGAAGAAAAGGCTTAGCTTGGAGGTATAGTTGGAAAAAATGAGAAGTTAATTTGGAAACCAAACAAAGAAAAAGGGAGTAAAGACAATTTGTGAGTCAGTCAGAGATAAAGGGGGGAAAGCGAACAAGTGAAGGGGGAGAGAGGCAATTTGTTTAGATCAGAAGATGGGCTGACAGTTTCATCAGAGAGGGAGTCATCCTGTGGATCAGTAGGGAAAGGTTTAGAGAACTGAGAAGGAACAGATTGAATTCAGGAGGATATCCAGGCTGAAAAGGAGGATTAAGTACCATGAAGAAACTAGGACTGTATATGAGATTTTACAAAGACATTTTTGCTGTAGGCATTGTTTGCAAGAAATGGAGAAAATGGGTTTAAGTATGTATTGTTTTCTTGAAACATATTGTAAATTTAAGGAGAGCATTCTGAGCAAGTCTCCATCCCATTGATTTCAATAGTTTACTGACTGAAAATTATTCCTGTACCTGCCTAATACCGTCCACATATCTATAAGGTTATTATTTTGCTCATTAAAATAGTGAAGTTGCTTTTGTCCGACCATAACTAGAGATACCTACTTTTTTTTTAATTGGATGATCCAGCAGGGAGAGAGGAAATCACCTCTTAGATGCTCTTCACCCACCACCCAAAAGGCTGGTTGAAGGCCAACAAAAGAAGACAGAATTGGTTTCCAGCTGGCCCTGAGCTCTAGTGCCTGAATTTACCTTCCACAATCTTTGGTGTGTGTGTGTGTGTGTGTGTGTGTGTGTGTGTGTGAAATACTGTAAAAGCCTGTAAGAACTGCCTAAAGCCTAGTGCAAAACCAGGGTAGAGACAAGAAACTGAGAGGCAGGAATTCGAAGGACCTTTTGCCAATGGTAAACTGGCCCTCTTGAAGCTTAAACTGCTGAATTCTAGTGTCACAAACCACAAAAATGAAGTTTTGCTATTTGAGCTGTGCAACTGCTCAGCCAAAAGTAAATCTGCTGAATTTAACTGTAGGATTTTTGAGTGCAGCAATAATCTAGGAAAAACATCAAGCTCCATACAAAAGTACTTGTCAAGTCAGAAATCACTAAAATTGGTTCATTAAAACATCAAGGATTAATAGAGCAAAGAGAAAGAAATAGTAATGGGTTTTGTTTAGTTAGAGCTGAAAACATGGGCAAAGTATATCATAACTGTGGTGTCTGACACAACAGCGGTTATTTTTCTAGTATTTTATCACAGAAAGGAAAACAGCTGAATTATATTCCATACAAACAAGTTATGACAAACACAGTAGAGTGAAACTTGAGGGCCCTTCCTCACCATACATTCCTCTTATTATTATCTTTTATCCTTTGTAAGCAATACCTAGACAACTTTTTAGCTGGACACAGAAAAACCCAAGTAGAATAGAGAACAGTAGGAGTGTGAAACTGAAAGTGCTTGCTAATCAGATTAGATTTGCCTACATTCAAATTGGCTTTTAGTGATCATCACACCACATACCTTGTCAAAGAGTATTGAATCATGTTTGGACAGATAAATTTGTCTTATCTCCAGAAGAGAATCTTGATTACTGTATATTGCTTAAAAAGCACCGTCAACTTATTTTTTAGTTTATTTTTTCTGGTATGTTACTGTTTGGGCTTTAGCAATATCACCAGTGAAATCATGTGTGTCTGTTCAATAAAAAAATCAGACATTAAAAGCATGCAATATTTAGTATTGTGACTCTATTTTTTCCTATTTTTTAAAATCATGAATGCAGCTCTGAGTGTCCTAAGTATATTTCTTTATAATTTTTTATGTTTTGTGATGCAGAAAATATATTTAAGCATCCCAACTGGTGCTACATTTTTCAGCAAAGACTTGAAGTCTCCATATCCCACGGTATCATGAAAAAATGAATGAATTTGTGTTGTTGCTATATTTTTAAAGCATTAAATTGGCTAAAGCAACACAATATTGTTGTTTTGCGTTTGCGGTTTTCTTTTTCTTAATTGAATTTTATATGCTGCCTGAGGTCGAAGCGATTCTTTTTTGCATAATTTTGTGGTTTCTTTTTCAAGAATTATTAACAATGTGAAATGCTTTTTTTTATTCAAATGTTGTAGATTTATATGGATAATTGTTGTAAATTGCAAAAGTGATTGCAGCAGGACCATAAAAATCAAATACAGTGTCTGCTTTCTAGGAAATAAATCCCATAGAGATCAGTGAGAAAAATTAAAATTGGTTTAGTTTATTGATTTTGGTGATGGCTCATGAGAAAATAAATCACTTACAAGTAAATCACTAATGAAGAGTTAATCTATAATGAAGAAATTAAAAAAAAAACCACAACCACTGTTGTTGCAAAATATAGATCTTTCTTCTAGACCTGGGATGGCAAATCTATGGCATGCGTGCCACAGGTGGCATGCAGAGCCATATCGGTGGGCACACAAGCTCAGCTCCAGCGCACATGTACACACTGGCCAGCTGATTTTTGTGGCTTCTGGGCCCCCTGGAAGTCGGCAAACAGGCCATTTCCGGCCTCTAGAGGGCCTCCAGGGAGGTGGGGAAGACTGTTTTCCCCCTCCCCAGGCTCCTAGAAAGGCTCTGGAGCCTGGGGAGGGTGAAAAATGGGCCTACCAGGTCCACCGTGCCATCACGTGCCAAAAGCGGGGGAAACATGGGGGGGTCACGCACACATGTGTGGGGTGGCGCGCATAGAATTATGGGTGTAGGCACGCATGCGCATGACTCCCCCGTGCTCCCCCCACTTTTGGCACGCGATGGCAAAAAGGTTAGCCATCACTGTTCTAGACATAATAATGAAATGTAGCCAATACAGTGAAAGTACACCTTGAACATTGAGTCCTATAAATGTTACCATCTGTGAACCTATGTGCCTCAAACTTTTATTTCTTAACATAAATTTGGGCATTATTTTTATATCTCTTCTATTCAGCTAACCCATTGATAATTAGCTCTAATTTTAATGGTTTTTCCACTTTGATATATTCAATTTATAGTATTCTATTTCAAAGCCTTTATTGGTATTCTACAAAATAAATGTAACTTGTAACTCATAAAGCACCTTATAACTAAAGGAGCCTGAGTGGCGTAGCAGGCTAATGCCTCCTATTAAGGCAGCATTTAACATCCAGCTGCCTGCAATTACTGCAAGTTCTAATCTCACCAGGCTCAAGGTTGACTCAGCCTTCCATCCTTTCTAAGGTGGGTAAAATGAGGACCCGGTTTGTGGGGGCAATAAGCTGACTTTGTATAAATATACAAAAGTATGAAGGCTATTGCTTAACGCATTGTAAGCTGCCCTGAGTCTCCGGAGAAGGGCGGCATATAAATATAAATAAATTTTAAAAAATAAAAATAAAGGTCATTGGCAATTTATGGAGCGTCTTACATTCCATTTCATTTTTTTCTGTTTCGCTTGTGGTACCTACTGACTCCTGCAAGGGCCCTTCTGGAGCCCTGAAAGTAATTCCATTGCATTTTACATGCTTGGATCAGTGGGTTATAGCCATCCAAACTCTCTTTTCTTCATCCCCCCCCCCCCCCCCGAATAACAATCCTGTGAGTAGAGTGGAGTCAAGAGAGAGCAAATGTCCACGCTCCCAATGAACTTGTATGGCTGAGGGTGGACTTGCATCTGAGTCTTGAGCACAGACCATGGCCAGGTCTCTGAATATAGACACAAGTTTCAAGATTTGTCTGGATGGCATTTTTTAAAAGCTACAAATGCAAATCCTAAACCAAGTCTCCCTTGAGCAAAAATCAAAATGATGATCCTGTTAAAAAGGGTTTCTGTTGAAACTAGAATTAATCAGGTTATTTTAGAATAGCAGTAAGATTTATTATTCAACAGAATGCAAGTATTGCCCTGTCTAATCCACTGCTGGCTGTCTCCACTCAGGACACACCACCATTTATGATTAGAGTAGCACTATAATAATAAAGCAATGTATAGAAAGTATATTCTTCTGACAAATTGCTCTTTTGCTTGTAAGCGATAGAAGCCCAGATGGTGCCTTAACCATTTTAGCAATTTTAGATTCAGCTGCAACTCTGTTGCTGAATGTGCACCTCTAAGAATAAGTGCCAATCAAAGGCTCTGTGTGTGTGTGAGAGAGAATGTGTGTGTACATGTACGTGCATGCATGCCTGTGTGTAGGTTTGTGATGATAGATATGCATTTAATAGGTTGTTAGTAATAAAGAAAGTGCTGTTGCAGTGACAAAATGACAAAAAGCCACTTCCACCTGACATTTGGACTTATTCCCTTAAGATGAAATTGCTTTACTTTATAGAATCCTATGCTTAAAATAGTTAAGCAATAACACCATGTAATACTGTAAATCGCATTAAAAAGAAAAATCATGTATTACATGGTGTTTTGGCTTAAATATTTTACGTAGGTATCAGCTTGCCAAGAAATATTCAGTTATTTAGCAAAATAAAAGTCTAACAGTTAAAATGTTTAGAGAGAGGGGCAAGAGCTGGTGGTATACACCGAGCCGCAGAATTGCATCTCAAGTAACTACCATCAATGGCAAATAGCACCCATATGAATTGGCATGAGACTGTGTTGAATTCAAGCATCCCTTGGCCAAGATCATGCACAAGAAGGCAACGTTTTTCAGGGCATCCTTTGAATTTATGGAAAGGATTTAGAATTCTTTCTTTATTATTTATTGGCCAAGTGTGATTGGACACACAAGGAATTTGTCTTTGGTGCATATGCTCTCAGTGTACATAAAAAGAGAAGATACATTCATCAAGACTCATAAGGTACAACACTTAATGATAGTCATAGGGTACAAATCAGCAATTGAATCATACTAGGAAACAATCAATATAAATTGTAAGGATGCAGCAATAGGTTACAGTCATACAGTCGTTAAGTGGGAGGAGATGGGTGATAGGATCACCTTCAGGATTTAGGATCATCACCAGCCAAGAAGCTCTAAGCTGGCTGAGGTTTGGCTCTGATCTAACAAAGATGACCTTCTCTTGACTTTCCCCTTGACCACCATTTTCTGGCTCTTTTGCTGACATTGTTCAATTCTGATGGCGAAGCTTTCCAGCAGATTAAGTCAGTTGTCAGGAACCGCTTGTAAATCAGAAAAGCATCTCAGTTGAAAGAAGTGAGGTGGGTCTACTTTTAACCTGCATTGAGTAAACAGGACGGCCTTATAGGACAGAGGGAAGATCTGCTACTGAGAAATAAAACTTGATCTAGGTCAGCAAAGTGGTTTATAAAAACACTTTAGACAGTCCCTCCATCCCCATTTTCATAATAGGAGGGAGAAAGGGAAGCACAGTCAGACTGGCACGATTCTAATAGCCTTTCTAATAAAAATAACTTGAAAAAGACAGAGACCGTGAAGACTTGTCTCTCTGATAGGCCAGTGAGTCCACTTTTTAAAAAGCCCAATAATAAAAAATATCCCTGGAATGGGGGCGGGGGGGGGGAATGGGGGACGGACAGCCACAGCCACTCAGTCCTGTCAGGGTTGAGTCAAAGTCTTTCCACCCATCCAAACACTTTCAGGCCATTGGGCCATATGAATGAATGAATGAATGAATGAATGAGTGAGTGAGTGAGTGAATGAGTGAATGAGTGAATGAATGAATGAATGAGTGAGTGAGTGAATGAGTGAATGAATGAATGAACGAGTGAACGAGTGAGTGAGTGAGTGAGTGAGTGAGTGAATTTCCCTTCTCATCCTAAAATCTACACCTCTGACAAGTTCCTTTAGGAAAAAAAGGATTTAATCTGAACAAAACCTCTCCCCCAGATCTGATTTCTGTTTCTTCGCCTGCCTGGCTCAGTCGGAACGTGCTAAAAGTTCGCTTGGAACAAAAGCACAGAACACGTTTGAACACTGACGCGCGCCTTCCTTTCTCCCCACCCCCCACCCCCGAAAAAGAAAGGCACGATGTTTCAATTAGTTGTCGGTTCCCGGGGTCTCTCTTCCAAAAGGGCGAGTCGCAAAAGAGGCAGAGCACTTCGCTTTCGAGGAGGGAGGGAGGCCGGCGTGGTGGTTGGGGGGGTGGTGGGGCTTTGAGCCTCGAGTGGACCGCGCGAGCAGCGGGGTTACGAGCGCAGCTGCGGGTTGGGGGGCCCCCGTCATCACTGCGCACTCCTCGCCTCCCTGGCAGAGATCCAGTAACCATGGGTTACCCTATCAGTCAGGGGACCCGCTGCCTCCCCTCTGCCAAAGCTCTATAAAAGGGACCCGTCCGGGAAAGGCGGCGAGGAGGCAGCCCCAGAGAAGGCGCCGCTCCCGCCGCTGATAACCCTTTTCCGCACGCCGCGGCGCAAAGGCTGTCGGACATGGCTGTCGGATTCCGGCGCTGCCAGCTCGCCCTGATCTTCTGGGCCGCCCTCGGAGGGGAGAGCAGGTTCTTCGAGGTGAGCGTCCCCTCCCCGTTCTCCGCCCGGACCCCTTCCACGCCGAGGTGGCCCCTGTCCTCGCGCCCTCCCCTTTGGTCATCTTTGAATCGGCATAGCGCTGGAAGGGACCTCGGAGGTCTTCTAGTCCAACCCGCTGCTCGAGCGAGAGACCCTGTACCCTCCCCATTGCGCTAAGAGCCTTGGGTGGCCCCTTCTGCGCCCCTCGGAACTCTTCTGTCTTTTGTGTCTCCAGGGGCGGCAGGACGCCTTCGCGGACGGGCCGGTCCTGCTGTTCAACCAGGAGCTGAAAAGGCAACTTTCGGGCGAGCAGATCTACCGTCGGACGTTGCGTGAGTTTCTTCCGGAGGCGGGCGGCGCGGCCAATGAAGCTCGGGCGGACGAGCTCGGGCGGACGGGACGGGACGGGACGGGGCGTGTGTGTGTGTGTATGCGTGTGTGATGGGAACTGTAATTCTCTCGCTGCCGGGGAAGCTGTAGGTCAGAAGGCGCTGCTGCTACCGATGTCCGCACGCCGCAACTTAAAAAGGTTAGACGTGAGTTCAAACGACCTCGATCCCACCCTAGAATGAAAACGGGAGCCGGTGTGTTTGCCCCAAAGTTGCTGGGTGCGGTAAAACTTAAGCAGAGACGGCTTGTCGCAAGTGAGAAACGACGAAAAATCGTCCTGGTGCCCTTTCAAAACGCCAGTTTTGGTAAGAGTGCAAATTCAGCTGTGGAGCTGTGCGCGGAGTGCTTTCCCAGAGTGATTGGCCGGAGCGGAAAACTTTCTGAGAGCGACCGATGCTTCGCTTTCTGTGGGATTCCATCTCCTGGACTGTGTTTCTGTTGCCAACGTCGCCTGGAAAAGGGGGATCAGAACTTCCTTTTTGTGGGGGTTTCATGAATATTGCCAAAATAATGATCCAAAGGTGCTTTTTCAAGAGGCAAATTGGACTGTCTGTTTTTTTCTTTGAAGACCTTTTTGCTTCTTGGATGCAAGAAACTGAAGCTGCTTGGATGAAATTGCTATTCAGCTGAAGAAGATTCTTAGATGAGAAGTGAAGTGTCTTCAGAGAAAAATCAGGAAGTCCAGTTGCCTCTTGAAAAAACACCTTTGGGACAGCCATGACCTGGATGACTGGGAATCTCCATAAACGTTGCCAAAATAAGTTTTGAATAAGTGATTTCAGAGATAGATAATGTGAAATCTCTGCTCTTGGAACTGCCAACCAGAAAGAAGAAAAAGTTTATGGTGGTTTATTCAGATGGCTGGCTGGGGAATAGCAGAGGATGCATGTGACTGAGAGAGTAGTCGAACCTTCTCCAGTCTGATGTCTTTTGGACAATCAGTTGTCTGGTTGCACCTGGTTGCACCTGGAGGACATTGCTAACGTCTGAAGCTAGATAAAAGAAAATAATGATGAAGTTCTCTTTTCAGTGCGGTTTCCACCAGTGGAGGAAGGTGCAGTAGAAGAGAATATAATGATAGGAGAAAAAGTTGTGGGTGGGATATAGATAGTGGTAGCAATCTGTACTGGGTGTCTCAGGAAAGGAAAATAATGGCTCTGCATAACTTAGGTTGTCTCACTTGTGGATTGGGAATGGTTCCAGCTTCCTAGGAGATATCAGTTGGTACTTTGGAGCTGAGAGGAGATACCTTTAAATATGTTTTCATGAGTGGTCTCCTTCCTCATGACTAAATGCATGGCAAGGCTGAACCTGTAACAGGTTCCAAAGCTTGCTCCTGACTCTGAGTTCAAATTAAGAGCGAGAGGCTCCTTCCTGGGAGCAAAATTCCAAGCTATCTTTCCCCAGATGCCTTCTGTAGGTATGGGGTTTCAGTCCCCCAAATGTCTGCGCCACTCAGCTGCAAGGGTCTAACTAAGATGGGGAAGGATGCCAGAAGCAATGCTTTTCAGGGAGGATTGTGGTGAGGACCTGAGAGGATCTCCGTGTCCTATGCCAAGTATGAAATGGCAATGAGGCATGAAGGCTCTTTCCATTGCTAGCCCAATATCTTTGTTTAGCAGTGCAACAAGAAGGGAAGCAGTTGGCATAAGGAAAAAAAATATAGAAAACACGGGATTCAGAATAAGATGAGTTGCAAGAGAAAAGGATTGTAGAAATGCAGTGAAAAGCTTCACTGGCTATCAAAATTAACTCTTAAGAGCTGTGATGGCAAAGTGGTTAGAATGCAGTACTGCAGGCTACTTCTGCTGACGATTACCAGCAGTTCGGCACTTCGATTCTCACCCGCTCAAGGTTGACTCAGCCTTCCATCCTTCTGAGGTCAGTAAAATGAGGACCCAGATTGTTGGGGGCAATATGCTGTCTCTGTAAACCGCTTAGAGAGGGCTGTAAAGCCCTGTGAAGCGGTATATAAGTTTAAGTGCTATTGCTATTGCTATTATGCCATGTAGCCAAATATAGTTCACTCTCATGGGTGTGTTACTTAGTTCTCCAAAGGCTCATCTCTCTTGACATTCCCTCTGTTTCTTTACAATACCTCTGTCTCATTCTTTTAACTGGCATCTCAGGGATTAAATAGAGACACTAATTCATGCAACACTTAGACATAGTACTAAATTACAATGTAATTTGTGTGGTTTTGGCTTGGTGTATTACATGAATATGCCATTGTAGTTTGTATATCACATTTTATGGCTGCCTTAGCACATTGCCTAAACCCAGCTAATTGTGGAGTGTAGCAGTTACGATTCAACAAACCATGACTTACCATAATGTATGAATCCACTCTATCGCTGATACATGTCTGTTTTACATGAGTAACAGAATGCAGACTTTAAAATTTTTTGGAAAAGGAAAGAAAAGAAAGTATACAGCTTGCCTGCTGTTGCATGACTGTAATATTACCTACTTCCAGATTTTTTTTCTGACACCTTCCATGGCACAAAAACCACCTGAGCAATTTCTGTATTCCCACCTTCTCACCTTTACCCCATCCCCATTCCACAAATGAGATAAGCTTAAGCCATCTTCTCTACTTCATGTTAAAGTAATGCTTTTTTTCCTTTTGCCTATCTATCCTCTCCTGGGTTGGAAAATCCAGTTATTCCAGGTGGATGTCAGGTACTTGCAGTGATTTGAAATAAAGGTAAAGGAAGTAGGAAATGAATCAGCAGTGGAGGTGGCATTGGCAGCATTATCTGCAGGAGCTTTCCTTACACTTTTCTGACATAAGCAGCCTTGCAAGCTCCACCCCATTAGTATGTGAATGTGATATAATAATGCATGTATAAAAAGGGGTGGAGTTTGCAGTGCAAATCTGCTTTCATCCTCCTCACTTGAATGCTACAAGGGTGGATGGGAAGTAGTTCAGCTCAGAAGTGAGTTTATGACCTCTCTGTATTATTGTTTATTGCCATAAAAGCAGAATGAGAATGTAAGGAAAAGAAACTTACTCCTGTTTCTTTCATGAAGAAGAATAAGAAAGCCACAGTTCCAATCTCATATGGCTTCAAGCTATGATTTTCTTGTTAAACTTATCCAGATTAGCCCACCAAGCACTCTCGGAAATGCTATATAAATGCTATGCCAATTTACACATTGTGCAGATACATTTATAATTGTACATCCTTTTGAGAAGAAATCACATCCAAGGAAGTTGGAAGATCCAGACTTGATGGCACATAATCATTCAATCAGCTAGTCATTTCCAAGATGTAAATTCAAAATCTTTTGTCCCCCGTTTTCTTCTGAGCCAGGAGCCTGTGAGCTTGGGGACTTGTGTTTCCAGAATTGGGAAGAATCACTTTGTTCTTGAATGACAGTCAAAAGCTGACATCAATTGCACCTTTTGGTAATAAAGCATTTAGCTCCCAATTGCCATTTAAGAGGCGAGTATTTAAGCTCAGAGCTGTAGAATTTGAATTTTCTTGCTTTTCTCTCCTGCTTTTTGGAAGCATCAGGCTCAATGTAAGAAAAACCCAAAAGCTTTTGCACATTCTTTTATGTCATTTTAATTAATCCTAATAAAGGCATAATAGGAGCTTAGACTTTTGTTTCCTGATAATGGGCACGGAATACAGATTAATGTGCCCCCCCTGACTCTCCTCCCATGAACTTTCAAACCCATATGGAGAAGGAAGGAAGGGAAGGGTTTTGTCTGATGAGATTTAAAAATGACAGTAAAAACTAAGAAGGCGGCTTAGGGAAAAGAAAATATTCGAGTCTGTAATCCTAATGACTGGGGTGAAGGTAGGGGGTTGAAATTTGCAAAGGTAGTGATTGGGAGAATAATATGGTTCTGCACATGTTTTCCATTTGTTTCTAAAAGAGTGCTTCTTTTAATGTTTACCATACAGTTTTGTATGTTTATTTGTATCCAAATGGCAGAAAGTTGTCTCACCAATTTGGGAACATAATTAAGCAATCTGGGAGCTACCTAAGCTGACTAGAGAGTCTGGATGCAACTTTCCAAGATTTCTTTCTGAAGTCTTCTATAGCTCTATCTGCCAGGGATTGAATGTAGAATCTTCTTAAAAATTAAACAGCATACTGAGAATGATGGCTTTTATCAAAAAGGGACATTTACATATAATCGGCACATTTGTGAGTTACATTTATCTTGTTTTTAGTAAAAACATGTAAAAGTGCCTTGACCTAGGAATTATTTAGCTACTGACTTCTTCTTTATAATATGAGCTTAACATTATTGTTTTTTAATAGTTTTTATTGAATATTTTACATTTTTAAAACCAAAAACATAATAGAAAAAGACAAAAAACAAAAAAAGACCAAAAAAAAGGAAAAACACACACATACACCAAACAGTAAAATACAAAACATAAATAACAACGTTATATAATATTTTACAACTGTCTGCATCGACAATTATCTTTACTTTTAAATTCAATCATCCCAATCATTCTCCTATTCCTGTATAACCATATTGAACATTCTTATAAACTAAATTGTTATATATACTTACATCCTATTTATTAACATAGTGCCTTGACCTAGGAATTATTGTTACTCGTTTTTATATTGTGTGATTTTTGGAAGATTACATGTGTATTGTTTTTAAGATTGTTAAAAGCTGGGATTCTTTCAATAATGTCAAACAGATAATTGTCTTTCATTTTGCATGCACACAGCTTCTCTCTTCAATATTCCCTGCCCTTGAATCTGACATGTGAAAAGAGATTCCTCCCCTAAGAAAAAGGAATTGACTTGCTTCTATTCTTGTCTGCAGGATGTCTTGACATGCTAAGTATAGAAGGGCAGTTCACCTTCACCGCAGAGCAACCCCAGATGCATTGTGCAACATTCTTCATAGGAGAACCAGAGGAGTTCATCAGTATAGATTTTGACTTTGTCAACATTGATTGTCAAGCTGGAGATTTCTTGAAAGTAAGAGGTTGTCTGCTGACTGAGAGTTTCTATATCAGACAGGGGTGAGGGAATGTACACCACAAGTTAACTTTTCTTTTATAAAAAAAACAAGATATATTTGGCACTGGTAAAGTCAAAAAATCAAAATAGAAGGTAATGCTTTAGATGTCGCATTTGAGGTTTCCAGACATGGTGAGTGGAATGAGGTTGGCTTTGGATGCAAAATCCCCCTCTACAGTCTGCTTCTGATAGCCTTGCTACTTAATACCATGAATTTTATTTTTGTTTATTCATTCCACTTACATCTTGTTTTCAAGGATACACACAGTTTCCCCTTTTTTTCATTTTTTTTTAGCAGAAAGCCTGGCAGGTAGACCAGCAGTTATGGCTGGGTAGAAATTTAAACTCATCAGCTGTAGCCCAACCCTCAACCATTGTACCACAGTGTCTTTCATGAGTTTGAGATTCAGTAGGGAATATATTATTTTATTTATTTATATTTTATATTTATATTTATATGCCGCCCTTCTCCGGAGACTCAGGGCGGCTTACAATGCATTAAGCAATAGCCTTCATACTTTTGTATATTTTATACAAAGTCAGCTTATTGCCCCCACAAACCGGGTCCTCATTTTACCCACCTTAGAAAGGATGGAAGGCTGAGTCAACCTTGAGCCTGGTGACAATTGAACTCGCAGTAATTGCAGGCAGCTGGATGTTAAAAGCTGCCTTAGTAGAGGCATTAGCCTCCTACGCCACTCAGGCTCTTTTAATAATGAAATTAAGTATTTAAGTATGTAGAATTAAAATACTAACAAAACATTGTTAGAACTTCTGCAGACAATAAAGGTAGAAATAAAGAAGGAAGCTGACAGCCCACAGAAGATATGGTTGTAGGAAAGATACCATAAATTTATCATAATACTTTATACATTTGCCAGAGTTAAAGTATTGCAAGAAACTTTGTTCTGTTGATACAATAGATAGAGAGAACTTGCTGTTCTTTGGCTATTGTTACATTAGCATATTATCTGGAGAAATAATTGCATTTTCTAGGATAAATGCAGCATAGGAAACCATCACCTCTTTACCCAAAACATAACTCTAAAGTGAAGTCCAATCTGTAGATCATGTGAGGCCCCAAACCCAAGAGTGATACCAGAGTCTTTCAAGCTGAGTTCTTCATTGTTTCTACACCTATAAGACAGAATCTTGCCAAACTGAAGCTCTCTACTGTCTGCATTTACCATATACTTCACCCTCTTTCTTTCACCCAAAATATCTGGACTGGATTGTCTCTTTTTCCTTTGTAATGCATCCCCTCCACCCTGGGAATCCATTCTACTACATTCCATCACAGATAACCACCATACACCATGCATTTGTTGCTTGAAAATCAATTGTCTGACTTATCTTTAAATGGAATTTATTAGTAATCCTAAAATAATATAATCAACACTCAGGTCAAAATGTCTGTTTCTTTAATTTCATCTAATGTGAACATTTTAATTTCCTTGGATCTGCAACATGAAGGATCTCACATGTTTGTTTGAAGAATAAAGGGATGATTAGAACAAAAAGCGGTTATTTTTATTCACCTTTAGAAACATTAACTGTAAAATTGCCATTCTACAAAGTCAAGTGGCAGTTGCATCATTTTTAATCTCCAAGAATACCACTAGATTTCATATGGGTCCTTAGATGGCCATAGCCCAGAGTTTTGTTTCTCTGTCTGGGTTCCAGAAATCAAAATTAAATTGGTCAGTGAAAGTTTTTCTGGAAGGTGGTAGGTATTTTCACCACATTCCTTGTTGGTAGTCATTTTATGAGAGTTCTTAAAACATGGTTTCAACATTCCAAAAGTATTTTCTAGCTCCCAAGGTTTAGGCACCTCAACCGGAGTATATGCATAGTTGGCTGCTTGGCTCAATAATGTTTGGATCAGGACCCCTGAGGAGAATGCATGGTCTGTAGAGCTGGAGTGAAGGGAATCAGCATCTGACACTGCATATTGATCACTCTGCTTCAAGTTTAAATGTCAGGTTTAGAAACACATCTTTCATAATTAAGCCCAATTATTAAAACATTTGAAGTAGAAACTACAGAGAATGTCAAAGTGATTATTATTAGTGCATGAAGTGATGACTTATAATAGATGTTAATGCCAAGTCATGTGTGCAGCAGATTGGTGAAATTCATGGATTGGCATGAGATATAAGAGAGGTCCAAAGCCTACAAGACATTCTTCCTATAATGAAAAGAGTCAGTCTCTTTTTACTTCATTAACTAGCATTAAACTCACTAAAAGGAATAATCTGAAAATGAGAACATGCATGTTCTTATCCATATTTATGCCAATAATGTGATGCCAATAATACTAGTATGAACAATAGCAATCAGTCAAATTATGAGCAATGTGTTTGGATTTAAAATTTAATATGAAACATAAGGAACAAAGAATTTACTTTAATGGACAAATTGTGATTTGTCTCTTTTTGATTTTGGAGGCAGAATGTCCTCAGTCTGGGAATTGCAGTCTCAGTAAATATGGAAGGCATCAAGATGAGGAAATCTGATATTAAATCTCTTCTATACTCCTACATCCCTCTAGGTTTTTGATGGCTGGATACTGAAGGGTGAGAAGTTTCCTAGCTCTTCAGATCACCCTCTCCCCACTTCTGAAAGGTATAGAGATTTCTGTGAAGCTGGAGCTAGCCCAACCACCATCAGGTCATCTCAGAATGTTGCCATGATCTTCTTCAGGATTCAGGATGCAGGGAACGGATTCACCTTAACAATAAAGAAGCAGCCTAATCTTTTTCGTAAGCTTGTTTTCATTTTATCTTCGGAAATGGCTGTGATTTCTGAGAAGGGGAACAATTCAGCCAAGCTGTGATCAAATAAATAGGAATAGTATAGGTACTGATTCAGCAAAGGCTCAATCAGCTTGACTATGTTTTCTTACCCATAATGGAGACTAGTTGCCTTCTTCTCTAGAATGTTTCCGACTTCCCAGTTTACTCTAGACTGGCAGTCTTCCATTCTATCCAAGTTCATTCCTCTGTTTTGTTTTTTTTTTGTTTTCATTTTTAAGAACAACCATGATTGGCTAGGTCAGTGATTCTCACTGCGGACCCCTGGGGGAAACTGCAATGTCATCATAAGAGATCTACGAAGATTTGAAGAAATGTTATGTTTTAAATATTGAATTAAGTCTTAGGGGTCCATGGCCACAAAAGATATTTAAAGGGGGTCCGTGGTGAAGAAAAGTGAACCACTGGGTTAGGTGCTGCAACTTAACTGGGTCATGATCAGATGACAATGGAGGATCAGATGCTCTCAGTGTACATAAAAGAAAAGATACGTTCATCAAGAATCAGAAGGTACAACACTTATTGATAGTAGTAGGGTACAAATGATACAAGTAACAAAATTATAGTCATACAGTCCTAAATGGAAGGAGATGGGTTGTGGGAACGATGAGAAGATTAATAGTAGTGCAGACTTAGTAAATATTTTGACAGTGTTGAGGGAATTATTTGTTTAGCAGAGTGATGGCGTTTGGGAAAAAACTGTTCTTGTGTCTAGTTGTTCTGGTGTGCAGTGCTCTATAGTGTCATTTTGAGGATAGGAGTTGAAACAGTTTATGTCCAGGATGCGAGGGGTCTGTAAATATTTTCTCATCCCTCTTTTTGACTCGTGCAGGCCCTCAATGGAAGGCAGGTTGGTAGTAATTGTTTTTTCTGCAGTTCTAATTATCATCTGAAGTCTGTGTCTGTCTTGTTGGGTTGCAGAGCCAAACCAGACAGTTATAGAGGTGCAGATGACAGACTCAATAATAATAATTTATAAGATGAACTGGCAAAAAAGAGTAGGCAAATTCACTGACTTTTTTTAAAAAAAACAACAACATCCTTTTTCCTATCCTGCCAGTGTAGGAACAATTTAGGTTACACGCTTTGATACTGAGAACTCTTAAATTCTCTGAACACTGGAAGCTATTTGCCACTATGGGTTTTTTCCCCTACTACATGACATAGCACATTCAATATTATTTCAGTAAAATCGGCCAATAAGCAATGGTTATTTTATGTTGCTGTCAGTGTGATATTTGCAACCCTAAATTGAAAAATGTGTGCCTGATTTTTAAATGGAGAAACTGTTGGAAGACCTCAGCACAGCTGATTAGCATCTTATCTGTGTCGGTGCCAAGACCTCCTCAGATTAAAAAGTCTGCATTCCTTTTTAGTGAACAAATTGTGACTCAGTAATTCTGTATCTTCCCCCTGTACTAAAGCTTGCAATATCATCTCCCAGACTCCAAGTGGAAGGTTTACGATGATTGTTCCTCATCAGCATCGGAATTGCAGTTTTTCCATTATCTACCCAACATTGATAAAAATATCTGATCTTAGCCTGGGGCATCTGCAGGGCTTTCACTTGAAGGTGAGTTTTCAGTTTCTTCCTTATACATCTGCTACACTACAGTTACACGATTCAGCAAACTTTCTGCTAGTCCTTATGGCCACATCTGGCCTATTTTTCCATTTGTTCCCTCTCTCCTTATCTTTCTTTGATGTTAACTCTGGAAGGCAGTACCCATCTGTGGATTTGGAAAATCCCATCCTCCTGTTTAGTACAGATCATAAAAAAGGACAAAATAATTTCTGAACTATATTCTTGCATATGGGGAGATCTCGTAATTTGACATAAATAGCAGAGTTATTAGCAGAGTTATTATATAGTACAAACCCACGAAGTGGTTATTTGTTTTTGGCTTAGCATGATGTTTAAATAATCATCACTTAAATGGGACAAGGACAGCTATCATTTACTACATTCTTGCTCCAAAAGCTTCCCATATTCGTGAATTCTGCATTTGGAAATCTTAAAGAGCTTCTTGAATTTATATGCCTTTATGCGATCTTTCATTTAACGCTCACTTGCCTGATTTTTATAGAAACTAGCAGTTTCTTTTATTCCCTTTTGTGTGTAAGAGTGAGTTGATTTTTGTTAGGCTCTCTGGGAATGCACGGAATCTGAATGAGAATCTTTGCACTATCCCCTTTGCTAGTAATAGTGATGGGAAACTTTTGGGCTTGGTGTGTAAAAAATTAAAGAAAATGCTTAACTGGACTCTGCTAGCCTGTCACCCCATCCCAGACAAAAGAGAAACAATTCATAACAAAGAGTTGCTTTGGATAGTGAAATGGGTGGCATATCAATTTAAGACACCTATACTATAAATACCTATATACGGTACCTATACAATTGTTTGACTCAAAAAAAATGCCAATCTGAAGCAGCTCGAGGTCACACAAAGTCTGGAAACTAAGGAGAATGTTCTTGCATGCCTTTCCAGCCTCTGAGAAGAGTGGAAAAACACACCCTGTTGTTGCTTATTTTTTGGAGGCTTCAGAGCGGAGCCCTTTTGTGTGCTTTCCAGAGGGTCCAAAGTCCAGGTGGACAGCACAACACATTCCTGTGTGGCTTCTGGAGACTCTGAAAATCATGTGGGACCTTCCTGCATTTTGGGGGAGGTTGCGGAAGTCGCATGAGAAATGTAATGTGCTCTCACACGGCCCCTGGACCCTCTGGAAGTTGTGCGAGAGCCTCCAAGAACCTCCCAGAATTATGTGAGAATGTTCTTGTATGATTCTTGAATGGTCCAGAGGCCCCTCAAGAGCAGGGCCCTCTCACATAACTTCCAGAGAGTTTAGAGGCTGCATTCTCATGTGCCTCTAGGTTTGTCACCAAAAATGTCATGGCATATCACTTGCGACATGCGTGCCACAGATTTGCTATCACCGGCTTACAGCAATCTTTGTGAGTTCTCAGTATTTTGGGGGTGGGCAGATGATTACAAATCTACTTTGAACTACTTTGGAAAGATTGAAAGAGAACTTCACTGATCAAAACTAAAACACACTTTATTGTTTTGCATGAGCTTATAAATCTCATTTGCTAAAATAAACGTGCATTTTAAATTATCCATTTAACATGGTTTCATGTCCTTCTGCTTTTCCTTGTGCACAGAAACCAACTGCTGGTTGCAGAGGCACTGGAGATTTTATGGAGTTGCTGGGAGGAAATGGGTTAGACCCTTCTAAGATGCTTCCATTGGCTGATCTTTGCCATTCTTTCAGTGGCTCTGGTAATCTCTTGTGTTAATGCTTCTTGTTCAAATATTTCCTCAAAGTGATACAATAAGGCTACCATATCTGCAAAATGCCAGATAACCTTTAGAGGGCAGCAAAGAGGAAGGCTATACTTTGTTTTCTTTTAATAGACATCCAGATTTTGGCAGTCCAAGTATAGACACTGTAGATTAAAAAAAAAAGATAATTATATGGATTGATTGCTTAGGATTTTCAGCTTTCCAGTAAAAAAAAAACACATGACGAAGTGTATTAGAGAGAAACAGCTTTTCTGATATTTATTTGCATCCTAATTTATGCCATTGTGGTCTGCTTAATCAATCTCATGGCTTCAGATGCACTGCAAATACAACTCCCCAAAAACTTTTTCCAACAAATCTAGACAAGTCAGAATGTCATGCATTTTTTGTATTAAGGAATTTGTTGTTGTTAGTTGTGAAGTCGTGTCTGACCCATTGCGACCTCGTGGACAATGTTCCTCCAGGCCTTCCTGTCCTCTACCATCCTCTGGAGTCCATTTAAGCTCACGGTATTAAGGAATGACATGGTATTAAAACTTCTTTGGACATTTACTTCTCATGACTGGGATTAATACAAAAGACTGGCAATGTGTATTGAAAAAATAAGGTCTTATCTTGTGGAAAGAGTTTTGCTTAGCTGATGACTCAAGGCCTGAGTGGGTATCAATCAGTCAGTGTCATCATTGCTATGTGAAGATGGTCTCATAAATAGAGCAAAGTGGGAAACTTGAAGATACACAGACTTCATGCAGTCCCTAACATCTCTTTTGCTATTCCATGCCTAACCCTGCCTAATCCCAATTGCCATATAGTATTTGGTTCCTTTTGGAGTCAGAAAACATGAAAAGGTTGTAGCGTATTAGAAAATAAGACCCACAGACATGCCATCTTCTGCAAACTCTGTCCACTATCTAAAAAAAACAATAACTCATGTCCATACCCAAGTAAACTGTATAGCCTCATTCTCCTTGTATTATTGTTCCCACCCATCATGGCACTTAGAGCCTTTTGGCCCTGAAAGTCTTCGTTCTCAAATCTAGATCCAATGTATGCAGCATGAAGATGCAGGAAGACCTAGCTCAGCTAAATACCCATACAGTGTTTTTCTCTTCTATGCAATTTAGCGAGGCTTAATCTTTTCTATCTGAGAGTTGTAAATGATGCTGAGTGTAATCTATTTTGCTTCA
This sequence comes from Ptyas mucosa, assembly GCA_012654045.1. Lineage (NCBI taxonomy): Eukaryota > Metazoa > Chordata > Lepidosauria > Squamata > Colubridae > Ptyas > Ptyas mucosa. The sequence continues at coordinate 44,417,187 of WNWU01000002.1, forward strand.
AACAAACAAAAACCTTCACAATCTTTTCAGTACCATTCACTGCCGGTTGTTTCTGCCTTCTTCTGCTATTTTTGTAGATACAATGAATTTTATCTTTCAGGAAATCAAGTACAATATAGCTCACATGATGAAATATTATTATGTGCGTTCAAATTTGGTTTAATGGGTGTTAATAAAGACAAATTAAACACACTTGATATAAGGAAGGTGCCTCTAGAATTAGTGCCTCAAGAATTATTCTTTTCAATCAGAGATCCTATAAAGAACATTACATTGTTGTCATATTATATTAGTTAAATTAGTCATACACTGATCTTACTGAGGTCAGATTAGACCATTTCAGAATAAAGGCAATGAATCCAGAATAGGAAAAATATTATCCAACCTTATTTTGAAACCATCAATGAAATCAGTGTGAAGCAGGGGTGAAACGTAAAATTTGTTACTACCGGTTGTGTGGGCATGGCTTGGGGGGATTAATGTGACTGGGTGGGCATGGCGAACTTTTTTTTTTAACTTTTCAAAGCATTTTTTCTAATGCTTTGAAAATCCTCTGCCGATCAGGCAACTCAGCTGGGGTCATCAGAGATTTTTCAAAGCATTTTTTTTACTACCTCTTCGGCTAAGAGGTTGCAGAAAAAAATGCTTTGAAAAGCCTCTGATGATCCCAGCTGAGCCGCGCGATCATCAGAGGCTTTTTTTTACTTTTAAAAGCATTTTTTCGTTGGAAGAGGTTGTAGAAAAAATGCTTTTAAAAGTTAAAAAAAAAAGCCTCTGATGATCACGCGGCTCAGCTGGGCATGGGGGGGGGGGCACGCAGGGATTTTTGCTACCGGTTCTCCGAACCACCCGCCGCCATTGCTACTGGATAGGGCGATCTGGTCCGAACCGGGAGCATTTCACCCCTGGTGTGAAGGCATTCTTTGATAGTGATTTAGTGTATTAATAAAGTTTTTCCCATCCTCTAGCAATAATGTGCATTTCAATGTGGAAAAACAACGCCTCTTTAGAAATCATATGTCCATATATTTGCTGCAGCATATAGACATCTAATCTTCATGCACAATAGTGCATGAAGATGGAAGTTGCTTTTATCTATACACACAGATCCTTTTTTTAAAATATAGATGCAGTAGCGTATAAAGAAATAATATAGGCATACCTTTTGAAAATTTGTACCCAAGTCTTGCATGTAAAAGTGCAATCCATTAAAGTTGTTTAATAACTACACATTTTTTAAGTAATTAAAATAAAATCTAAATGATTTCCCTTTGACTAGCTCAAATGAAGATTGGCTGTGACAACACCGTACTGCGGTTAGTGTCAAGTGGAAAGCATATCAATCAAGTAACCTTTGAATATTACCAGTTGGATCAGTATGAACAGGAAAACAACAGCCTCAATGAATTTTGTCTTTCAAGCATTTGAAATACTGGACAAGTCTCTCTTCCTGGAACGTATTAATTCTGAGCAGCTAAATTGGTGAAACACTTCTGCTGTCTGAGCACTTATCTTTTCATATGAAATCATTATTTCCATGAACATGATTAGAAGAGTATTACTCATAGCATTTGCAATACGTTGTCTTTTTCCTGTCTTTAGGAATATTGAATATATCCAAGACATGCAAATCTGTACAGATTCCAAAAGCTGTCTTTAGGCATACTTGCATCCATTGAATTCAAATGTGGTATGTTGTTGCTGCATCAGGGTGCCTGTTTTAGAGGAGCCATGAATGTTCAAATACATGCACAATTTTTTGAAATTATTTATTGTGCACGTACTTATTTTAGAACATTGTTTAATTCAATTTGCAGTTTATCCTCTTTAGGTGTCAAAAGTAGAAAGATTCACATAGAGAGAAATGACATTACAATTTTATAAGAGAATATTACAGTGCATAAATTTAATTGTTAATTTATTTACACAAATGTATATTCAGTTTTTAATAAAAATTTATAGCATGAAAAAAGATTTTGCTTTTATCTGTTTAACATAATAAATACATTCACAGTATTGACAAAATTTAGTTGGACTGTTTTTTCCTTGTGACTTTAATCAATTGGATTTCATTGTACTAGAAACAACAATTATACATTTAACTAAGAAGTTAATGAGAATGTTAAGTAAATTTATATATGATAAACTTTTTATATCAATTGTTAATTGGTAGAATTAGATTGGTGGATCAACATCCATGAATAGGGACTGGAATACATTTCCATTGCATTCATTCACTAAGATAACTTTTCAGAATTGGACAATTATTAATATTCTTGCACAATTTGATTCCTAATAATATACTTACCTAATATTTTATAACAAGACTATGAAACTTTTATAAAATGTCAGCTTCCCTAAATCTAAAACTTGTCTATTTTTTGGTTCAAGTATTCAAAAATCCATATTGAATCTATACTCCTGATAGTTGAGTGAAAGATAGGAATAAAAATACAAACTTTTCCAAGAACTTTTTAAAAAATGGGTAGAATTCCATTTTTTAATAGGGGAGCTAAACAGGGGGACTAAAGAGAAGAATGTGGTAAATATTCAAGACACGTCTACATTCTTAATTGGGGAATGAGACATGTAAATGCATTCTTATTAGAATATTGATGGTGTCAAGTTGCCCCATGGGCTCTCCCCAGATTTATTGGGAGGAAATGGTACTATCTGTGGGAAAGACCTATTAGAATTTGACCCTTGCCTTTCAGTGTGATTATCTCAAGTGCTTTAGTAAGAAATAAATCATGAAACCATCTGGGATGCTTCCCAACTGAAAACTCCTAGTGCTACTATTCATATAATATTGGCTGAATTCTCCCACAGTCCAATTTTGCTTAATCACAGCTTCACACATTACATGATCATAAACAAACAACATGGTTTTTCATGTTGTGCTTATAGAATAATTAGCTGCATTCACACATTACCCTAAACTCCTAAATCTCATAAATGAAAAAAATACTGTATGTGGGTGCATCCTGAATATGACAATCAGTTTTTATTATGGTCACAGACTAGCAAATATACCTCTAATAATAACAGCTTCTTATGAACCTTTCTTGAGATTCAGAGGTCTTGCTTAGATCTAACTAGATCTGTCCTTACTTATTTCATTGCATTCTGGAAAAGGTTTAGTGGAAGGGTAGTTGTAGAAGTAGTAGTTGTACTGTATTAGTAGTAGAAATATGGAGATGGCGAAATAAACATCTTACAAAAATTGGAAGGAAGCATTTGGCACGTCAAACTAAAACAGAAGGATGGTAAAAACAAAAGTGAAGAACTGAGGCCAAGAAGAAAGGACACAACTGGAGAAGCAAGAGGCAAGAATGGAGACTCAGATTTTCACAGGACATTATCACAGAGACATCAGTAAGCACTACTCAAAATTTCAGATAACTTCTACACTAAAGAATATGGGAAATAAACAGAGAGAACTAAGGATGGTAACTCAGGAAGATGAATATGATATAACAGGCATCACCGGCACTTGGTGGGAGGAGAGTCAGGATTGGCACATACGCTCAAAGGCTACCATTTATTCAAAAAGGAGACCCAAGAGAAAGGGTAAAGAAGTCAAAGAAAAAATATATTCAAACATATATTTAGGCAGAAACCTTGTTGTAAATCTTTGGGTAAGCCTTAAAGCAGGGAGAAACAAAAGCAATATGATTGTGGAAGTTTATGACAGATGTCATTGGCGGGCAAAAGAAACAAGTGAGGCTTTCATCAGATGACCAATTTTGCAAAAAGACATGCAAGAGTGATAATGTGTGATGTCAATTATCCTAATATTACCTGGGAATCTAATTCTGTCAAGAGGTCCAACGCGTTTCTTTTTTCTCTTGCTGACAATTTAATTTCTCAGAAAATAGGAGAGAATAAGGGTGTCTGTTATCCTGGGATTTATCTTAACTAAGAGGGAGGAACGATTGAAGGAGTGACCAGCACCTTGGGGGGAAATGATCATGGTCTCCTTGAATTTATAATATCCAGAGGACTGAGAGATAACAAGAATCTGACCTGCATACTAAATTTCAGAAGAATTCATTTTCAAAGAGAAAGTGGCAAGAAGCAATTGTTTCACTGTACCCTCTCTGGTCAGACCTTTTTTGGAAAGTGTTCCCCGTTCTGGGTACCACTGTTCAAAACGAACACTGAAAAATTGGAGTAAATTCAGAGAAGGTCTACCAAAATGGTGAGGGCTCTGGAAGCCAAATTCTGTGAAGAATGGCTAAAGGATCTGGATGTGTTCATCATCACCATCACCTTCATTTTACAACTTTATAATCCCTTGTGGGGTGGAGTCTGGATAACTGAATGGAGCTAAAAGAATGTTTTAATGAGTGGATGCCCTTCCTGTTACCAATGCAGAGTTTTGTTTAGCAGATATATTCTCAGTGTGCCCGGAGAGAGAAATATCTGCCTCTACCTAGGATCAAACTTACAACCTCCTGATAGTGACGCAAGAGCTCCACCACTAGGCCACTGCACCACTCCAAAGGATCTGTGTGTGTGTTGGTTTATAGAAAAACTGACAGAGGTTCAACATCAAATATCAGTAGGGTTGCCACACAAAAGAAGTGTCAGATTTATTGTCTATTACCCCAGAGCCAATCGGTTAAAACTACAAGGAAGTAAGGAAGTACATCAGGAGGAACTTTCTCACCAAACAAGCTGTCACCCAGTGGATCAATGGCACCTTCACTAAAGGTTTTCAAATACAGATAGTGCTGTACAGGTTATGGTCTTAGATCCTTGTTCATCGATCAATTTTGTTCGCAGGTCCAAACAAGAGTATGTATGTGGTGCACTGTAAGCTAACATTCTCCTGACTTTCGGGATCTTCTAGGCTGAAGTTCCAGACAGGTTTGTTCATATAGATGAAGTTTGTACCTTGGAAATTTGTAAGCAAAATAATATCTGCAATAATTCTACCAAATCCTGAACTGAGCAGAGAGCTGAACTCTGTGATTCTAGAACTAAATAACTCTGTGATTCTAAAATAGTATAACACTCCTGGCCGGGTCTGGCTGTGAGCTGCATTGGCAGGCAATGGGGTGCGCGTGCACGGCCGGAGTGAAGAACAGGGTGGCGGTGACAGGATTTCAGGTCTCTTTTTTGGCCTATAGTTTTGGTAGTTTTCAGGAAGTTGGCAAATGGGCCATTTCTGGCCTCCGGAGGACCTCGGGGGGGGAGGGGAGGCTGTTTTCGCCCTCCCCAGACTCCTAGAAAGGCTCTGGAGGCTGGGGAGAGAGAAAAACAGGCCTTCCCCACCACCCCCTAAGATCCTCTGGAGGCAGGAAACAGCCTGTTTCCCTACTTCTGGTGGGCCCAGAAGGCCCGAAAATCAGCTGGCCAGTGCACCCATGCATGCCAGAGCTGAGTTCATGTGCCCACCATATGGCTACGCGTGCCACCTGTGGCACACGTGCCATAGGTTTGCCATCACGGTATAGGGTTTATTGCTTGAGCAAGGGTTGGACTAGAAGATCTCCAACGTCCCTTCCAATTCTATTCTGTAAGAACTGGGTGGTTACTGTAAGCTCATGATCACCCCTTCCAATTATAAGTCTCATTCAAATCAACTGGTTGTATTAATCTTCAGAATTAGCCACATATGAAATTCAGGTACTATGTAGTTTACAGTGTCCCAGTCTGCTTAATATGCCTTTTCAGTTCCTGATATAAAGCCCCTCCAATCACATTTTAAGATAATTAAAATATACTTCTGCAAGCCCTGTGAGGATCTACTTAGCAAAGCTAATATTCCTCTTATCAAGTACTAATGGTTAATTGGTGAAGCTGATGGACAAGCCCATGAAACTATTCTTGTGCAAGACTTCAAAACTGTGAGGAAATGTTCTGAGCCCCTGTCTAGTGACTCCTAATTTTGAGGCCTGCATATGACAGGAAATAATTGGAAAGATGGGAAGCCAGATTTGGGGAATAAAAATGTCACACAAAGTGCTAGAACCATAGAATTATAGGGCTGGAAAGGATCTTGGAGGTCTTGTCCTTTCCCCTGCCCAAGGCAGGAATCCTTACATCAGTCTGGACAAATGGTTACACAATCTCTTCTTGAAAAACTCCAGCGATGGAGTACCCAAAACCCCAGGCAGCAAGCTGTTCAATAAATTAATCATTCTTACTTAGGAAATTCCTCCTTATTTCCAAGTTGAATCTTCCTCTGACAAACTTCCACCCATTGCTTCTTGTTTGCCCTCAGGTGTTATGGAGATAACAGAATAACAGTAACAGAGTTGGAAGGGACTTTGAAGGTCATCTAGTCCAAACCCTTGCTCACGCAGGAGACCTATACTAGGGATTTGAACCACCAAACTGCCGACCTTTCTGATCAACAAGCTCAGTGTCTTAGCCACTGAGCAATCCAAGGCTGAGTGCCAGACAATTACCTCAGGGCACAGAAAGTTATTGGAAGTAGCATTTGGACCTCAGAAACAACAAACAAGGGGAATGCTAAACAAATAGTCTAAAACAATAGGCAACTATTCCATGAAATGGTTTGATAGAAATTCAATAAGGTTCAATTGTTAGTTTATCTAAACAAACCAAGACAAACGCAATTATTTTCTATGTGCTTTCCCCACTGTATTTGTTTTCCCCTGATGACTTCAAAATATGAAGGACATCTTTAATGTCCTTCATATTTTTTTTCTTATAAGTTGCTGTACTTCAGAGAAATGATTCATTACAATCATTTTTATTTACAGCCTCGTTACTTCTGGTATCTCGAGAAAGTTTCTTGTTCAGAAAGTGACGCATTTTCCCCCTTTCCCCCTTTTAGTCTTGTCTACTTATCTTTAAAGATCAGCAACTACTAATCATAGCAGCTACAGATTTTGTTCGCACATCATTTCCTATAAAGGCAGATGCAATATTTACACGTGAGTCACTACAAAATGAACAGCACCTGCTGCTATTTTAAATTAAATTGATATTTACAATGTGACAAAGGGCATGGTACTGATTTTAATCTTCTACAAAATTCTCCCTCTCCTATTTTAACAATATAGAATAATATATACTTTTGTTTTAATGGTAATTCGGTAGTTGTATATGCAGCATCTTTGACTAACAGTGCATTTATTTCAGAAAAAAAGGAACTCTGATACAAGCTATAAATAAGCATGCCATTTATTTATTAAGCCATTTAAAATACATTTTTCGGAATAAAATGTTTTTCAAAGGATGAATACATTATGTAACAAATCAATTTTGTTGTAAACTGTAGCAGCATAACCATGCACAACAATATATTATTAAGCAAAGATGTAATTATTAATAAATCTAAAATCTCAATCCTACATCACTAACAATAAAGCAGAAATGTAGTTTGCTCTCTTGGTTAAAAATAAAAATATTTTATTCTTCACTGACGAAACAGCAGGAAAGAAGAAATAAAGAAGCAAATAAAAAAACCCTTATAAGACTGGAGTTGGCTGTAGTTTGTTAAAGTGAGGAAGCTTTTGAGAAATGATGTTGCGCAGAGATAGGAGAATGACTGCACAAATTCCACTCATCCCTCTATTTTTACCAATACAAATTATATGTTATCTTCTGCCCTTCATGATTACAAATCACTGTAGCTATTGTTGTCAAATATCAAGCAACTTCCTTCAGTTCTCTTTCAATGAAGCCCATTTCTAAATCCTTTTATGAGGTTTGCTCTTTTAATTGAAAAGCATTTTGTAATACCCAAGTGACAATGGCTCTTCCTGTGAATACTGATGCCTATAGTTTCTCTTGAAGCTGATAAAAGTGTTATTGTCAAGCCTTTATTTGAAAGAAGCTTGATTATTTTCTTTGCCCTTCTCTAAAAAGTGATTAAATTACTTTTTGCAGCAACAAGCCAAGGTGACACAGTCTAGAACCCTATGTAGAAATATACCGTAACATTGTCTGCTGAATCAAAATTAGACTTAAAAATATATATACATGGGTAAATAATTAGTCTATATGTATTTTGAAAAAGATTAAGTTTGGCAATCAAGCTAGCCAAAATAATACAGGTAGTCTTCAACTTACAATCATTCAATCAACAACTGTTTGAAGTTATGACAGTGCTAAAAAAAAATGGGCTTACACCTGGTCTCCAAAGTTAAAGCTCTTGCATTGTCCTGTGGTCACTGTGGGCAGGGTAATCAAAATTTGGCACTTGGTAGCCCACTGTCGCTTACAACTGCAAGGGTACTTCAACTCCTCCTACTCATCTATCTTCCCCATCTCTGCCATGTTGGGTGCCCTGCATTCTGCCACAGACCCCTGCTGTCCCCTGCCATGTGTCCGCTGCTTGGAGAAGCTGAAGCAAAGGCAAGTCTTACAGATGAGCCCGGCAAGCCGGAGTTGGAAGTCGAGGACTGCAACGCAATTCAAGGCGAGGACAACTTACCGGGACCTGAGGACTTTGTTCCAGCGACGGTACCTCTCCAAGCCGAAAAAGAACCTACTGACATCACTTCAGGGACTTCTTCGGTGCTTCCACCTAATTCACATGAACCAGAAGGCCTTCGGAGGTCAGGACGTGTCAGGAGAAGGCCGGCCTACCTCAAGGACTATGTGTGCACCCTCTAGTGATGGAGGGATGCTGCGTCCAGGCTCTCCTCCAGTCTACAGACATAGCCGTGCTCTGATTGGCTGTTTCAATTCAGGCACGAGTATATAAGGAGCTGTCAAAGGCTGACAACTGCTGCTCCTGTTAGCCGAACAGCCTTGCTGGTCGCAATGCTAGCAAACCTGTTAGAACAATGTTAGTGAAATAAATCATGTTAGTTTTTACCTCAACCTGTCTTGCCTCAGTCTATTCGTCCCTAGCAGGGACATAACAGCAAGCACAACAAAGCAGGAGAAGCATGAGGTCCTTATCCACTGATGTTACTGTCCTGGCTTAAGGATCTCCACTAGGACTACTAGAACCATCATCGCTACTAGTGTGGCCATGTGATGTTTTGCCTAATGACCACATGGCTTAGCATTGGAAATTCTGTTCCCAATTGTGATTTTAAGTCAAGGATTACCAATATCAACTGACTGTCATGCCATGGGCACTGATGGTTTTATTTATATTTATTTATTTTTCATACTTCTGTACTGCCATCTACCTCAAAAAGGGACTCTAGGAGATGTACAGTAAAATGTTACAATATAAAACAGTATGTATAAAAGTTTTTTTAAAATTTAAGAGGCGGCAACTGATTAAAATTAGTTAAAAATTTAGTTAAAAATTAGTTAAAAATGAGCCTGAGTGGCATAGGAGGCTAATGCCTCTTACTAAGGCAGCATTTAACATCCAGCTGCCTGAAATTACTGTGAGTTCAAATCTCACCAGGCTCAAGGTTGACTCAGCCTTCCATCCTTTCTAAGGTGGGTAAAATGAGGACCCAGATTGTGGGGGCAATAAGCTGACTTTGTATAAAATATACAAAAGTATGAAGGCTATTGCTTAATGCCTTGTAAGCCACCCTGAGTCTCCGGAGAAGGGCAGCATATAAATATAAATAATAAATAAAGAAATAAAATAAATAAAAAAAAGAGAAAGGGACAGCTTTCAGGGGACTAACCAGCCCCATGGTTGTGTGCTCCCCTGGGCTCCCCATGCAAGGCCACAGAGCCATGTCTTAACTCCTTTTCAGACCAGGACAGGGGTGGGTTCTAAAATTTTTTACTACCAGTTCTGTGGGTGTGGCTTATTTTGTGGGCATGGCTTGATGGTCATGTGACAATTCTTTAGGATTTAGCAGAGGTACTGGTCTACCAGGCTTTTAACTGCTTGCAGAGCTGTACCAGTCTACTCATTTGTTTTTGGAGGCACCAGTATACTCATTTGTTTTTTGAGGCACCGGTCTACCACCACACTGCCTTTTTACACTGATCAGCTGTAGGGCGGCCCTTTGAAGCCCTGCAGCAAGAGTTTAAACAGTTTTTTTCATTCTAGCCGATCAGCTGGGACTCAGGAGGCAGCAATAGATTGGGGGTGGGGCCAAATAAAAGGTAAGAATAACACGGGGAGGGTGCAGGGGGGGCGGGAGGGCCCAGCTCCCAAACAAAGAGAACCAGTTTGGTGACATCACATCGTCACCGCTACCGGCTCGGCTGAACCACTGGACCAGGAGAATAGGGGTCTGGCTCACCTCTGGGGGAAAAATATTCCATAGGATGGGAACAACAGCAATGAAAGCTCTCTTCCTAGATCCAACCAATCAGAATTTTTTAACCAACAGGATTACAGGATATGTAACATATCTTCCCTGCCTGACCGAGTGGGATGGGTTCACAGGTGAAATCCAGCAAGTTTTGACAGGTTCTGGAGAACCGGTTGTGGAAATTTTGAGTAGTTCGGAGAACTGGCAAATACCACCTCTGGCTGGTCCCAGAGTGGGGTAGAAATGGGGATTTTGCAGTATCCTTCCCCTGCCATGCCTACCAAGCCACACCACACCCACCAAGCCACGCCCACAGAACTGGTAATAAAAAAAATGGATTTCACCACTGGATGGTTTGATATAATGGGACAAAGATGGTTCTATAGGTAGCCTGGCCCCATCCATATAGAGCTTTATAAGACACATCCAACATCTTGAATTGGACCTGGAAGCAAACTGGCACTCAGTGGAGATCATGTCGCAGAAGTGTTACATGCACCCTTCTTTGGGGTCCTAAAATTGCTTGCACAGCTGGTACCAACTGAAGCTTCCAGTTACTTTCTAATGGTAGCCCCATATAGAGTGTGCTGCAATAGTTCAAACAGGAGATGATGAGGGCATGAGAGACCAAGCAAAGAGGCCCCCCTATCCAGGAAAAGGCATCACTGGTACACAATGCAAACCTGAGCAAAGGTCATCCTAGGTTAGGAATATGAAATATAAATACAAATAAATAAATAAATTACAATGTGGTATTCAGCAGGACTGCTAATTGTCACCCTTGCTATTTAATTTGATCCTTGAACCTTTGGTCACCCTTAAAAGGCAGTCATTAAAGGTATTATATTGGCAGGGGTGAGTAGAAATTATTTCTACATGCAGATGATATTTTAGCAGTTTTGAATCAGTATTCTAACTCCATGTAATTTTATAAAGATAGTATGACATTTTGAAAAGTGATTATAAGATTAATTGGGATAAATCTTGCTTACTTCTTTTGGGTCCAAATATACTAATGTGGTTATCTAAATTATTTAATTTTGTAATTTCTACTGATAGTATTAAATATTTGGGATTTCACATATCTCAAAATATTTCCCAATATGTGAAAAAAATAAATTTTTAGAAAACATTGAATTAGGATATAAAGAGTTGGGTTAAAATTCTATTAACCTGGGGTAATAATAATGTTATTAATGTGGGGTAAAATTAATGTTATTAAAATGAATATTGCCCCTCACTTTATTTATGTCTTTAGAGGTATTTCTATGTTAATATAAAATAATTTTTCTTCAGATTAATTGACATAGGAAATTGGGGATAATGGATTATTTTCTTTAGCTAAATTGAGATTACCATTTGAGGACGATGCATTTTATCTATCTGATTTTCAAGTATATCATTGGGATTATATTTGTCAGCTATCAATATATAGAATAAAAATATAGTAGAATACTATTTTATGGCCTGTATTGGAAAGCTATTATTTCTGCTATTATACAACATATAGCAGAAAAGGTGATTTATTTCCAAGAGTGCAAATGGTGAGAAAACCTTGGAGCATAGATTGGGTTTTCATGAGACGTGGATATTTAACTCTTTGGAAACATTCTATTCTGAAAATAGGTGGAAAAATATTGCATCGGAAAGTTTGCATGGAAGCCAGGATCATGACTTTCAGCTATTTATTATGTAATGATTAAGGATTTCTCTCACAACTTCGAACTTTGCAGTTCACAACAGTGGCAATATAGGTTATGATCACTTGTTCAGTGGCTGTTCAAAGTTCTGATGGAGCTGAATGAAGGGGGGACTTACAACTGGTCCGCAAAGTTGTGGCTAATCCAATATCTCTATGGTCATGTGATCATGAACTCGATTATGATATTGCAGTGAACTGTGGTTATGCAATCACAATTTTCAATGTTTCCTGCCAGATTCCCTGAAACAAAATTAATGGGAAAGCCTGCAGGAAGTTGGAAGTTCCTCGCACTCCTGTTTTTTCTCCCACCCACACTCCATAGCACCTGACTACAGCACCCCCTCCCACAGTACCCCCCTGCCCTCTCACAGTACCTCCAGTGAGAGTCTCACAGGACTCATGCACCCTCTGGCTGCTTACATGGGATTCCTATCTCTTCCTGCTTAATGAACCTGGAATTACATCAGCAACTAGGACTGCAGGATTGCCATTGTTAAGTGATATATAATTGTATTTTTAAGCGAATTTAACTGAATTACTTCTTGTATTTTGAAATAAAAGAATAGTGAAATAGCATTTTCCAGATGATTTTTGGAAATGTATGATTTATCCATCTTGGAATATTTACATTAAATAGCAAAATATTGTTTAAATCAAAGATATATTAGGTAGATATTTTTTCAATAACTACTAATATTCAGACCAGAAACAGTTCATTTTTCCTTCTATTGCCATATCCATCCATCCATCCATCCATCCACTCACTGTTACTATTATGATTGTAGCAGTGATGGGATTCAGCCAGTTCGCACCTATTCGGGAGAACCGGTTGTTAACTTTCTAAGTAGTTAGGAGAACCGGTTGTTGGAAGAAATCTTATTTTGTTTTTTTCCCACTTTACAGAGCTAATCCTGTAAGGAAGGCAGGAAGGAAACACTCTGGTGTTATTTCTAGCCTAATCTTTATTGCCCTGCTTACAGAAACTGCCTCTCTGGTTAACCCTTATTACATTGTAACAGCTAAGGCGAAGCACCCATCGACATGAGTGATGTTGAGTTGGCCACGCCTACCTGGTCACATGACCACGAGCCACGCCTACCCAGCTGGTCATTAGGGCAGAGAACCAGTTGTTAAATTATTTGAATCTCACCACTGGATTGTAGGAAATAGTCTCACATGGAGTTACATTATTATGCATCTGTTTTCCAAAGCATGAAAAATAAAAATACAAACTCATTTTTCTAATACTGAATCAATCCAACAACAAGTTGCAACCTGTGGATCAGAGATATTATAGTGAGATATGCCTCCCTTGAGAATGTCTTTTTAAAGCTTATTGCCATGACACTGCAACAGGCCCTAACTGGCAGAGTCTTAATTGGGGCTTTGGAATGCTTACTTCTAGTATATACTTATTTTCAGGCAAATATCATATGCAATATTCATTTTAGCAATGTAGGATTGTTCATATCGGTCTCAATCCTTCTCTGTCAGCTCATGTTAGTTAGTTGAACCTCTTAGTAATTCATAAACCACATACAAACTACATAAGAATTTCAATTAATCCTGCTACAGTCCTCTGTATGGTTTATATGAAAGTAAAGTAGATGATGTCTATTAAGTTCTATTTCAGCATAGCCTGGAATTACTTAAATTGCATTTCCAGTTTTAACATGCAACAACATCAACAAGAAGATAATTTCAAGAGCAAAAGTCTGTAAAACTGAGCAATCTTGCACGGCTGAGAATATCCGTGCTCAAAGATATTGAGAGACTTCTGCAAGGATCATCTGGGAATTCTCACTTTGCTCCATTAGGAATTGCTCTTTTCTCCATGCTATCTCCAAGAGATTTCCTACTACTGAAAGACCATAATAATTTAATGGAACTTTTTCCAGGTCTATTCTTTAATATCTATAAATAACATGTTTTCAACCTTGTTTATTGCATGGTTAGGAGACCATGAATAAGCAAGTGGAAAATGTTGTTTAGGAAAACTCTCAATCTCCACATCACAACTCTCACATAGGAACCGAAAAAGAAATGAATAAATAAATAGCGACAGTGTCAATTTATAAATAGTGACAGACAGTGTCAATGGGAGGGATAAAAAAGATGGGGCCCACAATCACATGATCACAACCCCACATTATAAACATAAAGTGGAGCAAAGCTTTGATTATGCTGTCATGGCTACCATCTTGAAACCCTCCTTTTTAGATGCCCTTGCTAAAAGAAAGGCTACCTGAGTATCTCTGGGAATCTGGGATAGCATATAGGATATCTCATGCTGATATTTGATATTGACATTTTGTTTTTGTTTTAAAGTAGTTCAAATAAAGTAAGCTTCTAAGTCTCAAAGTGCTCTGAGATTTTCTGAGTTCCAGTTTGCTGTAAAAGCTCAAACACTTTTGCTCCTAGATTGGATATTCTGTTTTATACAGTATATGCTTATTCTCTGTGTTCTCAACAACCCATTTTTCTATGGAATATCTTATTTTTGCTCACCCAAGGTTTTTTTTCCTGATTGTTGACTGGATCTAAGCAATTTCATGCTCCATAAGGTTCTGAGCAGCACAAGCTGCATACAGGCACACAAGGCTGCGTATGAGGCACAGTACTCTAACCCATGACTAACTAAAATGGCTTAATTAATAAATGCAGTTGTGTGTGCTTGATGTAGTATACTGAATCATAGGTTAACCATACTACCTTAGTTTGCATAATACACCAGCTAGAGTGTTGTGTAAGCCCAATGTTTTTATGTTGTCATTTTTTCTAAAGAAGCTATCCTGCCTAGCTCTGAAACTTCTGAGTAGGAGAAGCCAGGGCAAAACTGGCCCCATTTCCAAGATATAAAGAAACCAACCACTTTCTTGCTTGGTTGCTAAAAAAAGAAGCTATAATACCTCTCCTATGCCATTCCTGCCATTTTTATTATTTTCTGTCATGAGAATACCTGTATGATTATTATATGATTATGAACAGGTTTAAAAATACTCAACTCCCTCTGCACAAAGTCCTTCTATTTTATTTCCATCTGTCTCGTGGCTGTAGAGGATCAAAACTACAGAACTGGAAGGCTGATATACTGCATTTTCATAGAGCTTCTCCACAGCCTTTTCTCAATTATGGACAGAAAAGACACATAATGCTCCCTTAAATAATTAGCATAACACTGGGCTTAGGAGGTGTTTCTTTACCCCAAACCTAGACACTTTCTGAGGCTAAATGTAAAGTGTTTGGATTAATTGGTTGGGTTGATTCAAAAGCCAGTTAAACATGATGTACAAAGAGGTCAATGCCTATGCTAGAATAGACAATCTAGCATTCTCTAACTTCCACCAACCTCAGTGAGCATGATCAGGCTAGAGCTACCAAATTTGAGCTGCAAAAATCCAGAGGACCATTAGATTAGAATACAATTAGCTGTTATTTAGTGCCTGTCCAGCTTTTTGTAGCCAATCACTGAAGATTTTGAGAGAGACAGCCATTTTGTTGTTGAAATGCTTTCATGTCCAGTCCTACAAATATTGCACAATAACTCACATGCTCCTCTCAAAAGCTAAACTGCACAAGAGCTAATGTGAGATTGCCAAAACCCCAAGTGATTTCAGAAATGACTACCAACATTTTCTAAGATTTCATTTGAAAGCTTTGAACATTCTTGACTAAGATCTTCCAAGTTTTCAGCAATTAAAAACAAACAAACCTATGATTTGGTAGAAGTCCTGAAGACTACATGCACTATCTTGTTGATTTTTAAAACAAGAGATGGATGGTGGATACTGGATTCCAGATATATGATAGAATGTTCTAGACAGAATATGTTGAAGGCATTGACCAAGGTCCCATGAAAAACAAAACAAATATTTAGAAAATATAAAATAAAATGAACAAATAAAACAGAAATAGCAATATGGTTGACATGGTTGATATGGTTAGACCTTGGTGAATTTTTGAAACAGTAAAATAAAACAAGCATGTTGAAAGTAATTGAATTATACTGGTCGGCTAACAACAGCTGTACATAGAATAGATCACAATGCCTAAAATTTACAGGGGAATTATAAAATTTAAGCCATGCATCTTTATAAAATGGACCAGACAATGGGACATGAGCCATATTTTAGGACTGTAATTTCAGATTTTAGTCACAGCATATCTGAAAGGTGTCAGGTTGGAAAAGGTTGTTCTATGGAAAACAGCTATGAGTAATTTCAGATTAAAATGTTGCATTTAAAAATGTTTTGTAATTATTACAATTCTTTGACAAAGAATTTTCCCTGAAGTATTTTTTGTATCTCTTGGTTTGTAGCTTTTATTTTTCTTTTCCTAAGCACTTTTCTTTTATATTAATTTCAAATATAATCAAAGCATGCTTTTATTTCTATTTCCATATGAAAAGGATTTGAGAAACAAAACAAATACAGTTCACCATATTTTATGGCACACAGCTGTCACTTTTATATCCACATTCTAGATGAAGCCACTTTCATCCATCTTTCTGTAGCACCATTATAGCTTATCACAGTATCAGCAATCAATTTTACTTCTGCTGCAATGCTTATTTTTCTGTGGGGAATAACTCCAATGTCAGCCATTAGGAAAATAGATACAAGTTTTAAATATATTAGCATCTCATTAGCCAAAAGTTTAGAAGAAGCTTTCTTATGACCTGATCCTATGAGAAACAATTTTTACATTGGAACTCTTACACCTCACTCCCCAGTTCCTCGTGGCTGAATCCATGCAGCTTTGTTAGTAATAAAGTTGATAACTATTGCTTTTCTTTCAGAATATTTATTCAATTTCCTAATCCTACCAACAGCTCTAGAATTTCTAACTTGTCTCCCAACCAATGACTGACCAGACTGACCCTTCTTAACATGCAGGATCAACTAGGTCAGGGGTCTTCAACCTTGGCAACTTTAAGCCTGGAGGACTTCAACTCCCAGAATTCCCCAGCCAGCTTTGCCAAGGTTGGAGACCCCTGAACTAGGTAGTTCTACGCTACCTCCTCACACAAAATGTAACTGCTACTCAGTAAGTACATGACAAACAACATAGTGCAATAGGTTAAAAATGTGAACAAGAATATCATACCTCATACGACAAACCCTGACATGTTCGGTTTTCTGTGAATATGCACAAACTGAAGCCTCAAATAGAAAAACACTGTCAGAAAAGCTAACGTTTAGAAAGAAGATGAAATGATGATTCTAAAAAAATGTACATATGCAAAACAAAGAGAAAAGAATCAGTATATCAGCTGCTCAAAATGCAAAATGCTTACAGCCAACAACAACAAAAAAGGTTGTGCAACTTGATCACTATTTTGATTCAATCTTTTCCAATAAGAGTTAATATTAGGAAATTTAAAAAGCAAAATGAAGTTTGAGATTAGCTGCAAAAGTTGATGGAGATGGCAGAGATGGCTAAATTGACTGCTTCAATTAAAGAAACAAACACAATTACTTTGGTTTCTACTTGAAAATTACTTCTGGACTTTGTGCTCGAGGTAGAAAAAAATGAAACCTTGATTTTTGGGTTTACTATTAGATAGATTTGTTGTTATATAATTATGTAAAAATAAAAAGTTGAGGTTTAATGTTATTATACTGTATTATTCTATTGTACCAAAGGGAGTTGAAAGTCAACACTTTTTCTCCCCCCCCTTTTCCTACACTTTTCCCTTTCCTTTTCCCTTACCTTTTCCTTCCCCTATTTTTCCTATTATTTTCTTTTGCATTTTTGCATTTTATATTATAAATTAATAAAAAAAAGAGATTGGTAAAATATGATTCGGTAAACATGTTTATTTTAGTTTTGATCTTAAGAACCAGAACTAAATATTAATATCGAAGAAGATTCTAGAATAGATCACTAAAAGATCAACATATAAGCACCTTAAAAACAACTTGATCACCAAAAAGCACTGATTAGTCAAGAACAAGTAATCTTTAGTAAAGCATTTGACGAAGTACAATCTGCTATGACACTCTTTATTAGTGACTTAACTGTGGCTGAATCACAGAACCTAAAGGATGGAAGGGACCTGGAGATCATTAATTCAATTCCCTACACACTAAAGCACCTTTGATACATGGCCATCAAGTCTCTATTTAAACATTTCTGACAAACACCTCCACTTCCCAGGGTTGTCTGTTCCATTAGTGAACAGTTGTTACCATTAAATTTTTCCCTATTTCCCACTTCCTTGTAACTTAAATTCATTTCACCCTATTTTGTCTTCTGGAACAATTCTGAAAAAAAAAATCCTGCCTTCTAAAAGATAGTTCTTAAAACATTTTAAGATAGTTATTTTGTCTTCCTGGAGTCTTCTCTTGTCCACGCAAAACACACAAGAGCCAATTTGATCCAGTGGTTAAGGCACCAGGCTAGTATCTGGAAGACTGTGAGTTCTGTCCCACCTTAGACATGAAAGCCAGCCAGGTGACTTTGGGCCTGTCACTCTCTCTCTCTCTCCAATCCAACTCACCCCACTTCACTGGGTTGTTGCCAAGGGAAAAATAGGAGAAGGAAGAAGGAAGGATTATATATGTTTGCCAGCTTGAGTTATTTATAAAAATAATAAAAGTAGGATAAAAACCTCTAAATAAAAAAATACATAAAGGTTCAAACTGTTCTTCGTACATTTTCCTGCTAGTGCTCCTATCACCTTGATTGAGCTCCTCTGGATCTCCTGCTATTTGTCAACATCCTTTCTAAAATATGGAAAGACATAGCTGGACAAAGTATTTGATGCATCTGCAGAACTGAGATCAATAATGTCTCTTGATGTTGTCATTATACTTCTATTGATATGGCCTAGGATGTTATTGACTTTTTCTGAAGCTGTAGCATAGTAGTATTCAGATTGTGTTTTACCAAGATATCTAGAACATCTTCATGCATATTGGTGCCTAGTATGTTATCTCCATTATGATGTTTCCC
Source organism: Ptyas mucosa (assembly GCA_012654045.1). NCBI lineage: Eukaryota > Metazoa > Chordata > Lepidosauria > Squamata > Colubridae > Ptyas > Ptyas mucosa. The sequence continues at coordinate 44,436,012 of WNWU01000002.1, forward strand.
CTCAGATCTAGGACTTTGGATTTGTTCTTGAGATTTATATTTTACCCAATGTTCCAACTTATAAAGATTTTCCTTTTAAGCCCAGTTCTCATATAGGGAAAGAACTGAAGAAAGTCTCAATACCCTATTAGAACTGGCCCTTTCCTATCGTATTTCTACAGTGCTGACATAGTGAGAGAGAAAAAGCTCTGTATAGAAATATAGTGATGCATGTACATGAAACCAACTATACACATCAATATAGAAAACGCCTAAAGGATATAATACATAGAAGTACAGGAAAAAAAGTTCACTCATTCTTCATCTTAGAATCCCAAGTGGCTGTGCCTTTTCTCAAAACAGGAAGAAGGAGGTGGGAGAGTTTTCTAGCTGTAGTTGTAAATAACTTGCTAAGGATTGGGAAATTGAACCTACTGTAGATGCTGAATAAAGGCTTGCTTTTTGTTGGGCCATATGAATAATGTTGGTGTGCTGCACTGAACTTCTATCAAATACTAAGAATCCACAGAAAACCGCAGCCCCAGTCACTATGCATGCCCTCTTGAATGACTTCCTACAAGATAGAGAATGATCAACAAAAGGATCTTGGCCTAAAGTGGAACATCGTAACAAAAGACCAAATGAAATATTAAGTATATGTTGAACTCATTATTTTTGGTATCAACATTATCTGAATGAACATGACTATAGAATGATAAAGTGATTATTGTTATTATACCTAGTCTACTGGCAAGCAAGTGCCAAGCTTGTACAATATTCTTCCTCTCTTATATACAGCTAAGGAAGGAAACAATGTCTGGTCATTCCTTCTTCCTGGAAATAGTTGGTGGGAGCAATAAACTACTAAGAAACCACAGCTAGGCAAGAAGGTGTGCAGATATGTAAATGGGAGTGAGGGTGGAAACACCTTCACCTTTCACCCTAGCAGGCCCATCTCACAGGTATTTAGATGTTACAACAAACACTTGATTATCTGCTGTTTTCAACAGGATGGTTATTATCCACATCTTCTAGGTAAAGTACAGTGGAGCTTTATATTTGTATTGCACTTTGTCCTAGGAAAGGAACAATTCAGTTATTCCTTGCTCAATTCAATTGACAATGGGAAACAGCAAACAACTATTCATAGATAGCAGCACCTGGCCAACTATGGACCTCAGAAACTCAGCAAGGTTGGGTTGGTTAATAATTATACATGGGAATATGAAGGCTGTTAGCTAGAGTGCTGTTCAAACACTTGTCTGAATGAGTCCATGAATTCATCAGGTGTTGAATTCTTCTTTCTTACTTTATATTTCTTTCCAAACAAGCAATTTAAAAATATTATTATCTCTCTCCTTCTAAAGTAAACTGATTTCTTCCTCTTTCCTGATATATTAACATGCATGTCACGTGATCAAAATTGGACACTTGGCAACTGATTCATATTTATGATCATTGCAGTATCTCAGGGTCATGTGATCATGTTTTGCGACCTTCTGACAAGCAAAGCAGGGATGGGTTCTACTTACCTTTACTACCAGTTCATAGCGGGGCCGCACGCACTCTTCTGCACATGCACAGAAGCGTTACGATGACGTTGGGGTCGGTGGGTGGAACCTCCCACCAGTTATACTACCAGTTCTATAGAATCAGTGCGAACTGGAGGCAACCCACCACTGAAGCAAAGTCAACAGGGAAGCCAGATTCACTTAACAACCATGTTACTAACTTAACAACTGCAGTGATTCGTTTAACAACTGTGGCAAGAAAGGTCATAAAAAGGGGAAAAATTCACATAACAACTGTCTCAGTTAAGCAACAGAAATTTTGAGCTCAATTGAGCTCATTAAGTCGAGGACTATCTGCATGTATGGTACATATAGATGTGCATGATTTCACTTCACCAGCCGAAATAATTTTGGTAGAGTCCAACATGGCTCACCAAACTGAAAAGAATGCCTCTCATCTTGCCATAAACTAGATTAGTGAAAAGGAAAGGTTACCTTTTTGTAATAATCCAAATTCCATTTGACTTAAATACCTGACATTTGCCAGTAATGACACTGTTTCGCTCTCACCAAATTTGTATGACGCACCCCAAACTGCCCCCTCATATGCAAATTGTATCTGCATTTCTTAAACTAATGTTGCGCATTTGCAATTGTCACATGCTAAAAGTAAACTGTATACACAACTACAAAGGCATAATTAATCCTTTTCATAACATAAAATGACTTTTATGCAGTTAATTTAATTGTCTCTGTGCCTTGTCATTTCCATTAATAAACACTGCTAAAAATATTTTTCCAGTTATTTCCACTAACAATTGAAAGAACACTTTAGTACTTCAAATACCATTTTACTTTTTCGAAAAATAAACTTTCTGAAGTACCCCTAATCATATATTATACATTTATCTACCTCAGTTTTGGCAGAGAATTTCCCTTGGCAGGCTATCCTTGTATTGGTGTAGTGTGTTTAGCACATGGCCAGGAGAAGATCTGTGTCAGGCTTGATTTAGACTTGGCCACAATTGTGCATAGGTGTTGACACAAAAAGATTGATGGGTAAGCATAGGTTATAGATGATTGCAGACAGGCCAATGTGCACACCTTCCAAATCTCAACTACATGTTGTATGGAGATGTGCATCCTGCATGCTGATTGGTTGATCTGAATTCCTGTTGGGAGACAGGCAGAAGGCAAGGCACATTCAAACAACATTAATATTTGCAGAAGTATAAATGCAACAACTATGCAACCGTCTCCAAATGGCAGACATATATGTTCTCTGATGTGCAGTGACACAGAAGTCTAGATCAAGCTTTAATAATAATAATAACTTTATTGTCATTGTACGTGTATACACAGTATGCCATATAATGAAATTCACTTAACATCCAAAGACCAGGTCCAACACACATAACAATCCCCAAACACATTCCCACCCACCATAATTCCCCACCCCTAAACCACCCAAACATCCACACAACAGACCAAGTAATGCTGTCCAACAGCTCACTGAGGGTGGCCCTTTAGTTCATCATTGAGTGCAATTATAGCTCTGGGATAAAAACTATTCAGAAAAAGTGTGGTCTGAGTTTTAGTTGTTCTGTATCTTCTGCCAGAAGGCAACAGTCCAAAAAGATTGTAAGCAGGATGGGAAGAGTCTCTGAGACTGTTATGCAACTTTCTCAAACAGTGAGATTCGAAGATGTCGTCCAGGGCTGGTAGCTGGAGTCCGATGATATTCTGGGCAGTTTTAATGATTCTCTGTAGAGCTTTTTTGTCTGCTACAGAGCTGCTCCCATACCATGCAAGAATGCTGTATGTCAGGACACTCTCAATGGTGCTGCAATATAGGACAGAAGTAGATGCTGAGATAGATTTATCTTCCTGAGCATTCTCAGGAAGTACATTGAAGAATACTCTGTTTTAATCAAAGTGAGCACTCTTCCTTAATGTTTTTTTTTTCCTTTTTAGATCAAGTAGGAGTGAAGTGAATTCTACTTTGAGATAATGGTCCTGAATGTAGCAAGGGCTGAAGGCATTTAGGTCTTTGTAAGTACACTCCAACACCTTGCATGGTGTCCAGAAATACACCTACACATAAATATGTTATTCTGCAGAACTGGCTGCTGTTTGATAGCAAACAGGAATCTGTATTCTGTGCCAGCTGCCACTTCCAGCTTGTCTTCAAGGGCAAACCCACTTAAAGCAAATCAAACTAATGAGCCGCTGTTTTCAGCACCTCCTAGTTTCGCTACCAAAGCTTACGGCCACTTGCTGTTCCCGTAAGAGTTGTGACTCCAGGAAAACCCAGAAATTGCATTCCAGTTCCTTCGGAAAAAGCATAGTCTCATTTAAAATAATAGAACCACAGAGTTTTTGTAGTCATAATAAATCTATCTTGTTATGTTTCGGTCTCAGATTGTTTTACTCCATGCGGTAAAGCCTGAACATGTATGACTCTGGTCATCTTCATTCCTTGTCTTTTGCCATGTCAATCTAGGCATTTACTTTGGCACTTCATCTTCTGGAATTTCTTGATTTGCCAAGGGGAGGCTGCCCTGGAGCAACCCTATCAAGAAAGCCCTATCTGTGCGTTCTGAAAATGAAGCAAGCGCCTTTCAGAGCTGCCCAGCTAACGCAGCTGAACAGAATTTTCAATTTAATTCACTTGTTTTAGATATCATTTTATGTCTCTGATTTTCTATAAATGAGATTTCCTAAGCCCAGAGAAAACAGAAATGATAAAGTTCCATATTTTGGGATTCTGTTGTTATCTACAAGTGCTTTAATGGTTCATGGTTTGACAACTTTGGAAAACTTTGGAAAAGATAGACACTCATTTGGTAGCTCTCCTAGATTAGAGCAGGAAGATATGCAGTACAGGTAACCCTCTAGTTATGATCACAATTGAGTCCAAAAATTATGCTGCTAAGCGAGACATTTCTTAAGTGAGTTTTGCCCATTTTATGACTGTTCTTGCTGCAGTTGTTAAGTGAATCATTGCAGTTGTTAAATTAGTACCGTTTCCCCTGATAATAAGCCCAATTGGGTTTTTGAGCGCATGGCCATAAGGCTAAGCGTTTATTTCAGGGTTCAAAAATATATAAGACAGGGTCTTATTTTCGGGAAAACATGGTAACATGGTTGTTAAGTGAACCCGGCTTCCCCATTGATTTTGCTCGTCAGACGGTTACAAAAGTTGCATGACCCCAGCACACAACAACCATCTATATATAAACCAGTTGCCAAGCATCTGACCTTTCATCATGACCATAGGGATGCTGCAATGGTCATTAAGTGTGAAAAATAGTCATAAGTCACATTTTTCGGTGGCATTGTAACTTCGAATGGTCACTAAACAAATGTTTATAAGTCAAGAGCTACCTGTACATGAATATTCCTTCCACAATACTGGTGCTATTCTATTCAAATGCGGCGTGAGTATGGGGAAATAGACTCCATGTGTCTGGCCTTGTAGGTATGGATTATCATGTAGACTTGTAATTACTTTATATCTCTGTTCATATCTTTATATTGATATGAAACTACTTTTCTAAACCTATACATTAGTTAGCAAAGAATGGATTAAGTTTCAAAATTTGCTAACTTTGGGGATAATAATATTTGTAAAGCCTACATTATTAATAACATAATATAAATAAGTTTACTATTAATAATTGTTCTTTTTTAGGCCAGTTATATCTTTAAGACACAAATGTCTTATGACCTTTTTTTGTCTTATGGCAAAACTAAAAGTACAACAAATCTTATATCTCCTGGTAAATTAATTCTTTCACAGAAATGGATTTAACCTGTAATTGATAATAAAAGTATTTATAGCTGTGTTCCTTTTTTCTGTTATAACCAGATATATCAAAAGATAAATCAGTACGATGACTTGATGATTGATTGCTTCCACAAACTAAGAAGGGATTCAGAACTACTAAGCAAAAAGCAAGGCAAAAAGATAACTTTGTAAAAGCTTCACTTTGACAGAATGCAAATCATAATGTAGCTTGAGAATGGAGAAATATACATATTTGGTCCAAGAGCAGCTAACAATACTTACCATCAAAAGTCGTCTTTTCAGAGGAAAATAGTACCTTTGTCAGATGTTGTATTGGGTTGAAATACTTACTACTGACTAATAACAAAGAAATACGTGTGTGTGTGCGTAGAGGGTGAGAGATAGAGAAACTAATTAACTGTATACTAATTAATATACTAATAGTATACTATTAGTATACAAAGCATACTAATATATACTTCGGTATGTATATATTGAAAGCTGCTATGACAGCCAAGATGGCGTAGCCTGAGCCTGAGTGGCGTAGGAGACTAATGCCTCCTACAAGGCAGCATTTAACATCCAGCTGCCTGAAATTACTGTAAATTCAAATCTCACCAGGCTCAAGGTTGACTCAGCCTTCCATCCTTTCTAAGGTGGGTAAAATGAGGACCCGGTTTGTGGGGGCAATAAACTGACTTTGTATAAAATATACAAAAGTATGAAGGCTATTGCTTAACGCATTGTAAGCCGCTCTGAGTCTCCGGAGAAGGGCGGCATATAAATAAGAATTTTTTTTAAAAAATGGCCACATTCTTCCTATCCCTTTCTTAGCATAGCCCATGCTGCAAAATGACCAAGACCAGTTATGCTACAAAACTAGGCCTAAAGCATTAATTCAAGTATCTTATCCAGTAAACTGGCTAAATTGGTCTATCATTTAATATTTTAGAACAGTTAGGATTTAAAAAAAATATTTTATTTATACATTTTTCTTTAACATACATAAGTGCTTAGTAAACAATGTACTGCCTGAGTCAATTTAGTTATACATAATAATAGTAATAATAATATTATTTTCTTGTACATAATGGTATTCTACCAACTTCTATTTTCTACCTCTATTATATAACCATTGGTAAAACAAATCCTATGTCAAAAAATATTCTGTAGTTAGGATTTTCAGGTACACCCCCATCATAAATAAAAATAAGCTGAACTGGATAAAGTTTATTTTATTTTCTGTCTATTCTTTTGAGGGCAGGTTTCTGATTTATTTTTTTCATATTGGTCTTTTAATTTGGTGGATGAAGGTCAGATTGTCATTCCAGAAAATGCTCCATTGTATGCTCCATATCTGCAATAGGAAACAAGACAGCAAATGCATTACTTTATACATTTTCTCAAATATAATGCATTTAACTTCAAATATATTAATATCTGAATAAATTTATGATGCAGAATCTCTTCAAAAAGCCAAAAATGGGCATGAAGTTTATTAATCAAATCAAGGAAACCTGAGTGTTACTCAACCTTCTTCTGGTTCTAATAATCCTGGTGTACCATAAATTTTCTTCTGTAAAGTCACACTGTCACCAGTCAAACTGTTCTCCACAACAGCAGTGCAAAGTCTTCAGTTGTCAACTCTATAAGGTAGACTAGGCTAAAAGATTTTTGTAATTCACTTTCATTGTCTGGACTCCAGCTATGTTTCCCTCTTTGTTGCTTTGGTAAGAGATCTTTCCTCTCTCCATTAAGGCAGTGCTCTTTACAGAAATGAAGGAACTCTGGATATGGAACTATTTTTGGGAGATTTTTATGTGCACTAAATCCTATACATTTAAAGGCTTTCCATTTAAGAAGGCAATCACCTTGTACTTGATCTTCATTAACTTCACAATGTGACTTTATAGAAAAGAAGGATTACTCACCAGTATTTTTATAAGTTGTATACATCTTTTTAGAAGTCGAGTTGGACTTTTGTCTAATATATTCTCATTAAACAGAAGCTTCTATATGCAATTGTAAGTGACAAAAGGATTACAGAAACATGTTGAATCCATTTCTTTCTCATTTACTAAACAAAATATGGTTTGCCAGTTTGATACCAATTCCTCATAAAGAATGGTAGTAAATAGGAACAGAACTGTTTTGCCAACATGTGGCAAAATATACTATTGTGGTTAATAGTACACCAACACCATCTACTGGATTCTAATGAAAGTATCTAGACAGCTGAAGGTTGAAAGTAAGTTTCAGTATAACAAACCACAAGGAGAAAAAAAACATTATGTGAGGTTATGCAATAACCAAAAGATTTGGTTCAGATTCCAGTTCTGAAAATAATTCAGATCATCTCCGAATTAGAGAAGTCTCTAAGTCAAAAACTACCTGTTTAAACACGGTCTAAATTCAAAATGAGATCAAGAAATCCAGATTTTCATTTTTCTTACTAGCTATTATTAAAAATGGGAAATTAAAATTTCTTAAGAACATTTTTAATAAATTTGGATGAATGTAACAGCTCTGAGTAGATAGAATCTGTCATGTTTACATTTTAAAGTTTGATTTTTTAAAAAAGAAGCTTCTACAGTTTTTAAAATTGGATGAATTTGATAGGCTTAAGGTTTTATCACAGAGGTCCTGGCTCCAATGAACACCACCATATCCTTATTGTCAAGTTGCTGTTGTCTTTCAGCAATTGAGCCAAATTTTATGTGTGTTTTTATTTATTTATTTACTTATTTATAGTGTCACCATCTCCAACCTTGGGTGGTTTACATTTTTAAAAAAGAGGAATAAAACTAACTAATGCGACAGTAAGCAGAACAGGGATTCAGAAACCTACTCCAGTGCCTGGGAGAATAGCCAAGTTTTTTAAAAAAAAATTATTTTCAAAAACACAAACAAAACAAAACATAAAAACATTATCATTCCATACAATTATAGACAGTGTATCAGTCGGTGGCATTTTTGTGTTCCTCCTCTCTTCAATTTATCACGAGGCATGCTGGCTTATTTCCAAAAATTTCAACATCCATTTATATCATAATTATTTCCAATTCTTATTCTTTATCCATTGGTAAAATAAATCCCATATCAAATAATATTGTCTATCTTCCTGCTCTCTTATTTCAAATACCAATTTACTCATTTCAGCACATTCCATCATTTTCTTAATAATTTCTTCATCATTAGGTAACTTTTCTCCTTTCCAATTTTTAGCAAATACAATTCTAGCTGCTGTCAAGAGATTCACAATTAAATATTGCAGTTCTTTATTATATGTCTCCGGTATAATCCCTAATAAAAATATCTCTGGTTTAAAGTCAATATGTCTCTGGGGTCTGATGAAATTTCCAACATTTCTCCGATTTATTCTGGAACATTCTGGCTATTCTCGACGGGGATAGATGCCACCTGTAAAACATCTTATACAAATTATCCTTATATGCATTAAATTAATAGCTTTTTAATTACATGATCATCAGAACCCATCAAAATCTTGTCTAAATTAGTCAATACATTATAAAAACCTTGTTTAAAATCTTCTCGATATCTAGAGAGTATTTGCATGTATGAAAACCAATCCATCTTATACCCTTGATCTTCTATATCTTGCTTTGATTTAAGTTCACCCTTTTCATCCAATAATTCCTTATATCTTATAATTTGTTTCCATTTAAACGCCATTGGATAAAAAAATCCTTCAACTGTAGATACCCAGACTGGTATCTTCAAGTGATCTTTTTTTGTCTTCTCCCAATTCAACCATAAGGCTTCACGTATTTTATGTCTTCTAAAATACCCCTTTATTTTAGTTCCTTTATATCACAGAAAAGCATGCCATCCCAACAACAAATCATGTCCCTCCAAATTTAACAATCCAGTATTTTTTAATGATACCCATTCTTTAATCCACATTAAGATAGCTGCTTGATAATAAAGTTCAAAGTTAGGTAAACCAAAGCCACCCCTCATTTTAGCATCTTGTAACAACTTCATTTTTATTCTTGCCTTTTTCCCCTGCCAAATATATTTCAATATCATTTTATTCAAATCTATAAAAAATTCCTTGTCCAACTTTATCAGAATCCTTTGGAATAAATATAAAATTCTAGGCAAAATATTCATCTTAATAGTTGCAATTCTCCCAATTAAAGATAGTTGCAAATTTCCCCAATTTTCTTGGGGAAATCTTGTCCTATCTGTTGCTTAACCTTATTATAATTACTTTCCTTGAGAGAACTACACCTTGCTGTCAATTGTATTCTGAGAATAGCCAAGTTTTGAAAGACTTCTAGAATGTTATCAGTGAAAGACCCATCCAAATCTCATGGAGGATATCATTCCAGAAGGCAGGAGCTGCAATAGGGAAGGCATACTTATTGGGGCCCGAAAGATAGCATTTTTTAATTGAAGGGAATCAAACTGCATTGCATATGTCCGATCTTACAGGACAAGTTGAAACTATGGGAGACAAGTGGCACCTTATATAACTTGGCTCTATTTATGGGTGATAACCAGCATCTTGAATTTCATCCAGGCTCCATGACAATCAGTGTACATGGGTGACTAAGAATTGTCCAACACTGCTTGCGCTATTCCATTTTGGACCAGCTGTAGCTCCTGAATCGTCTTCTAGGGCAGTCCCATGTTGAGTGCATTACAATAATCCAGCCGTGAGTGACTATCTGGAAAGCTTCCTGAGAGCCTTGGTTGCACAAAATCCCAAAATATAAAATTAATTTCCATTTTTTGTTTTGAGATACATTGCTGCCAAGCTGGGCAGCTTTCGTTCTGAAAAGAACTCCCTCTATTTTCTGCCTCCAGGTTCATAGGCTCTTCTTAAGGGAATTAAAACTAAGTTGTTTTTTTTCCTTGCCATGAGAATGGCCAAGGTAGTGCTGGCAATACTACCAAAAGCTGATTTTGCACTCACTTATTGCTCAACCAGGAGTGTAAATCATCTCTGCCCTTTTTTTCCCCCCCAACTGTGAGAGATAATTGCAATACAGGTTGTCCTTGTTTAACCATTCAGTAACATCAGACTTTAAAAGCTACTTACAACCCATCCTCAATGTTATGATTGATGCCCCTCTAGAAGTCAGGATTGTATTTTGGGCACTTGGCAACCGGCTTGCATTTATGATTGGTGAAAGTAATCTTCTAGGGCAGCATTTCTCAAATATTTGGTCTCAAAACTTCACTTTAAAAATTACTGAGGATCCAAGGAGCTTTGTTTTATGGGGGTTATATTTATCAATGTATACTGCATTATAAATTAAAACTGAGAAATTTTAAAATATTTATTTGATTTTGTAGACTGACTTTCAGGAATCTGGAAACTTTGGGAACTGCTGTTCTAGAGAAAGCATCTTTGAGGATTGTGAATTTTAAAAATGGGGAAAAAACTCCCCCAACATAAATATTTCAGTAACTCAGTTATTTTCTTTTGCTTCTCCTCATCTTGGCCTTTCATAGAAGAATGAAACCAAAATAGCCTATTCCGTAAACCTCTGCGGATTGTTTTTTGCATTATTCCAAAATTCATTTGGAATTATTAGAAATGTCCAGGTTAAGGTAAGTCCTTCATTGCTACTGTGGGAAAACTGTTTTGCTCCATTCATCTTGGATATTTGATAAAACACAAAAGCACTGCTTTTTCAGAAGATATCCACTTTTTGAACTGACATTTTAATATGAAAATATTATTCTTGCCCTTAAAGGGGGAAGGTTATTTGTTGGATGGGGTGGGGGAAGCATCTAATAATGACTCACTGGCAGTGTATAAATAATTCAATGTATCTGTAATTGTATTCATTTATGTGATGAAAATCACACTGTTCTTTAACAGCGTAGCTCGACATGTTGATCTTCCAGGCTTAGCTTCTAACAAATTAAAAATGAGAAAAATAGCTTCCAAACTTATCGAATGGGTCAGAAAAATCACCAACGGACTTCGGAATCAGCAGCAAGTGTAAATACAAAAGGAAATGTTGAAGTGAAGAAAAGTACTTTCTGCTACCCTGTGTCTCATGGACTAGGGTGGTGTGTTTTGACTCGGTTCTGCTAAGGGCAGTGTCTATGGAGATTCCCAGTCATCCAGGTCATGGCTGTCCCAAAGGTGCTTTTTCTTCTTCTTCAAGAGGCAACTGGTCTGTCTGGTTTTTCTTTGAAGGCGTTTCACTTCTCATCCAAGAAGCTTCTTCAGCTAAATGTTTCATACAAAACATTTGCTAGACCAATGCTTGAATACAGCTCATCTGTCTGGAACCCGCACTGCATATCGGACATAACTACAATTGAGAGAGTCCAGAGATATTTTACGAGAAGAGTACTCCATTCCTTTAATAAAACACCTTATGCCACCAGACTTCAAATTTTGGGCTTAGACAACTTAGAACTACGCCGACTTCAGTCTGACTTAAGCTTAGTACATAAAATTATCTGCCACAATGTCCTTCCTGTCGACGACTATTTCAGCTTCAACCACAACAATACACGAGCACAAAATAGATACAAACTCAAGGTAAACCGTTCCAAACTTGATTGCAGAAACTATGACTTCAGTGACAGAGTGGTCAATGCCTGGAATGCACTACCTGACTCTGTGGTTTCTTCCCCAAACCCCCAAAACTTTAACCTTAGACTGTCTACTGTCGACCTCACCCCATTCCTAAGAGGTCTGTAAGGGGCGTGCATAAGTGCACCAGTGTGCCTACCGTCCCTGTCCTAATATTCCTTTTTACTTACTCTTTTCATGTATTCAAATTATGTTTATACTTTTACCTGTTATCTTATATATGCTTGACAAAATTGACTTATGACTTAAATAAGCTTCTTGGATGAGAAGCGAAACGTCTTCAAAGAAAAATCAGACAGTCCAGTTGCCTCTTGGGGGCGGGGGGGGCGGGGAGCACCTTTGGGACTCCAGCCCTAAGGCAGCATGCAAAACAAAAATCCAGCTGAGGGACGGACAAAGACTTTCCGCGCCCTCGTCGGCCACCAAAATGCAGGCCGGGAAGAGGACGCAGCCGATCCAATCCTCCTTTGGCGCAGAAAGGCGTCACTTCCTCCCTTCTCAGGAAGAGCGACGAGGCCGCCCATAATCCCCGACCAACTTTGTTATGTTTTCTTGAGGGAGGAAGGCCCACGAGGAGCCGCGGGGCGGGGCGGGGCGGCGTGGGGAGAAAAAGGGAAGCGGCAGACGGCGCCGGGGCCTCTCGCGGCTGCGATGGGCGCGAGGGACGTTGCGGAGGCACCGGCGGCGGCGCTGCTGCTGAACAGGCGCCGAGGTCGCTGCTCCTCAGCTTTTCCGGCTGATCGCTGAGCAGCCGCCGCGCCTCCTCGCAGGGAGAAGGGGGGTGGGGGGATGGCCGAGGCGGACGGCGAGTCCCCGGCGGCTGCCCTGCGGGAGAAAGTGGCTGCGCTGGAAGCGGAGTTGAGCGCCTGTCGGAGCCGGCTTGAGCGGGAAAAGAAGCGGCGCCTCCAAGCCCAGGCCTGCGCGGCCAAGTTACGGAAGCAGGTGAGGCGCTCTGGCGGGAGCTCTCGGGGAGGCCCCGCGGCTCTTGCGCCTTTCCACTCCGGCCGGCTTCTCGGGGTCGCTCAGCAGTCGCTCTGCTGAGGCTGCGCAGCCGAGAGTCGGTTGCTTGTCGCCTCTGTTGAAGGGAGGAGGTCCTCTGTCCGCTGGACCCTCTTTGATTCACTGCCGGGCCTTGGATAGAGACGGGAGGCAACCCTGCGCCTCATCTACCTCTGCTTAAGTTTCCCTACCAGCGGGCAGAGTCTGGAAAAGATGTTGGGCTTGACTTAAACCATCCTGGTCCAGCTTTCCCTAATATTTCCCTCCTTAGATCCTGGCTTAGCATCTGCTGTTCTTCTCTCAACATGGCAGCTGCCCTGTGTTTATTTATATCTGGCTTGCAGTTGCCCTGTTGACTCATTAAATGCCATCACATCGTTTTTTGACTCATGGGGACTACATACATCCTGCCCCCCAACACACACACACACACACATTATGATCTATTCCTAATACTTGTATTCCAGAGGAAGGTAGGGTTAGACATAAGTTCTCTCAAATGATTCAGAAGATGGTTAAGGACGCTCAGGAGTCTTTCAGAGCCACGGAACATTACGAATCTATTAAAAAGAGAGAAAAAACCAAAGTCAATGTGATGGATAAAAGATGAATTAGGCGGCACAATCCATTTACAGGCAGTGTTTGACTTCGTTCAATGACCATTTTAAATTCTGCTGCTGTAAAAAATGACTTGCATCCGGTCCTTGCACTTATGGCTATTGCAGCATCCCTGTCATGTGATCAAAAGTCAGGCATGTGGCAAGCTACATTTACATTTGCAAAAGTCCTGGTGTCCTATGTCAAGTGATCACCTTCATTGACCTTCTGGGGGACTTACGATAAGCAAATTCAATAGGGAGAAGCTGAATTTGCTTAATGACTGCAGTGAATCACTTAATGACTGCAGCAAAAATGGCCATAAATTCAGGTGTAGTTCACTTAACTATCACAATACTTAACGATGGACATTTCAGTCCCAATTGTAGTTATAAGTTGAGGATTAGCTATACAGCTAATGGCATGCTAGAAGATGATTAGACTAGCAGGCATGACCATATCTTACAAGATTTTGTTTTGGATTCAGTTTTTTTTTATTTCCCCCTCCCTTTAATTAAAGAGAATAGACACAGAAGCAAAAGCAAAAAAGAAGCAACCAACAATAAAAATATAATTTACACTATAACTTATATATGCACACAAAGTTTCAATAAAGTTTGACTATTATTTTCAATACATAATCCACCTCTGTAAGCAACTCTTTCACATATTGCAAGTAACATGAGAACTATGCACCATAAATGTACCTTTCCAGTGATGAAGGACAACCCTGTTACTGTTAAGCAGAGCATGGAAAATCCATTTCGGTTGTTCAGTGGTCAGTTTCCAAGTGCTAGTAATTCAAAAGAATGTAGTTATCTGAAAGTATTAAATTTTGTCTGGCAATACTTTTTTTCCTTTCTATACAAAGGAGGGACTGATCTATTTGAAATAATGTTTTTTGGTTGCATAAGTGTTGTGGGTTTAATTTTTAACTGCTTGTTTTATTTTGTAGGTTGAAAAACTTTGTAAAGTCAGCAATGGTGAAAGAAATGATAGGACAACATCTACTGTAGAAGTGCAAACTGAAGACTCTGCTGCATGGTTATATGCAGGTAATAGGAAATAATGGAAATCCTATGAAAATATGAGGAAAATAAGAGGTCCTTGTTGCTCTGAGCTTGGTTGTTTTCTAACATTGTTTGTTAGCACTGATGATGTTACCTAGTTTGGATAATGGAACGTCTGCAAAAAAACAACCAAGCTCAGAGAGCAACAAGGACCTCTTGTTTCAACCCTGAACTACAAATGTTCTCCTTTATTTGATTCAAAATAAACTTGTGGTTATTAGATACATGCCTGCTGTTTTTGTTTTGCTGATAAAGTACTTTGTCCTAACCAATACAAAATGCTCCAAGTTGCATTGTATGTCTACATTTATTATTAAAACTTTGTTATGAAATTATTTAGACAATAGCTGCCAGTGCAACTTAAAGATAGTAATATTTAAATAATTACTTCCCTTTATAGACTGAAATACATTATTTGAAAAGAAAAAAAGGGTGGCGGAGGGAAGAGAAGGTAGTTTAATGTTGCAGTGTTTAAAATTACAGTTCATATCATGACCAGCTATAATGACAAAAGTTCAATCAAGTAACTAGATATGAAACAATTTGAGCCAATCAAAATCAACCCTGCCTTTTTCAAGTATCTATTTGGTTGTATAAATTCATTATTAATCCCTGTTCTATCTTTGGGTTTAATATTTTGTCCAACAGTAAAGATTCATAATGACAATATACTTTTAAAACTAAAAAATAAATGTGTAACAAATCTAACATTCCTATTTGCTTATCCCTAGCTTCTACCTCTCCAGAGAAGCTATCAAAATCTGTTGCTATCAAAATCGATGTTTTGGTTAAGGCTATTCCCCAAGGCAAATCCACTGAGGAAAAATATGTTTTTAGGTGTTCACAATGATTGGAATGTCTTATAGTTTTCCGTATTTTTCGCTCCGTGTGATGCTCCAGACCATAAGACGCACCTAGCTTTAAAGGAGGAAAACAAGAAAAAAAATCTGCCTCTTCTTCCGAGCCCCAACACGTGGCTTGTCAGAGCTCCTCTGCATTGTGCCCACCACCAGTCACCTGAGCAATCGCTGGATCCTGGCCTTCCGTAGCCCTGCCGATTAGCGGGCTGGCTGACCAGAAATGCTGCCATTGCTGCCTCTTCTGTGCCTGCTGCCTTCTCCGGGGAACGCTGGAGCCTTCACCGCTGAGCAGCTGATCGGCAGTTGGATCGGGCTTCTGGAATACTGCCAATCAGCTGTTCCAAGGGATGGGGATCGCTGTTTGCCGCCAGCACCATTTGCTGGCGATAGGTGGCCGCAGCAATAGGCACCAGCAATCCCCACCGCCTGGAACAGCTGATCAGTGGTATTCTGGGAGACTGATCCAACTGCTGATCAGCTGCTCAGTGGCGAAGGCTCCAGCGTTCCCTGGCGGCAGTGGTAGCGATAGGCGGCGGCAGACCATTCGTTGCTGCTGCCTGTTGCTGCCAATACCTCCCCCTCCCGCTGCCGCACCCTGGTTTGTGACGCAATATTCGCTCCATAAGACGCACAGACATTTCCACCCACTTTTTGTGGCGAAAATATGGTACTCTAGAAGTGTCAATAGTCTCAATATTATACAGAGCCCTAGCATAGGCAGATTAACAACACTTTGTATTTTTTGCATGCTTTGATGCTATTTATTTATATAATGTGTATCCATATCTGTCTGTCTTATCTTGTCTTAATGAAACTAAAAAGATTTCCAAGCAGGTTTACAAATACCAAATTACTGTACATTATTATTTTGTGATAAATAATGCAGTAGAAATTAAATTGAGAACTAAAAGCCACCTTCTTAAAAGTCAATAGAATCTTATTTTGGTATTTAAATTGTGATGGACTTTAATGCATGAACACTAGGAAATGGGTTTTATATATATCAATAAAATGAATATTGTCTCCTATGTAAAATAGTTTTTCTAATTCTTTACTCTGATTTTTAACAGATTATTACTATCCTCATAATTATTACAACTGTTCTGAATTATCCAGTGCACCAGTGCAGCCAAGTAACGATAATGAAATATTGAACTCAAATTGTACAGATCATTTACAATTAGACAATCATTTAGAAGTTAAAGACAGACAGCAGGATGAACTTGAGGAACAGGGCAACATAATAAATAATGTGCAGGTAAGATCGCTTATTTGTCAAATTTATATATTTTTTTCATCCAAAAATTGTTTGTGGCATATTTCATTGTTCATTTCATTTTTCTAACATCTTTTAAATTAATTTTTGTTTAGAAATGCTGGAAGTTCACCAATAAACAACAATGTACTAAAAGGATACTAAGATTAATTACCGGGTCAAAGATTAATTATATATGTCATTATACTGTTTATTGATGCTTGAGGCATTATTTTGAATTTCTACATGAAATGTAGATAATGGTGCATGAAAGAAGAAACACATTTCTCTAAATAAACTTAAAATTCTTAATTGTAGCTGTATATTATTGTACAGTAGCTGTGTATTATTGATGAAACCCATGCCGCTAAGTGCTTCTTTACATTTTAGCAGCTTCCCTCCATATTGATCATTATTGATATAATCTTAAAATAGCCTTATAATCTATTTTAATTGTGGAAGGATTGTGTCTGTGTAGGCAATGCTTTGTAGTGAAGAGATGAAATAATATTTTTTAAAATTCTATTTTTAGTGACTACAGCAATAATAGTGCATTTCACAATGGAGTTAATTTTAGCAACAGTCACTACTTTCTATTCTTTTGGAAATTAGCAGAAAACTATGAATAAAACTATTTGGGAATCTGCCACTGAATTTTATTTGCATGATTCTGGAGACTTTTAAGAATTATTAAAATAAAAGTTTGGAGTAATTTAAAGATACTTTATTCTATATCAAGATCATTCTGAATCAAGATCACGTGAAGTGTTAATACCATTTTATAATGCCTTGGTAAGGCCACACTTGGAATACTGCATCCAGTTTTGGTCACCACAATGTAAAAAAGATGTTGAGACTATAGAAAGAGTGCAGAGAAGAGCAACAAAGATGATTAGGGAACTGGAGACTAAAACATATAAAGAACGGTTGCTGGAACTGGGTATGTCTAGTCTGATGAAAAGAAGGACTAGGGTTGACATGATAGCAGTGTTCCAATATCTCAGGGGCTGCCACAAAGAAGAGGGAGTCAAGCTATTCTCCAAAGCACCTGAGGGCAGGAGAAGAAGTAATGGGTGGAAACTAACCAAGGAGAGAAGCAACTTAGAACTAAGGAGAAATTCCCTGAGAGTTAGAACAGTTAATCAGTGGAACAACTTGCCTCCAGAAGTTGTGAATGCTCCAACACTGGAAATTTTTAAGAAGATGTTGGATAACCATTTGTCTGAAGTGGTGTAGGGTTTCCTGCCTGGGCAGGGGGTTGGGTTAGAAGACCTCCAAGGTCCCTTCCAACTCTGTTTTTCTGTACAATAAACATATCTTTTTTACAGTGTACTTTTCTACAAAGTTTGTACAACTCTTTTGTTAGTATGATTTTTTAAATATTTTATATGGAAAATTTATCTTTTTAAAAATATAAGATGCAATTCATACATTACTGTATTATGTTAGAGATTCACACACAAATAATTTATAATAAAAAAGTGGGATTGGTTGCTCTTATAAGCTAATACATTTAACAGATAATATTTTGGAATGAATATATGGAATGAAATCTTATCACATAGAGTGAAATCTAAACTTAGTTTGGGATTTGGTGAATCCTTTATAAAGTTACTATAAAATAAAGTTTGGAAAATAAAAATTGTAATATTCCTACATAACATAATTTATCATGTCATATTGTGTTTCTTAATCCTAGAAATCAAAAGATGTTTCATTAACAGAAGGCACATTAGCAGAAAGTCTGAGAGCTGCTGCAGAAGCTGCTGTATCACAAACAGGATTTACATATGATGAAAATACTGGATTATATTATGACCATAGCACTGGATTCTATTATAATTCGGTAAAGTTTTTTTACATTGAAGTTTTCATTGTTTACCTAAAGTATGTTCTTGTGAGTAAATTTTAACCATTAGAATCTGTTAGCAAATCATCAAATTAAACATGTTTGTTTTGAAAGTAATCAGCAGTTCTAATTAACAAATGGGTTGACTAAAAACAGGGCTTGTGTATCTCAAACTGGTTTGTGTAAAGGAGGGATTGTAAAAGTAATAGGAGAATCTATATGGGGCGACATGCCTCTGAAATTTATTTCAGCAGATACTAGAGAATATTTTCAAGGGCATCTACAAATGCATAGTTCATGAACTGTCCCCCCTTAAAGTAGCATGTTGGAATGCTTTGAATTACAGAGGGGAGAGGGGCATTGAATTACAGTAGGGTGATCCCATTTAATATTCATATACAGAGATCAGCGATGCAATCAGAAGAAGAGTTTAATGTAACTATCAATTAAACATTCTTAAACGTGTATTTTAGGACTAACCTAACAATGACAAAATAAGTACTGATTTTTATCGAATTAATTATAACAAAAATCTGGAAATGCAGAAACCAAGATACTGAAATATAGCATCCAGAATTGTGCTACATGTATTTAACTGAAAAGTTAATTCATCCGAAAATATTGAACAGAGGGCAATAAAAGTCAGACTTGTTTTAATAGTAAAGCTTTATTTATAAAGATTATGTAGGCACTTCCAACTTGAAGGATTCTAAGAAGTGTACAAAGATATGTACATTATATATTGACATAGCCAATATATATAATAAGAAATACATTCAAAGAAAAATATATAGTAAATAAAGGGGGGGGGGGGAGTAAAAATAGGAATGAAGAAAAAGCATTAGAAAAAAGATGATTTTTTCTATCTACTTTTTCTTTGTCTCTTCCTTTCCTCTTCACATTTTTTTCCTTGAATGACACAGTCAACGTAAACAAAACTACAAAAAACTGCAAGAAGGATGGTATTATACTTAACAGTTACACATTTGGTGCCAGCAATTCCATACCAATTCGGTCTCAGAGGCTTCTAAAATTCCCAAGTTTTTACAAGCTTCCAAAAATTGATGATAGTAGAAACTATCCTTAGGGGGCAACCTGTTCCAGGTATTCACTCGGGTAAGGGAGACAGAATCTGTCTGAGATAAATGATTTTGTAGATATTTGAGCTACAAAGGGCTTTATTTATGAAAACCAGTACTTTGAATTCTGTAATGAAATCTGTTGATAAAGGTAGTGAAATTACTATATGACATACAGTAATTGTTTACATATAATCTTAAAGAACAGTCTTGTGTAAAGTGAATTAACAGTAATTCATAGAGGAGAAGACAAAATGGCACAAGCAATATCTGTTACACAAAAAAAGTAGGAATGTTGCCATTACTTTCTGGAATTAAAGTTAAGTCAAGGACTACATTCAACATTACATAGATGGGTTTTTGCAGATATACCAAGACTTATTTTATGCCTCCGTCCCCACCACTCATTATATACAGTATACAGAACTTGTTCCAGAGTGTCCACAATTGTCCAGAAAGGAATTGGGATGATATATACAGTAAGGGAAAGCAGAAGAATTGTTTGAATCAAATGACATCATTTTAAAAATCAAATGCTTTTAGGGATTATATCTCTTGCAAAGTATTTTTATCAATGCATTGTCAAATGTTGTTATAGTATATATCTGTCAAAGTACATAGTAACATGTATAAAATACCAGATGTAAAGATATGATGCATATTTAACTTTATTAAAGGAAAATCAGCTGTATTATGATCCAACCACTGGAATTTATTATTACTGTGATGTTGAAAGTGGCCGATATCAGTTCCACTCTCGAGTGGATCTACAGTCTTATGGAACTGAAACGCTTCAGAGCAGCAAAGACAGAAAAAGCAAAAAGAAACGAAAAGATGCAGAATGCTCTAGGACAAATGAACACAAGGTATTTACTTAGCAAATGATTTATAGTTCGTAAAAAGGCAGCTTGTGGTGCATTAGTAGTAATAATCAAATGACAATTAAATGCAGTAAAATAATATT
Organism: Ptyas mucosa; assembly: GCA_012654045.1. Taxonomy (NCBI): domain Eukaryota; kingdom Metazoa; phylum Chordata; class Lepidosauria; order Squamata; family Colubridae; genus Ptyas; species Ptyas mucosa. The sequence goes on from WNWU01000002.1 coordinate 44,456,551, forward strand.
TCCTGTTGGTAACATTTATTGATCTCTTGTGTATGTATATATATCCAAGCAATTGTGTTGATCACTCACTCACACAGACATGCATGCTCTGACAGAAATTACAGACACTTGTGCTCAGCAGGCATAAATCTGCATGTTTAGTAAATCCTATTGAATTCTGTGACTCTTTTTGCTAAATTAGTATGTGTAAATTGCTGTTATGTTCAGACTAGATGCTTATACCCATTTATTTTTGGGGTGGTGGTGAAAATTGGGATCTTCCTTTAGTTGAATTGGATCAGTAGAAACCTTCCTTCTGACCTGAAAGCATAAGAAATCCTATGCTTACTATATAATAAGATCCAATGAATTCAGTGGCTCTTAACTCCCAGGTGTGGTACTATGTACTTAATTGAGTTTGGCCTCCCACAGGTAATAATTTGAGAGGGGGGAGGTCTTCCCTTCAGGAAAATATGGTGATTATAATTTGAAATACAGAGCAGTTATGGCAACAGTTATTGTATATTTGATGTCACAGTGAAGCATAATTTGTGGCTTTTTTTCTGATTATCTCAAGGCCAATTGGAACTGACAAAGATGTTTCCTTTTGGAATACTGAGTTGGACTATGCCCCCCAATAAGCTGTACTTCCCAATAAAATTATTTTGATGATTTTAAAAATTTTATACTGATCATTGGGAGGAAATTTGATTTATTTGCTTTTTTGCCTTTAGATAGATTAAGGCAGGTGTCAGGGTTCCAAGTAACACCCCCTAATGAATTTAGGTGTAAGTCATCCGAAATTATCTGTTCTTACAGATAATTTTAAAAATACACGTATGGTCTCTATATATGTGTTACACTTTGTCCTAAATTATGCATGAAGTTGCTTCTCCTGCTTTGAGGTAAGTAATTTTTTGGCCTTAACAATAAGTAAAATGAGTGGTAGATAAAACAAGGAACTTAAATTGCTTATGGCTTCATTGTAAGAATTTGTATCCTTAAAAGTGAATATAAAATAAATTAGCAGCAGCCCAACATCACTGAAACAGGCACAATTTCTTTCCTTTGGGAATTATAGATCCTGGATTTTGGATGCATTTTATGTTAGCCCATCTGAGGTACCTTGGTTGAAAACAGTTGACAAAATGCAGCATGTTGTCCAGTTAAAGATTATGGGAATAAGCGTTTTAGTAGTATATGGGTAGATAACCAGAAAAGTAACAAAGAATTAACAAAACAATGGTTGACAGTCTTTCTCTCATAAAAAACTATCCTAACAATTCTATCCAGAATATAATAAACTCACTTCTGTAAAAGAAAAAATTGGTCTTGTCCTTCTCTTTTGTCAAGTAATTCAGTTGGAGCTATATGTTTTTTTCCTAAGAAGAGAAATTAGAAGTTATTTTTGAGAAGAAGACAAAGTATAACTGTTTTTCCTAGGTTTATTGACAGAATTTAGAAATGATGCTTAGTTGGCCAGCTGTTTATTCTAACAGACTACTGAACTAAAGGGAAATGTAGGAAATGCATTAGGGACAAAAGGCTAGGAGGAAAGTGACATCCCCAAGTGCAAGACACAATTTGTTTAAAAAAGAAAAAAAAGTGTTGAGAGTAGTAAGGGAATACAACCATTATATTTTGCCATAATTGTAAAAGCGATCAGTTATTTCTCATTATCCTGCTATATACTGTCTATATGTGTACACACACATACTAATTTTAAAACTTAACTACATTCCTTTTTCTATAAATCTTCAGAATCTGAACACAGAGGAGCAAAAATCATCTAGCAATCTGAATTGCCTTTTTGCCCCTAATGAACCAAGTTCTCCAGGAGAGGAAGAATGTCCAGATGTGAAAAAGGCTAAAGTGGATATTGAGACAAGAAACACTCAACAGACTAAAGAATCAGTTACTGCCAACGGAAGTAGTATAAACGCAGAGTTTACTGCTAGTATAGAAGACAGTAAAACAGATACCGAAAGTGAGCCAGAAGAAGGTGAAATCACAGACACTGAACAGGAGGAATATAGCAGTGAAAGTGAAGCGACAAGTGAAGAAACTGTAAATTCAGAAGATGTGGACAGTGAAGGTGAAGGTTTTTATGAAGGATATTTAGGAATAATATTTGCAGATTGGGAATGATAAAAAATAATTTTCAGAAAGTTGAAATATACACATTTGAATGCAAAACTGTCAAAATCAGGTTCTTCAATGATGTATATAAAATAACCCAATATCTTGCTTATGAATATTGCAGTTAAGTATGATCTATAATTAGAAAAATAGATCAGGTAAAAACTTACTGTACCCACGTTGTTTATACTGATAGAAAAAAGTATACATGGACTTGAAAACACATGTTCAGAAAACTATTTTTACATGTGGATATAAGATGCTTATTGATATCAATCAGTTATTAAGATGGTAATTCTCTTTAAAAAGTACTTAGTTCACAAAATGTTCAATAACATTTAGTCTGCTGCTGAGAAAAAGTATCACTTCTGTTTTGTTCCAGACTGCTCCAGAAAAATAGACAACTGAGGTAGTCCTCAATTTACGATCACATTTCTGTTGCAAAACACTTGTGAATTTTGGCCCATTTTATGGCCTTTACTGCCATAGTTGTTAAGTGAATCACTCTTGTTAAGTTAGTAACATGGTTGTTAAGTGAATCTGGCTTCCCCATTGATTTTGCTATCAGAATGTTGCAAAAGATGATCACATGATCCCAAGACACTGCAACCATCATAAATATGAGTCAGTTGCCAAGCATCTGAATTTTGCTTTGGTTACTCTAAGATTATTTTAACTGTAGTAATGCTATATTTTTCCCATATATGCATGTAACCAAGATGTAGGATTACCGTGATATGCATGTAATCAAGATCAAGGGTTACCTTGATTAGCATTGGTCTTTAATGGCTACACCTTGGGAAAATAAGTTTGCCAATTTTTCGCTTGTAGATATGGTTGCATTATTCATACTTTAATTTTTACATAGTTTTTGCACATTTTGTATATTGCTTCCAGGTATATAATGACTGAAAATCAAATGTGCTTTCTAATTCTCTTCGGGAGATGCAGATTGCATAATACAGGAAAGTTTGTCTTTCTTAGCCTGATATTGATTTATTTATTTAGATGAAGACAAGATCTGGCCACCTTGTATCAGAGTGATCGTAATTAGGTCACCAGTACTGCAGATGGGGTCTCTGTATATCATCACAGCTGTGAAACCTGCCACAATTGGAAGGTACCACACAATTGTTAATATCTAGATTTCCTCATTAATTCCATCCTGTTTATTCATATTTGTAATATTTTTAATGATCATCTTTAATTAAGACTCATTTTGAATGAACCTGATTTCTTGTATAAGTATTGATTATAATGAATGTACTGATTTATCATTTTTAAAACAAGTAAATTAGATTTTTTTTCATGAAAATACACAAAAACAGATGTATGTATATGTAACTGTATATGTAGGAAGAGCACTGAGGAGATACAGATGAAGAAAAATGTCCTCAAGTTATGTCCACATTTCTCCTTTTTTCTTTCCTTACTGCTACTTAGGTAGAGACTTGTATCCTTGCATAAAAGGCATTTGCATCCATTGGGGGTTGGGATTTTTTCTTCCTTTTTGTAAATTCCACTTTTTCTCTTAGTTTATCATCTCATTATAAGGCATTTTGATGGACTCTTGAATCTGGTCTGCTGGATATGAGAAAACCAGCATTGTGTGTGTGTGTGTAGGTATATGTAGGTGATTATCTGAACCCTGCTCCTTTCTAATAATAATCCCTTCTAAGTTGACTGATGCCTCTGGATAATATTGGCAATAACTGTGTCCTAATGGGCATTTCTAGCAATACTGGAGGAAATTACTGTTTAATTCAATTTACACTAGGGCTTTGTAGAAAGTTATGAAAATAACTAGATTCAAATGCTCCGCAGTGAAGTGGGGAAATAAAAAAGAATCAATTTCGGGCAACCTTTAGAGGGCTAAGCCCATTTTGATGGAACCAGGATATACTGTTCATTATTTAATCAAATAAAAAAAACACTAAAAGATCATATTCAACTTTTCTAATATGAAAGGTGCTATTTTACTAAAAATAATTTTAGCCTCAAAATTCAAGAGTTATGTGTCTAGTGTTCTTACAGCTCTCAAAAGGTAATTCTTAAAAAGTGTGCCTCCGGTAACCCAAAGGCTTCCAGCAGGCAATTAAAGGAATGTTGACCTAATCACTAATGAGGGATTCTGCCAATGAACTCAAGTCTGCCATGGACTGCTGAGGCTAGTCTTGCTTCTGAGTGAATTTGTGTGCCATGTATCCCCAGACTTTAACAATTACTCATTTTTACAGAGAGAAAGGGATGGAACATACCCTGCAGATTCCAGAGGCCTCTGTCAGCAAGGTATTTTATTCTTTAAGGATTTTGATGGAATTGTAAAGATGGTTACAGTAGAAAAAACTGGTTTATTACATTTTAAACGCTTTACAACATTTATGTACTTACTATGAAAATATTTGATTTTTCTGTTAGTTCCACGTGGAAGTATACTTTGATCATGAGTTGCAAAGTTATGTTCTTGTGGATCAAGGCAGTCAGAATGGCACTGTGGTTAATGGAAACCAAATTCTTAAGGTGAGTATAACAATGAGACCTGTTCTTAGCTGATTTTGTTGATCCCTGCCTTTGCCCAGCACTTCAAATGACCACTTCTTTATCTTTTCTGCTCAGCTGTGACACTGCTAAATGCATGTTTTTGCTGTGTCGCATGCCACACTCCCTGTACCTTTCTCTCTGAAGTAATGGTCCCAGGCTCTTTTGTTAGCACTTAATTTTCTGCTTTCTAGTTCTTGTGTTCATTTATTTACAGCCTAAAACAAAAAGTGAGCCCCATGTTCTGGAACACGGTGATGAAGTGAAGATTGGAGAAACTGTACTATCTTTTCATATACATCCTGGTAGTGAAACCTGTGATGGATGTGAACCAGGGCAAGTCAGAGCTCATCTTCGCCTTGATAAGAAAAATGAATCTTCTAGTAAGTAATGAAATATTAAGGTTAACTTCTAAGGAAAAATGTAAACAAAATATTATATTGAAAATAATATTGTATAGTTAAGTTTAACATTGCTCACCAAAAAAAAATCAATAAGTAAATTGAGTAAAATCAGTAAGTCAACCTCAAAAACTCTTAGACATAGATATGTGGATCATCCAAAGTTAGGAAACTTTCAAGATCTTTTTATGAGGCAATATATTATAAAACCCAGATAGGATAGAAAGAGAATAATAGAAAGTTGAAGTCATGAAGCTTGCATGGTTAGAGTCTTACGATAAAGAAGAAAATGAGTTTATTTAATAAATTAGATTTATGAGATGTATACTTTTCAGACCACTGAAAATGCTGATGTTTAGCATTTACTGAGATTTGCTGAAAATTCTTAATATTTAAAAAAGCAGATGGATCTTTTCAGTACTGAAACTTTTTGTGTTTTTAATGCACAAAAATATTCAACCTAATGGTGTTTGTCTAATGATGTACGCTAATGGTCTTAGCCATATTAAGCAGCCTTAATTCAAGAACTGAAAGTTTTCAAAGTTAAGTTTTTTCATCTCTGTTTTAAATTAAGAGTCTTAAATTCTCTCTCAATTCAGGATGCAGAATATATAGGCATATATTTATACCTTTTACTCAATTGACAGCTCTTACGCTATATCTGATCTCATTGTAGCTATATTAGAGGAAAACAGTTCTTTGCCTCCTTTCTAATTGGATTCACCACTCTCAGTTTAGCATAAGATTAACTTTACAGATAGCTCAAGACAATATTTATTTCTGCATTCGGGGGGAGGGCTACATTTTTGTGTGGGTGACTAAGAACCACAGCAATCTGGGTAATAATGCAGAATGTTATGGGTAGGACTGGATTTTGGAATTTTACACATGTATTTTTTCCAAGCCATAGGCCAGTGGTGGCGAACCTTTTCGGCATTGAGTGCCAAAATGGGAGTGTACGTGCATGCGTGCCAGAAACTGAAAGAGCAGCCACCCACTGCATATGCACATGCCGGGCAGCTGCTCTTCCGGTTTATGGTGCGCACCAGCCACCTAGTCTTCTGGTTTATGGCGCGCATGCGCGCACAATCACCACCTGGCTGGTGGGCATGCACATGCCAGAAACTGGAAGATCATCTGCTCTTCTGCAGCTGCTCTTCTGGTTTCCAGCGCTCCTGCATTTGTGAAGACCAGCTGGCTGGCCGCCGGAACCCGGAAGAACAACGGGCGATGGCTCTGCGTGCCACTTCCAGCATTCGTGCCATAGGTTTGCCATCATGGTGATAGGCTGCTTCTTAATATTAGTCCTATTCTCAGACATATTTTATATTTTGTTTGATGATGAAAATTGTCTCAGTTTACTGCTGAATTTTGATACCATAATTTCTGTTGTTCTGGGAATTGCAAAAAAAGTGTACCAGTGTAGATGAAGTGGAGTTCATCTACCAGTCTACCCAACGAAGTAGTTACTACACAGTAATACAAGTACAAGAATTTAGATAATCAATAGTCTGTATTGTGAGGTTATTACTCCTTTATTACCATCTTCAGTTTTAAGTGAAGCTAAAACGTATCAAGTGTTGGAAGCTAAAAAGTATAGTGTTAGATAGGATACTGCTGTCCTGTGTAGTTAGCCACCTGACAATTAAAAGAATATGCACTTGTATCCTGTTCATCTCAAAGCAATTGAACATAAAAACTCAGTCTTTCATCGACAGAAATAAATTAATTCAGAAATAGTAAATAACTTAAGCTCCTTCACAGGTTTTATAATGGAGGGGGAAGATTGTGTTAGTTGAATTTGGAAGCGTTTTTAAAGCTAGCTAATTTCATTAAACCTTTGTGAGCAATAGTTCATTGGATGCTTAGAATAGTTTGTTCTTATAGGACTTTAAATACAGTGAGTGTTTTTAGCAAATAACAAATGTTCTTATCCTTTTCCATTTGCTAACTGATAAGGTACTCAACCTCTTCCTCTCAGTCTCTACAATTAAAATCATGCCCATTCTAAACATCTGAGTGAGCTCCTGCTTGCGAATGATCATGCATTAATGTTGGTTAGTCTTGAAGGTACTATGAGGTAGATTGGTGTAAATCTAACATGGCTAATTTGATTCGTATCTACATGCAGTAAGTTACTGGTTTCGTTACTTGATGAAATCCTTTGTATTTCAGTTGTCCCTGCATTGACAAAAGAAGAAAAGGAATTAGTTAGAAGAAAAGAATTAAAACAAATACGTGTAAAATATGGTTTACAGGTAGATTTATTTTTAAATGTATTCTTAATTGATACTGCATTTTGGAACTTTTTAAAAACATTTTTTGAGTATTTAACACAAATTTATAGGAGTGTTTTTTGCCTGATTAGACCACAGGCAAAGGCTGTAACACCACCATTGTAAACATAATATTGCCTTTTAAAGGGGTTCATTTTTATAGTAATTTAAGAATGTAAAAGCAGACCTACTGGATAAAATCAAGAGACCCTTCTAATCCAATACCTAGCTTCTATTGCAGGTAATGAGCACGTCAAAAACCCACGAATAAGTGGGTTTTTGACAACTATGTGGGTGTACAGGTCATTTTTGACTTAACAACTCATTTAGTGACCGTTGGAAATTACAACAGCACTGCAAAAAGTTACTTATGGCTGGTTTTCACACTTATGACTATAGCAGCATGGTCATGTGATCAGAATTTGGGTGCTTGACAACCGGCATGTATTTATGACTGTTACACTGTTCCAGAGTGTCATGTGATCACCATTTCTAACCTTCCCAGCTGGCTTCCGACAAGCAAAGTCTGTCAAACTATTTACTAAGACTGTATTACTATTATTCTTCTCATTCTTCCTATTACCTATCTCCCCCCACTTATGACTATAACCATGTTGTTTGTATTTTATTAGTAACCTATGACTATCACTAAGTGTTGTATCTTAATGATTCTTGATGAATGTATTTTTTTCTTTTTTCTTTTCCTTTTATGTACACTGAGAGCACATGCACCAAAGACAAATTCCGTGTGTGTCCAATCACACTTGGCCAATATAAAATTCTGTTCTGTTCTGTTCTGTTCTATTCTATTTATTATGCATCCTTTATGAGCCTGTACTATTTTCTATCCCTCCTAGTCATTTCTTTCTAAATTAAAAGGATATAAATAACTCGGTCTGTTTTTTAAGATCTTTCAAGCCCCATTATTTTTACTGCACTTTCCTGTAGCAATATATATAACTAAGATTTTAAAAGTACACTTAATTTATGAGATTTATTTTTGTTTTTTAAAGAATACAGAATATGAAGTTGATAAGGTTATGAAAAATCCGAATTACAAAGACAGAGCAGGAAAGCGCCGTGAAACAGTTGGAAGTGAAGGGAACTTTTATAGAGATGATGCTCCAGCCTCTATACATGTGTAAGTTGGTTGGTTTATTTTATTTTACATAATTAGAAGGTGTTGCACTAATATACAATACTGCATAGATTCAATTTTCTTAAAAAAATTAAAAGAATTTGGCACATTACAAATATTGATTAAAATAAATAAAAACAACCAATGTTGTAATCACAGCGAAGATTAAAATACATTAAAATTATGGTAGAGACAAGCACTTTAAATTGCGTTTGATAAGAATTTGACATCTGCATTAATTGGAAGTCAGGATTGGTATAATATAATCAGAATAATAGACACCGCAAAATATCATAGTTGTATGAAGCGTTCTTGGTGCTCTCTGAGCCGAGTTCTTTCCTTGTTTTTATTACCCAAACTAGGTAACATCATCAATCCTGTAGGGAATGGGATTTGCTCTCATTCTATATTCTAGTGGCTTGCCCTGTCCGTGTTGGTGGGAGTGCTCTTGGTGATTATTTGATTGAGCTGGTTACTGTTAGCTTGTTTGGCAGTACCTTGATTGGGCTATTGCTTCTTGATTGCTACTTTAATGTTAATCTCTGCTCATCTGGATGTAGATTGCTGGTGAGGTGTTTTGGTCGTAGTTGTATGTTAGTTCTGGTACTCTGAGATATTTCCTTGCATAAGAAGGCATATTTTATATAAATATATTTTCAAAATAAGTATTAAAATATAACCCCAGTATCTTCCATTATTGAAAAATTTAAACAATTATTGTTCCAACTCCTCTTTTCCATATTTGCTGTTTTACTTTTGAAGGGAAATTAGTGAGAATAACAAAGGACACAAACTATTGGAGAAGATGGGATGGAAGAAAGGAGAAGGACTTGGAAAAAGTGGTGGTGGAATAAAAGATCCGGTAGGTATTTTTTTTTTCAGAGAGCAATCCCATATAAATAATATCTTCTTAATTCTGTTTATCAAAAAAGAACCCTGTTAAAATAAGTAGAATTTAAGTATGCTTGTGCCGTGCTGTAGGACGCACTTGTCTTGCAAACCTCTGCAGACTTACCATATGGATTTCTGAGCACACACAGGTATTCCGTATACCAAAAAAGGTGGATATCATGAGTTGAAAAGGACCTTTGAGATTACTCCATCCAAACCCTTCCCAAGTACAAGAAACCAGCACCATCATATCTGAAATAGCACATGGCCAACCTCTAGTAAAGGGCAGCTCATCATCTCCTGAGGCAGCCTGTTCCATTGTTTAATTCTTACTCTTAAGACTTTTTCTTGGTGTCCAGTTAAATCTGCTTCCTTGTCATTTAAACCTGTTGGGTTTTTTTATGCTGTTTTCTGGAAGAGTCTGAATAATTCTGCCTTGCCTTCTACATGACAGTCCTTTACATACTTCAAGATAACAATCATGTATCATTTCAGGTTTTTCTTCTCCAATCAAAATGCAATCAACTGTTTGGCAGTTAATAGATATATAATCTGATTGATAAATCTATCATTAATTTTTGAATTACATAAAAAGTCATTACAGGTAGTCCTCACTTATTGACCACTTGCTCAGTGACCATTTGAAGTACAGTGGTGCTGCAAAAATAACTTTATGGCCAATTTAATACTATTTACAACCCTCAGTCACATGATCACCATTATAGTCAGTATCCTGTACTGGACCTGTGGTTTTTTTCATTTTTTAGCTCCTTGCAGTGCAGAAAGAAAGGGACTGCAAGAGAGTAAGCAATTTATTCTTCTATCCCCTGAAAGCAAAGCAATCCCACCAGCAGCCTGGAGTTGAGAGCTACAGGTACACTATGGAAATAGTTTATAGTACCCTCTTGAAATCCCTCTCTAATCTCTCCACTTCTACAAATGGGGAAAGTTCTGGGAAAGGACTGCTTTCAGAAAGTGCTTGCTTTCCTTCCATCCCTTCACATAATGGAGACATTGAAGAAGGGATTTAAATAGTACTATGAGTTGTTTGTGTAGCAAGCCTGTGGCTCTCAGCCTGGGCTGCTGGCATCATTGCATTGTTTTCAATGTGTACAAGACAGTAAGCAGCCACTGTCCTTTCCAAAGGGCAGAGGAATGGGTGGGAAGCAAACAAAAGCTGAAAGTGTGAAACTGCCTAGTTTTGTCTCTTTCCAAACAGAAAGCACAGTTGCAGTCATGTGATTTCCCATTTACCATCTGCTTTGCTTAACTGTGGAATTGCTGGTCCCAATTAAGGTTGCTAAGTAAGGATAGTTATAACCTATCCTTTAGGTTGCATTATAACCTAATGCAAACTAGATTTTAGCCCCAAAGAACCTTGGGTGTATAATCCTCTAGTTACTTAGGGTTATCAGAGGCATATAATTTCTGCCATCACAATTCCCTTGGAGAAGACCCTAAGATTTGCTGCTGCTTATTCAGGTATTGCTAAGCCTCTATATCTGCCAACAAGAAGTTCAGAAATTCAGCTGGCCATTTCTGAGCGGGTCATGATTTATCCAGGCTGAAACTCTAATAAGCATTTTAATTGCTTCTGGTTTCATCTGGGAAAATTTTAAGGGTTTTACAAGCAAGTAGAATATGATGTCTTGCCCAACCTGTTCCCTGTGCTCATGTGCTCATCTTATCTCCTTTCTGCTGCCACATGTACATTCAGGTGCAAGATACCTGCTGCCCTCCACCCCTCTTCATGATCTCCCAGCACCCTCCTTCACCCGTGGCTACCAGTCTCCTGCCAGAGCCCACCTGTCCCTCCTCACTTGTCCAGTGCCTTTCATTCCCTGTCACTAATGCAGTGTACGGCACCCCCAACCTTACCCACTTGCTCCCCATCACCTTATTCTCCATTACATGCATTTTACTGCTGCAGTATGCAAATATTGATGGTTTTGCATTTTCTCCTCTGTTTCCCATACCAGAGCAACTCTGCTCAGAATGTTGTGTGTTATGTTCAGGCACAGATCCAGAATGCATATTCTAGTCTCTGCCTGAACATAACACACGTGCTTTGGACAACTATTGCTTGTTCCATGCATGCAACATTTTGCAATCCCTGCTACTACTCAGTATTAAAATATTTGTGATTGGGAACTGACCATCCTGACAATGTAGTATGGATGAGCAAACCATTCCAATGAGATGCTTTTACAATGTGCAGAAACAATAGCAAAGCTTATATTCAATCATTAAAACAAAAGCTGCATTTTTTGTAAGGTTGGTGCAGCTATCTCCCACCAGCCTGCGAACAGCTGTAGTAAAGTAGCTCTGCATTTGTATACATGCAGAGGCATCTGTGTGAACCTTTTAAAATATATTATGTTTCAATAATTGAAAAGTTGACTTTATACACGATTGTTTGCTTTGCAAAATACCTCTTTCAAATGTTTTGCACAGTCCTACACACAGGCATATGGCGTTGGAATAACTTGCCGTTTTTGACAAAATGCAAAGTTTTTTTTTTAAAGCAAAGGGTTCTAGGCACAGATGTCATATGAAATTGTATTTGCAAGGATATAGTTTCTGCACTGTAATACATTTACTGGAACTGATAAAGCAAACAAATTCAAATTTCTCAGTGACCTTTTCATTTTTACTGCTTACTAACAAGCCTAAGAAACATGATATGCATGCATGATACGCATGTCTGTCTTGCTAACATGATATGCAACAGGGTTAAGAAATTAAGAAATCTGGTCTGAAACAGCAGTAACACACAAGGATGATTAAATTTGGAAAAAGTCTTTCAAACTCGTAAGAGCTTTTGTCAGAGGTGACAAGTTCAGTTTTTCAGATCTGATCATTTATGAAGGAAACTGGGAATTAAATGTTAGTGTCTGAATGGTGGCTGCCAAACTCACATTAGGCTTAATTACGTTGTCTAAGAAAATAGAAAAGTTTCCCATGTACTGTAGAACCTCTGGTCACGACCATAATTAGTTCCATAACTTTGGTCGCAACTTGATTTAGTCATGACCCGAACCTAATTTTGGAAATTTGGTGCTTACAAAAAAAAAATGGTGCGGAAAGGGAAATCGGCTGCCCAGGGCGGGGGGAAGGGATTCTGAATTTTTTGGGCGGAACCTGATTTGGTCATGGTCAGAAGTGTTCGTGACCAGAGGTTCTACTGTATGATAAAATTAAATGGTGAACTAGTAGTCCACTTGATTGAAACATACACTTGAAATTTGACATGGCGTATTTACTTGTTTTGTTAAACAAATTAGTTTTAAAGTCACTTGAATATACTGGAAATTTCTCGATTAATATCTGATCGTGTAATATACTTGATAAAATCTAAGTGTACTATGGAGTGTGACTTGCCCATCTTCCTCCCTCTCTGTCTGTAGCCTGAATATATTTTGAGAATGTGGCTAAAAGAACAAAGTATATCAGAAGAACAAACTATATATTTTCCCATTGGCCATTTTGGGTGTCTTAGTGCCCCAAAAGACAGATGGACTTGTATATGCAAAGCATGAATACACACCAACAGTACCTTAATATTTTAGCAAAGTAATAAGAATATTATTTCCAGGTTCTGCACACAACAGTGTTTTTCCATGCCTAAAAACGTAATTAAAATTATAGAATGTATATTTACTGAATTTAATTTATAAAAATTTAATGTTTAACAGATCAAACTTCAGTTACACAAAAAGCATGCAGGCTTAGGTGCAAGTATGCCTATTTCTGCTGAAGAGATTCAGATCATCAGTACCAAAAACAAAAGGAACTGGGAAAAAGCGAGAGAAAGATTTGCAGAAACGTTTCAGGATTCTAAAACTCCGCAAAAATGCACTGAAGAATCTAATCTGAACTAGAAGAGCACCAGAATTAAATTCATAATTTGTTAGCTTGTTTATGTAATTATGGTTTTTTTCCTTAAAGGTGGAAATGTATTTGTTGTATATTAACTGCTATATACGCTCACTTAATTGTAAAGCACTGTCATTGTACATATTGATTTATTTCTCTGACACCAATTTTAATCATAAGATGTGCATGGCCTTAAGTGGCCCAGTTCTTTTTGAAGAGTTTTGGAAGCGAGTATGAGGGTAATTCAGGATTTTTTTTTATTCTACCACTTTGTTGAAATAATTAATTTCTGTCACTTTTTTGATTCCTCATGGATCTCAAAAGGATTCTGTGGCCTGATGCAACAGAAACCAAGAAACAAGAGCCAAAAAAAAAAAAAAAGCAATACTGATGCATCTCACTTTCATAAAATGAAATCAATAGATTTTTCTACCGTGTTTCCCCCAAAATAAGACAGTCTTATTTTCTTTTGACCCCCAAAATAAGGGCATGGCTTTATTATCAGGGGGTTATTATTTTGGGGGTGCAGGAGGTGGTGAGTGTGGGACTTGATGTCCTGTTGCCACCAGTGCCTCCCCTCCCTGTTCTTCGCGCCAGCCGAGCAGCTGGCCGGCACTGCCCTGGTGTGTCCCGCCTCCGCCTCGTGGAGCAGGACTTTGCAACGCTTGTTGTGCCATTGCATGCACGAACTGCAGCACCGCTGCAAGCTTCATCATAGCGGCACAGTTGGTATCCTGCAGCTGGTGGCTGCACTGTTATGTTGAACCTTGCGGCAGTACTGCTGTTCGTGCATGCAACAGCACAAAATGCCTTGCAGAGCCCTGCTCCACGAGGCAGTGGAGGGACGAGTCTCACAAAGACTCATTTCTGGCAGGTGGGGCGGGCGAGAAGTGAGGCACACATCTTACCTTCCCAGCTCCATCACGTTCTTCGCCGTTGTGTCCAGGAAAACACGTAAAAAAACACTTGCAAGTTCAATTAAACTTCTCAAACTCACGAGGTTTTTTTTACATGTTTCCCTGGACACAATGGCAAGGAACGCGACGGAGCTGCCAGTCTCCGGTAAAATGCTTATCTCACAGTGGGGTGCAATTTGGGGGTGGCAGGTGGGGCGGGCCACAAGTCTCACCAGAGACTGGCAGCTCTGTTGCATTTTGGCCAGTCTGCAAGGAAACACCTTGCATGGTAAAGAAAAACTTCTCACGAATTGCTCGCACTCGCAAGAAGTTTTTCTTTACCTGGCAAGATGTTTCCCTGCACAGACCAGCCGAGAGACGCGACAGGGCAGCCAGTCTCCGGTAAGATGCACGTCTCGCAGTGGGGTGTAATTTGGAGGTGGCAGTGGGGCGGGCCACAAGACATAAATCCCGGCTGGAAGCAGAGAAGAGGCCGGTTGGCTAGCCACCTGCTGCCATGTCTTCTGGCGGCCGGGGCAGAGAGGCAGCAAAGGGAGCCGCAGCCCCGCATGGAGCTGGAATCATAGAGCGGGAAGCACACTCACAGAGCAGCCACTGCCAGAAGACTCCTGCCCTGGCTCCTAGAAGACTCAGCAGCAGGCAGCTGGCCTGACCAGCCTCTTACCGCTCTGTCTGTGAGTGGCACTCTGCCCAGCCAGAGGGGGGTTCTCCGCTGGGTGGGCACTACGTGGCAAGAGGTATCAGGCGGCTGCTCTTGCGAGTGGGGTGGGAGTTTGCAGGCAAGGGGGATGGATGGGAGGCGGGTAAGCGCCAAGAACACTGGGGAGAGATAGAACAGAGAGGCAGTTCCCAATAAACTCAGTTGATCTGTAGGTTGCGATTAAGGGGCCCTGCAGCCATTAGCTGACCAGGAAAGTAAAGGGCTGCATCCTGTGCTGGCCACGCCTACCCCTTTACTAGGGCTTATTTTCGGGGGAGGGTGAATATTTACACCCACCCCAAAAATCAGGCTTGGCCTTATTTTCAGGACATGTCATATTTTTGGGGAAACACAGTAAAATTAGACAATTCTGTTCTAAATGCAATATCACTATTTTTGGTGAGAAAATAATATACAAAAGGCCATATAGAAGGCCTTATTTTCTTCTGTGAAGAATTATTAAGGGTTGTACATTAAGCTTCTAATATTCTATTCAGGTAGCATGTTTAGAAAATGATACCATAGTCTGATCTGTACTTTTTAGAATTCAGAATTACATAGTTCAGGGGCTGAACTATTATAAAATTCAAAATCTTCCTGGATTCAATTATTGTTTTTGATGACATGCAAGGATGTTTCTAATCCAGTTTATCTTTTTCAATATGAAGGGAATTCTGAGGTAGAAAATGCAATCATAGATTTGGAAGTGGCACAGTCTAGGACTTTGGTACCATAAACTTGTCTTGAAGCCCTATTATTATTAGCCCTATTAGCCTTCTTCTCTTCAGTCTGTACTGCCATACACCTTAAGATTTTTAATAGACAAACACTATTTATTAACCTTTGTCCGTTGCTGGCAATGGAATTTAGGCTGGATTCTATTTTTTCCTCCATTTTTCTTCAAGGTAGAGACTGATTTATTTATTGAAATGTTAATAAACATGCTTTCAAAAGTTGTACTGTGAATTTTTAACTCACAAAAAAGATAAACAAGAAAAATGTAATCAAATTTCATTTATATTTGTGTTTATGGAGATTTTCAGTCATCCAGGTCATGACATGATATTTGTATTTGCGTTTTGTAATTATATAGAATAATCTGCATTGTGGGTAATTTATTTATTTATTTATTTATTTATTTATTAAATTTATATACCGCCCTACTCCTGAAGGACTCAGGGCGGTGAACAAATACATGTGATACAAATATTTAAAAGCCGTTAAACTAATCAAATAAATATGGTCCAGAAAACAAAATTAAACACCTTAAATTTATAGGACAGATTTAAATTTAGAATTTAAAAGCAGTTTTAAAGAGGATTAGGCCAGGCCGGACTGCTGGAATAGAAATGTTTTGAGGGCACAGCGGAAAGCGCGAAGATCCGGGATTGTCCGTATCTCCGGGGGGAGCTCATTCCATATGGAGGGTTGATGTAATTGATCTGAACAATGGCTAATAGACCAATAGTTGGTTTTATTTTTTGCTTTTTTAAAATGCTGGCATTCTTACATCAAAGGGGTATCTACGAGACCGCCTGCTGCTATCAGTAGCCTCCCTCCGGCCAATACGCTCGCACAGAGAGGGCCTCCTCAGGGTGCCTTCCACCAGACAATGTCGGCTGGCGACCCCCAGGGGGAGAGCCTTCTCTATGGCGGCATCCATCCTTTGGAATGACCTACCTCCAGAGATTCGTACAATATCTGACCTCCGGACTTTTCGCCAAGCCCTGAAAACACATCTATTCCATCTACCTGAGCTGGCTTGACCCCATCTGTTTTGGTTTTAATTGGAACTTAGTTTTAATTGGGTTTTAAATTAGGCCAAAAATTATTTAATCATTTTAAATTGTTTTTTAAATTTTGTAATGTTGTTTTATTCTGCCTGTTCACTGCCCTGAGTCCTGCAGGAGAAGGGCGGTATATAAATTTAATAAAATGAAATGAAATGAAATGAAATGAAATAAAAGATCATTCAGCCCACATTTCATCCAAATATCACTATTTAAATTTCTAGGGATAAAACTGATTTAATTTTAAAACTAGTTAATCTTTCAGATTATATTACTGGGAATAGCAGCTTGAGATGGTATGTTCCTTCTTAATTATTCAAAAATGCCTTCAGTTCTTTAAATGGCACCTATTACAGCTCAATTATATCTTCTTCCTTAGCTCTCAAACAGTAATAATAAAAAATTGTATTGAAATAATTGTAACATAATAATGCTAGTATCAAGCATCCACATAGTTCTGTCATCCTCAAACAGCAATGTTTCAGGAACAGACATGTTTTTATGGAAATTTTTTCAACTGCTTTGTTCTGCCTAAGAACAAAATGACAGTCGTGATAGTTTAAATTATAATTTAGAAATGAAACTTTGAACCGTTTCATACAAAAACAAGACAATTCTTAAAGCAAGCCACTATGTTTTTAAGTATTAATGGAATTGGGTCCGAGGCAGCATGTATTATTTGATGATAATATAATTTAATTGAAGAATGTTTAAATAGGTTCACATAAGTGTGAAAAGTGGAAAGGTACTTGAATATGCTGAGTTTGTGTATCAAACCAAATTATAAAGGCATTTGTTTGGTTTTGATTTAGAAGTACCGTATTTATCGGCGTATAACACGCACTTTTCCCCCCTGAAAATAGGGGGCAAATGATGTGTGCGTGTTATACGCCGATATAAGAAGGGGGGGAGTGCAAACAGCAGCTACCTCGAGCAAGCCACAGGGCTCCGAGTTGTTGGAGAAGCGGGAGCAATAGCAGCCTGGACTGCGCTTTCAGCGGGCAAACAAAGCTGCCTCTGCCACGAGGAACTTTGGAGAGAGAGGGAGGGACTGGCTGTGGCCGTTCTCGCCAGCTAAGAGACAGGCTGCTCCCACAGCTGCCCCCGCCCCCGCCCTCTCTCTCCAAAGTTCCTCACGGCAGAGGCAGCGTTGCTTGCCTGCTGAAAGCGCAGCTGCCGCTTCTCCAACCACTCGGAGCCCTGCATAATAGCGCTGCGGCTTGCTCATGGTAACTGTCATTTAGACTCCCCCCCCTTCCTCCTCCTTGAGTTCGAGCCTCGCGGCGTGGCCGAGGCGGGGTGGGATAATAGCTGCACGGATCCTCCGGTGCCATGTGTGTCCCGTGCGCTGCAATGATGAAGCGCTTTGCCAAGGAAAGCAAAGTCTCAGGCTGCTCCTGGAGCAGCCAGGAGAAGGAGAAGCTGCCAGCGGGGAGACGAGGCGCCTCAGGAGGACCGGAGGAGAGCACAGCTTCTCACTCATGGAGACCTACCGGTGGGGAAGTGGGCGCGGTAAGAGGTGCGCTGGCCGGGAAGCGGTCATGCTCCCTGGCCGGAGAGGGTTGCACAAACCTTTGCTGGAGTGAACGTGCA
>WNWU01000002.1:44475188-44516177 GCA_012654045.1 Ptyas mucosa
CTCCAGGAGCAGCCTGAGACTTTGCTTTCCCCACCGGTAGGCCTCCATGAGTTTTATTTGAAATTTAAGTTTTTTTCCTGAAATTTCCCTCTTAAAATGAAGGTGCGTGTTATACGCCTGTGCGTGTTATACGCCGATAAATACGGTACACAATAGAGGCTCTAGATTCTTTGAAAGTATTGCCACAATACTGCATTTTTCAATGCAATAACAACTGAAAATGTTAAATATATGTGTGGAAATTCATCAACTATAATATGAAAAAGTTATATAACAAATGTAACAATATAGGTGATTCTATGGTATAGATATTTAAAATTGCTCTGTAAAGGGCATGTTGAAAGGAAATCTTGTTTGATGTTTATAAGATACCTACTGTAGCAAGATCTGTTTTTCAGTTTTTTGATAATCCTATTGGAAGGAAAACAGGTTTGAATTAATATTTACCATATAATTCATCTACGTCTAAACTCAGGTATGCAACCTATCGTGCTATAGATTTACAAATCAACAAAATTTTATATATGTTTCAATATCAAACATGATTTATAAAATGCTATTTAATAATGCTAGAAAAGCTACTTTAAGCTGCCATGAGGTTTGAGAAAAATATGTGCAAGTAGCAAGGCTATTCCTATATCTAGTAAGTTAAAGGAATGTGACTTGCTTTTGCAGGATTTGATTTTGGAGGTTGTAACCAATAAATGCAGTACTTGGAACTGCCTTATTTTCTCAGACCTCCTTCCATGGGCCACTTATAAATTGCACAAGAGGCAATAACATTTAGCCCTAGAGATTTCATAGACGGTTTGCAATATCTGGAAAAGTGGCTACAGACAGAGAACTTAAACAACAATCAAGAATTCGCTTTGGCCCAACAGTGAAAGTCATTTTATTAAGCCTATTATTTTCATTGTGATGCAATAAAAGTATCTGCCAATTCTTCTTCACTCACCCCCAAATACAAAGAACAGTCCCGAGATATACTGAACAAATGAACTGAAAATGCAAGTAGTTTAAGAAGATAAATTTTGTTATTTTTCACATTTATAGTACATGCAAATAAACCTCAGTGTATTGAGTTTGTCTCATTGTCCCAGTATAGGCATGTAAGCATCACTGCTGTAATAATCTACTAAATACAAGTCACAGATTCTCGATTCTCTTGTTGCTGGCAACGTGTGAGCTTGAAAGGCTAAGGCGCAATTGTGTGTGGGTTTTGCGCCACGTGCAGCGGCAGTACAGTTTAACTTTGAAAAGAATGTAAAATCTTGTTTATCCTAAAGATGTGTGAGCATTTCCTAAGATCTCCCCTAGCTTTAATTACACTAGGAGTTACACTTTAAGTTTATAAGAAGCTTTCTCTTTTTCTGCCTAAAAGGTGGGAGAGTAAAAATCATTCTCAACTTTTTTTTAAACAGCAAGCGTTACCCCCCAAAAAAAAATCAGTAGCAAGCCACGCCATGCTGCCTTTTGTCTACTTTTAGATTTTACTTTTGGGACAAGGTATAAATCCAGCCAATGAGATATACAAAAAGGTTTTTGAATTTAACGTTTCAATTCCCGCCCATTTTGTTTAGATTTAATTTGTATTTCCAACTACTTACCCTCCCCAGCAAGATCTTCCAAATTGTAAGCAGTTTAAATTTACCCAACTCATTTTCAATAAGTCCTGACGTTTATAGAATACTCTCGACAACAATAGCCTTACGCAAGCAATCGCTGTCCTTTTAAAAACACAAGAGAGAAAATATCTTCACCAATTCCCCAATTTTCCCCATCGACTTCCTCTTTTGAGGCACGGGCCATCACGTGCTTTGCCTTAAAGAACCCGTGCGCAATTTTATCCGTGCAGTTTTCTGCATTTCAACTGACGAGTCCTTTAACTGCCTGAAGGATTCTGGGAGTTGAAGTCCACACATCTTAAAGTCGGCAAGTTTGAAAAACACCGCTCAGAGTCTCGTGGTTTCTGGTGCCTTAACTATTACACCAAACGGATTCTCCTATTTTATATTTAATAGAAAACTTAATCATATAAAGGTGCCACCATATCTCTCTATATCTCATATTTTATATCTTCTAACTCCCAGCATTAAAGATATGTAATGGTCATGTACACTCCACAACCTCTGGTCTGTGGTGTTGAACAGTCAAAGCCAAAATGCCGTTTACTACATTTTTCTGCCAGAAAATTCCATTTACTCTTTAGATGCCCTCAAGATGAAGACGAAGCTTTAGAAAAGCTTTAGCAGCGGATTAATGTTTTGCCAGGTTGGATATTAAGGGAGAGAAGACTGTTCCTTAGCCTGTAGTTTGATGACCCAGAATATGGCCATCTTTTCTGGGAGAAGTACAAATAATTCTTGCTTAATAGCTACTCCTTCAGTGACTGTTAGAACTTATAATTGTGCTGAACAAGTAGAACATATAACCAACCGTTCCTTTGTAGTGTTTCCCTAGCCCCATTTTCATGATCCAGGTGCTCAGCAAACAGCTCAGAATTACAACATGTGGCAACCACGTGATGTTGCATTTAACAAGGGTGGAGATTCCCTTAATGACAGAGTCAGAAGTGCTGGAACTGCTGTCGCTAAGTGGTGTGGTCATGTGACATCATTCTTTATGACTAGATCATTAGGGGACTAATCAAGATGATTAAGGGACTGGAGACATATGAGGAACGGGTTAGCTAGGGCATGGCTAGTCTAGTGAAGAGAAGGATCAGGGGAGACATGATAGCAATTTTCCAATATTTGAGGGGCTACCACAGAGAGGACGAGTCAAGCTATTTTCCAAAGCACCCGAAGGCCAGACAAGGAATAATGGATGGAAACTTATCAAAGAGAAATTCAACCTAGAAATAAGGAGAAATTTTCTGACAGTTAAAACAATCAACCAATGGAACAACTTGCATTTGGAAGTTGTGGAAGCTTCATCACTGGAGGCTTTCAAGAAGAGATTGGACTGCCATTTGTCAGAAATGGTGTAGGGTCTCCTGCTTGGGTGGAGGGTTGGATTAGATGACCTATAAGGTCTCTTCCAACTCTGTTAATCTGTTAAATCTGTTAGACTGCCGTGCTTAGCAATGAAAATTCCAGTTCCTATTACCTTCATTAACTAAGGAATACCTGTAGTGTTAAACTTCCTGGATTTGTAGATTTTTGTTCCAATTGCTGCTTTTGGCCACTAGAGTCCGCCATAGCTATACGAGAATCAATCAGCAAGCTTGGATGAGCTATAAAGAATAAGAGTGAAAGGAATAACAGTAATTAAAAATCCTGGTAGCTATTTGTTAGCGAAGGAAATTCTGGTGCAATTACCATCATTAAATGACTGTACGAGAAGCTTTGGAATTGCAACTGATGACCCTTCCTCTAGCACAATCACTTCAACCAAATATACCCTGTACCAGTTGATTTGTTCACAGAGAACAATTCATTTCAGTCTGTCTTACAAAAACTGAAATGCCACAGCATTTCAGTTGGATTAAGGTCAGAATTTTGAAATACGGAATTTCTTCCATGAATGCCTTCTAGAACATTTCCATAAGAGATCTTTGCATCAGTTATACCCTTGGCCAATATCACAGTGTTGATCATACCTGAGATCTGAGCCAATTTATTACTAATTTTTTTAAAAAAGGTTCTTATCTGGTACATCCAAAATTGTAACAAAAGTGATTTACTGACTTGTTTACATGAAATTTGCAGAGCTTGTAGGTGAAAATTTGCCCCACTGCATCTCCTGTTCCCATAAGTCACAGGTCTTAACTCCTGGTCCATGGACCAGCACTGGTCCGTGGCATGCCAACAACCAGGCCACACAAACAAGCAAAGCCCCATCCATGGAATGCAGGCAGCATGCAAAACCTCACGCCCTCTGGTCCGTGGAAAAACCTTTCTCCATGGAATCGGTCCCTAGTGCCAAAAAGGTTGGGGGCTACTGGCATAGGTGTTCAGTTGTCACAACTTTATTCTCAGCTTTATTTCTCTGAAGTTGAGAAAAATGAACACATTTATGTAGTTTTGGAAAGGCCACCCAGCTCCCAAAAGACTCTGGGCAGCTTACATAGTTCAAAGAAGTTTTTAAAAAAAACCATGTACACCTGAATAACATCACCCATTGCAAAAAACACCCCACATTGCTGAATAAACTGACAACCTTAGGCCTGGAGTAAAGGAACCTTTTCAAAGACTTATAGAACCATGTAGGGTAGGAGTCATGCACACCTCTGGGGAGATGCTGTGCCAGAGGGCAGACACATTGACAGAGAAGGCATGTCTCTGGATGCTACTAGGTGGCATTGTTTAAATGAAGGCACCCAGATCATCACTACTGTATCTTATTGGATAGGCAGAAATAACTGGAGACAAGTGGTGCCTCAACACCCTATATGCCATGAAGATTTTTTTAGGTGACAACTGGCATCTTAAATTGCACCTAAATGCTAACTGTCCAGCAATGTAACTAGTGACATATGGGTGCATTTAAGTACATGGCAAATATATGTGTATATTTGAATCAGTGGTGGGATTCAAGTAATTTAACAACCGGTTCTCTGCCCTAATGATTTCTTTCAACAACCAGTTTGCCAAACTGCTCAGAAAGTTAACAACTGGTTCTCCCGAAGTGGTGCGAACTGGCTGAATCCCACCACTGATTTGAATGTATATGTCAAGATCACGATTGTAACCTTCTCCTTTTTTAGTTATGAGCACTCTTGACTAGTTCTCATGCATCTGGGATTAAAGAAGAGAACCTTTTAGTCCAGGGATGGGTTCTACTACCTTTACTACTGGTTCGCAATGGGGCCGCGCGTGCACGCTTGCTTCACTCACGCACGTGCACTCTTCTGTGCAGAAGAGTTCTGATGATGTCAGGGTCGGTGGGCAGAGCCTCCTTCCAGTTTTACTACTGGTTCTATAGAACCAGTCCGAACTGGGGGCAACCCACCACTGTTTTAGTCAGCGATCACAGATTCTAATTAAACTGAGCTGGTGTATCATTTCCTCTCTTGGTTTATTGTATGCTCTGCTTAATTATTAAAACATCAGCTAATTTCTTTTGTATGTCCAATATAATATATTTTTCCATGTCATTCCTGTAGCCTGTCATTTATAAGTCCACTTTAAACTCAGTCTCTGCCTTGCTCCTCTTTCGTTACATCTTTTAGACACTGTTTATCCATAAAGACAGATATTGCTCTTGACATTGTTAACGTTAATTTCTGACATGATTTTTTGAAAGTATCAATATTTCATGTTAGAATATTTTGCACCAATCTCTAACTGTTAGTCAAGTTTATGTGCTCTTCTCCTTTCAATGAAATCACTAATTCCCTCTATTGTTCAATTTTTAACAATTTTATGATTTTTTAAAAATTAAAAATAAAAGTATTTTACCACTAGAAGGATTTTTATAATTAATCCAAAAACCTTATTTCAAATTTATCTGGATCCTTACTTATTTGTAGCTTTATAAAATCAAAGTTTTAATCAATATTTTGCATTTATTTCAAAAACTTTTTTAAAAAAATTTCAGCTTGTAGTTAAAATTATCTTTTACTAAGAATTGAAGGCACAGTCACCTGGTGTTTTCAAACTTGTTGGATCAAACCATTTATAATAGCTTAAAAGTAGTTAATAAGAAATTTCCAAACATGATTAGAAAAGGAAGTATGCAAAGTTAGTGTGTTTTAAGAAGGCATTGACCATAGTATGAGCAAGATGACTATTCCCTCGTCTTCTAGTGGTCAAAATCCATTGAAGATTCTGTCTTGTGGTCTCCTTTCAAGAGCAACTGTCTGGATTCCTTGTGGCTCGTCCACTCCTTGATTGGGAGAAGTTCAAAGAAGTCCATCTTTTCCTTCCTCACTGCAGTTATTGGCTTTCATTTTTGTGCAGCTGTCTTCAGTCTATAATTTCTTCTTCCATATGTCAGGCTTGTCCTTTATTTTTTTCCATGAAAACACGGTCACAGAATCAAGACTCCAAGGGTGCTATTCAGCAGGTTCTGACAGGTTCTGGAGAACTGGTAGCGGAATTTTGAGTTGTTTGGAGAACCGGCAAATACCACCTCTGGCTGGCCCCAGAGTGGGGTGGGAATGGAGATTTTGCAGTATCCTTCCCCTGGAGTGGGGTGGGAATGAGATTTTGCAATATCCTTCCCCTATCACACCCACCAAGCCATGCCCACCAAGCCACACCACTCCCACAAAGCCAGGCTCACAGAACCGGTAGTAAAAAAAATTGAATTCCATCACTGCAAGACTCATATTCAGTACTGTGTTGAATCTTCCTGAATATATTGGCTGTAAATTTTGTTTATCTGGAACTAAGGAATATCAATGGAATATGTATATGCCCTAAAAATCTTTTGCAGATTTATTATTGGCTATATATATGTTTCTTTCACATATTTAAGTAGCTATACAGAATTAATGAATTAGCCTATAATGGACAAAATAAACTTGACAAACAAAACTGAGATTGCACCCCTACTACTGTTTTTTAAATATAACCAAGGTCAAATCCAGTTCTTGAAATGAACAGTAGGTTTTGGCACCCCTTGCTTTTTATACCTCTTGGTACATGGCCTAAAACTATTATTATTGAAAGAGAGCTACAGCAAATGACTGGAATGCGGTATGTTCAGATCAACTCAGAGATATTATCCCTGTTTTCTGTTATTTTAGTGGATGGAGTAGAAAGTCTCTGAAACTGACCCTGAAATGATTTAATTATATCTTCCCTTTGTGGTTATATTGAATGGAAATCAACTGAGAATATTTATTTACTTCAGTGTGTTTGGAGACGAAAATATTTATTTTCTGTTATTGATCAAAGCCTACCTTTTTCACAGCTCAGTGCACAACAATGTGGTAGATTCTGTGAAGTTGCTTGGCATAGCTGCCATCTTCCCTTGCTCATTAACTGTATTTACTACCAGAAGGGAGATTGTTTTCTGGTGAAGGCCTCAGACCATTTTGCAGGTGGGAGGAATAGGAGTGAGTGAGTATGTGTGCATATAACCTCTCTCTTATACTCTCTCTGACACATTATGTACACTTGTATTATACACACACAGTATGTGTGTGTATATATATATACATATATGTATACGTATACATATAGCCCTCGGCTTACAATCACATTTGAACCCAAAATTTCTGTGGCTAAACAAAACAGTTAAGTGAGCTTTGCCCCATTTTATGACTGTGTTTGCCACAGTTGTTAAGTGAATCACTGCAGTTGTTAAGTTAGTAACACAGTTGTTGAGTGAATTGACTTTGCTTATCAGAAGATTGCAAAAGGTGATCACATGACACTGGGACACCGTCATAAATATGAGTCAGTTGCCAAGCATCTGAATTTTGATCACATGACTATGGGGATAGCTGCAACAATCATAAATGTGAAAAATTGTCATAAATCACTTTTTTCAGTGCTACTGTAACTTTAAAAGGTCACTAAATGAGTTGATAAGTCGAGGACTGCATATACACATACAGAATTGTAACTTTGAACTGTCACTAACTGAGTTGTTAAATCGAGGACTGCATATACGTATACACATACATCTACACATCAGCAGATTTTTCTGCTGATCCCTCTTTCATTTTTGTCATGTTTTCCTGAATTTTTAATTACTTTGCTATAATTTGATTATTTTATGAACATATTCATCTTTTATTGTATCTCAAGCTTTTAATTTTGCTGTTTTAATATAAAAATGGCACATTGATATCTCAGATTTTTCCAAAAATTATTAATAAGTTTTTGGGGCCCAAAGGCACATTTTGAAACCTAGGAAATAATTGGGTTTCCCGTAACTAGGATGTTCTATACCTGGTAAATATTATTGAAATGAATTACCTTGAACAGGTTCTGATTTTAATTAATACGGTATTGTAATGTAGAGAGTTTCATAGACACATTGTTGCCACAAGAGGAAGTCTGTGCAGCAATATAAGTAAACTTGCTTAAATTGTCTTCTTGTGCTTCCACATTCTCATTCTGTATTTTTTCACTTAAAAAGGACTGCTCAAACTATGCATATTTATGAACAAAGAAGCCTTACACTCCCTGCATAAATAATGATTGTCACAGGTTCAGGTAGCACTGGCCCTTGTTGCACTTTGCACTACGGTTCACCTGTCACTCCCCACCAGTGAAATAAGAACAACAGGAATAAGAACAGCAGTGAAAAAACAGGTCTTCATAAAATACAGAGGCCTTAATTTCAGAGATCTGAAAGCACTCAAACAAGTGTGAAGGCAAAACTAAGTAGGTTTGGCCTAGGATAATTTGCTGTCCAGGAGCATCCAAAGGATGAGATTTTTTAAAAGAAACAACAGTCAAGATGGCAGCTGTGATGGTGTGATCAAACTCTATCTGCTTCTCCTCCGTTCTTTGTACAAAAACTGGTAAGACTGAAACTTTACTATTTATACTTCACTGCAATTATGGATACATCCAGCTGTGTCTTCTAAAACCTAATTATTAATTTCTGTAGGTCTTAAGGAAGCCAAATGCTGATCAGTCAAATTGAGTTGACTCCAACTCAATCCTGCAATATTTGGACTGGGACTTGTTAATAGTCAAATTATACTATTGTGATTTTTTCCCCCATTCCATCAGGCAACTATTTTTTATTCTTATAATATCTGTATGGAAGAAATAGATTTTGCAATGTTCTGTGGTTTCTGATTATAGGGTTTGTTATTTGCAAAATCCTTAGCCCCTATCC
Source organism: Ptyas mucosa (assembly GCA_012654045.1). Lineage (NCBI taxonomy): Eukaryota > Metazoa > Chordata > Lepidosauria > Squamata > Colubridae > Ptyas > Ptyas mucosa. The sequence continues at coordinate 44,483,937 of WNWU01000002.1, forward strand.
TTTGAACATCTGGAAGCCAGAGGGTGGTGCTTGGACCTTGGCTTCTGGTTTTGGTCTTGATTGTTGTTCATTAATGTTTACATCAATTGTCACGTTATCCCATCACCAGCTGGCACGTCTCAAATGATCTCATCTTAGCTTGCTGAGCACCTGTATCACTTTAGGGGCCAAGTATTGTTCTTCATGAGCTTCCTTTGTTTTATTTTCTGGCCATTCATTCTTGTTTGGCTTTGTGTTCATGGGGATAATTCCAACAGCGTTAAAGAACATATGGCAAAGTTTTCCAATAAATTTTATTTTGAGAATGCCTTGCGTATAGTTATGTTCAGGTGCTGATGGATCAAGAATATTTAAAACAGAGAGGGGATTGAGTTTACTATTACTTTTAAGATTTAATGGTTGGATAAAGGTAGCCAAGTTACAGGAATTCTTGCTGTACTCTACTAACCTCCACGTTGAGGAGGCATTTGGGATTTATAATATGGAATAACTATCCTTGACAACCATTTCAAAGCTCTAACTGTTACATAGCTTAGCTGCTAAAATTGTCCTAGCATCTGTAGGTCACCTTGCAGACTCAATTTCCTCTGCTGAAATTTGGCAGCAAACCATCAGAATTTGCCTGCACACTTTTCCTTTTAAAAGGAACAATGTCTTGCTTAGCAACAGACATTTTGGGCTCAATTACGGTAATAAATCAAGGACAACCTGTACTGACTTTTAATACCAACATGTAGTATTTCAGTCACTGACTTGGTTGACAATAGTCCTTTGCAGTTGCTGGGTACTCCCTCCCTTCCCTCTGGATCTCTAGGTTTTATTCTGGATTCAGTTAAAGAATCCAGAAACGTTAAAGCAAAGAAAAGAAGATCAACAAGCATGTTAAAGACTACAATGTTGTAGGAAAGACTTGGGAGAATGAAAATGTCTTTGCTACTGAAAAAATACATAAGTAAGTTCCAGAGGAGTCGATTTTGCTAAGAATATTCTATAACCACCAGTACTTCTTCACCTGTACTGACAGCCATTTCTTAGCTGAGGACACCTAAAAGAAAGATCCCAAGGGGGCATGAATTTCTCCAAATACAAAAGTATAAAATTGTATTTGTGGAGGACTTTCAGAGTGAAAATGAAATGTGCATTTATTTCACTGTCTGCCCAGTAAATATTAATCTGCACCACACACACATACACAATGTGATAGATCTATCAATTATAATTAGCTGTCACATTAAATAAAACCTCTAGTATGATTTGTTATTTCCTGGGAGTAAACAACTTCCTCCCTAGTAGCATTTAAATCACCGATTCTGGCTTAGAAGAACAAACCATACCCTCACTGTGGCTCTTACATTAATGCAAGAATCTTTGCAGAATACAATTGATTTCAGATGTGAAATAAATGCCCAGAGGAGATTTGACCAAAAAAAATCAAGATATTGGGAGCCGGCAATGTATTTTCTTTTTATTAGATTTTGCAACCAGGGATCATTGGAATTGAATCAGGTACTTTTATTTTCAAAGATCTTTAGTTTTAAGAATAATGATCCAGTTTGGTGACTATTGGATAGATCAAATTACAAAGCAATAATTACTTTGCACTGTCTGCTTTTCATCGGTTATCTCATGGTTGCTTTGCAAAAAGGGCTTTTGTAGGAGGATATGCAGATTCATTCATTCAAGATCCTGGCATCTTTTTGAAACACCCACAGTGCCGTGCCTTTTCATGGTTCTAAATAGGGTACCCCACCATCTGAAAGTACCCCACATTGGTACAAAAACGTGGAATGTACTTACCCCAAATCCAGCAACCATGTCTTGACTGAAACTGCTTCAGCTATAATGCATGTTCTTCTAAGTTTCTTATTTGGAGAAGCTGACTTGAGAGTCGTGACATGATCAAGATGGATTGCTTTTGCTGCTCCATCTTTCTGATGCAGATAGCAATCTGGGACTGTCCCTATACTATTGTGTGACAGGAGATTGCTGGGTGCTGCTGGAACTTTAGGAAGCTGCAGTTACAGAAAAGGAACCGACTCTTCTTACAATAATGTCAGCAGAAGCCAGTGTCTTTTAAGAATCGGAAATGCAAGGAAAGTGAGGTGAGAGAGATATGAAAACTGATAGTGGAACTGTAGCCATAACTGATCTTAACTGGAAGCATATATACCCAACGTTTCTGTTGCAACATCTGAGCTTTGAAGCAAACAGCCCAGTGAGATGCATCTGGCTTGCTGAGGCCAACCTGAAAATAAATGGACACTGAAAGAAAATCTAAAGCCATTTTGGCTTGAACAGCACTATTTCCAGCCTAAGAATGACTGCTTTAAAAGTGAATGAAAGTAGTCACCAGAGTTTGAATGTACCACATGGGAAAGTAAAGCATGAATGACAGAGAATGTTAGAGATACGTTAAACAGAAAGGAAAACTGAAGGAACAGGGATAGTTAGCTATTTTTTTCTCACGGTAAATGTATTTTAATTGTGTTGTACGGTGATCAATGTTACATAATTAGTTTTCTCCGTATCTCCTCTCTCTGAATGGTACCCAGTCTGTTACACAGTTTCTCCCTACTTCTGTTCCACTAGTGGTCCATTAGTATCAAATACAATTTGATGCTTTTAATTTTGCTAAATAATACAATGGAAGGAGTAGATAATGAATGGAATCAATGCGTTCTAAGTGCTGGAATCAATGCGTTCTAAGTGCTGGAATGACCAAACTGTCATTGTCATCTGTCAGGAAATTATGATTGCTGTTCCTAATTCCAACAAATGTATCATTATATTTAACCAATGTCTGACTTGCTACTCTTCTATATGCCCTTGAATTCATGGAGGCAGAAAATCCTTTGTAAGGGTATAAGATAAACAAAGAGTAATTTGTTTCTGTTTCTCTTAATATATTTTCTATGTTACTTGCAGCTTCTGGCGGTAAAACCAACCATTCATAGAAGTGTTTGAAAACAACAGATAAGCTGCTTAATGCTTATGTAGCAATGAGCTTTGCTTATTGTGCAATCTCAGGCTGTAGTCCATGATCCCTTAATTTACTGTCTCAGCTCATGCCCATTTTTAAACTTTATACAGGAAATCTTCCAATAATCCATTGTTGTATGTTTTTACACATTTTTCCTAGTGGTGGAAAGTTCTATGAATATCGCTAAGAAGCTATAATAAAAGAGAAAAGGACACTTAAACCATCTTTAATTTTTTTTTGCTTAGTTTGAAAATATGATAACATTTACTAAGGTAGGAGTGACTTCCCTACAATAGATCTAGAGAAAACGAGCTACGCAATTAGAAATATTATTTTCTAAGTGTTTTGCTTTTACGTTCAACACTTCTTTTTGCCCTTTTCTTCTGGGTATCGTCAACAGTGATTTTTGGTTCTTGGTATTTGTATAACAGTGAGAGACCTCTGTAGTTTTTGCAATCTCATTTGCTTCCCTTATTTTTATAGAGAGCCTCAATGACCACATTGGGGAAATTGTCAGGCATCCCCTCTGTGGAGCAAATGTCTTCCATGATATCTTGAAACTCCTGCAATGTGTTTAGCTTTAGTGCTTTGTAGGACTCAGCAGGAATGCCCTCCTGCCCTGTTGTTTTATTTGAATTCATTTGTAAGATTGCTTTCTTGATCCCGTAAGTAGAGGGAGTCTGGTTTAGGGCAACCAAGACTGGCTGCTGAGAAATCTGCTGTAAGACATCAGGATCAACTGTGGATAGTCTACTGAGTAAGTTAGAAAAGTGTTCAGCCCAGCAATTTTTCAGTCCTTCCTGGTCTTTGGTCAGGCTTGGCCCATCAGATGACAGCAAGAGGGAACATCCTGATTTAGAAGGTCCATAAACTGCTTTATGGCACTGAATAAACTCTCTGGTGGCACGCATGTCTGCATAACTCCACCAGCTCACAGCCTTTCTCTGCCACAACTTGTTTTGCATTACTTGAGGTTCTGCCTGTACTTTGGACAGCAGGTGTTTAAACTTGTCTTTCTTTGAGACAGATGATGGATCATTCTGTTATTCTGCATTGGCCTTGTTCTTGGCCTGGAGGGCTGTTGAAATTGTCTTGCGATTTTCATCAAACCAGGGTATGACCAGGTTTTCAATAAGAGTACAGCTGTTGTAGTGTACATTAGGACATCTTTAAACTGTGTTCACTTTTCAGAATAGGCTCCCATAAGCAGTAAATGAAGTAACTTTGTAAACATTGGATTTGGACTGAATCTTGCAGTCTGCTAAAGATGAATGATGCTCTGGTAGTCCTTGGCGTCTTACAATATGAAAGGGATTATGTGCAGGTTGAGAATTGACCAGACCAGCCTATGATCCTTCCAGCTCTCAGCACCTCACATAATTCAGGTAACCGTGACATTGTTAAGGTTGTGCTGACATACTATGGCATAGTTACGTACATACCAGTGTTTGGACCTGGGATGCATGCAGGTTGTTGCAAGTCTGAACACTGTGTTAGTGATGCACAGGTTGTGCTTGGCACACTTACTCAGAAGCAGTAGGCCATTACTGTTGACTTTTCTCACCCCATGTCTGTCAAGGACTCATTTCTTTTCTTGAGCTGAAATTTGGTCAGTTATCTTAGTAGGTGTCCTTAGGATTGATATGCGTTACTATTCTTAAAGCTTCTATTTGAATTATTGTCATTGTATCAAAATTAAAAATGAAAATATAGAGTGCAAGGCTGATGACAGTTAAAACTGATGACAGTACTCCAAATTTATTTTCCTTCTCTAAATTATTATCTTCCAAAGTATGGAAAACATCTGTATTAATCCTGTGAATGTCAGAATTAGCTGCATCCATACATTTATTAGGAATACATAGTGCTTACAAGGCACCTATATCTAAGTGTCCTTAAACTTGTGTAAAAATCTAAGACTAATAAATAATTAAAGAACATACAAATAGGCCTTGTTTAAATATAAAATATGAATTTAGTGGTACATAAAGAATGTATAACCTTTTTTTGGTTTGAGAACTGCATTTAAAACCTTCAAGAGATATACCAGAAGCCTAAATATTTTTTTTAATAAATTAAATTAAATAAAAAACCCTCAAATATTATCCCATATATGTATGGGATATCTATATGTACCGGTAATCATTTCTTTCTCCTTTCATTTTTTTAAAATTACAATTGAATAGCAACTTTTAGAGGGGCTCTGGATCTCTTCCTTTCCCATAGAAAACCATAGAATTTTGAAGTCATAGTTGTACCCTCTTGGATTATAGCAGTGGTAGGCAGAATAATGCTTTTGGAGCAAATTGTTGCTCTTTCCATTATAATGAGGCTTAACACAATTTCTTCATGTAGTGCTACTCTTAAAGATAGTTCATCAGCTTCATCTGGTCTAAAATATGACTGCAAAGGTTCTATCCATTCAGATTATGTAAGATCAGCTCTCTCTGTTCTCACTAGCTACCAGTCTATTTTTGAACTCAGTGGTGGCTTTAAATTTTAAAGCCTTAAAAATATGGAATCATATCTTACTTATTTTAACTCTCTACTGTCTTCCTCTATGACTCCGCCCAGGAGTTTTATTTCATAAACACATCTTTGTATTTCTTTGTCTTTTCAGATTGCAGAGGTTCTATTATTTCAGTTTCTCAAACTCAGCAACTTTAAAATGTACAGGTAGTCCTTGACCTACAACAGTTCATTTAGTGACTGTTCAAAGTTACAACGGCAATAAAAAAGTGACTTATGATCATTTCCCACACTTATGACTGTTTACTGCATCTCAATGAACATGTGATCAAAATTAAAACGCTTGGCAACATGATGCCAAGATCATGTGATCACCTTTTGCAACTTTCTGACAAACAAAGCCAATGGGGAAACCAGATTCATTTTACAACCATGTTACTAACTCAACAACTGCAGTAATTCACTTAACAAATGTGTCAAGAAAGGTCATAAAATGAGGCAAAATTCACATAACAAATGTCTCTGTTAGCATCAAAAATTTTGAGCTCACTTGTGGCCGTAAGTCGAGGACTGCCTATATGGTTTTCAGCTGCCAGAATTCCCCAGTCAGTATATTTACCCAGGGAATTTTGGGGATTGAAGTTCACACATCTTAAAGTTGCTGAACTTAAAAACCCTGGATTATATTGCACCCAAGTTTCAAAAAGACCTTGTAAAGAAATGCTATTTTTGTACTCAATAGCCCTCTCCCAAGGCATCTGGTTTAATGTACTATATTTTATTTTTGAAGCCAATTTTTGTAATCCAAAGACATTCCTTGATTTGAGGACAGTCCATAATCCAGAAACTATAGGATGGCTGGTATGTTTGAAGAGACGGAGTCCCTGCTGAAACCCACTCAGTGCCCATTAAGGCAGTTTGGAGAAAACAAACTAATGGTAAATTTGGAAGAGCATTCAAAGAAAACTCTGGATTTGCCAGAGAGAAAGGGGGTAAAATTTCATTCAAGGGGAGTGAGAAGGCTCTTTTTCACTTCATACAGTCTTGTATTGTTTCCCCAGTGGGATGAAGTAGTTGACTGGGCTGCCAGCTGCTTGTTGCTCTAGTCCAGGGGTCCCCAAACTTGGCAGCTTTAAGACTTGTGGACTTCATCTCCCAGAATTCTTCAGCCAGCTGGGAGTTGAAGTCCACAAGTCTTAAAGCTGCCAAGTTTGAAGACCTCTGGTCTGGTCCAATATTTTTGGCCTCACAAAACTTTGGGGTGAAAATTCTTCCTCTTCTAGGAGCGGAGGCTAAGATAGATAAATGCAGCCCAGCTGATCCTCCCCTGCCCTTTCTGTACCGAAGGGGGGAGAAGGAATGTGGCCCATTCTCCTTTCACAAATATTCCTTTAGAATAGAATAGAATAACACAGTTGGAAGGGACCTTGGAGATCTTCTAGTCCAACCCCCTGCTTAGGCAGGCAACCCTACACCACTTCAGATAACTGGTTATCCAACATCTTCTTAAAAATTTCCAGTGCTGGAGCATTCACAACTTCTGCAGGCAAGTTGTTCCACTGATTAATTGTTCTAACTCTCAGGAAATTTCTCCTTAGTTCTAAATTGCTTCTCTCCTTGGTTGGTTTCCACCCATTGCTTCTTGTCCTGCCCTCAGGTGCTTTGGAGAATAGCTTGACTCCCTCTTCTTTGTGGCAACCCCTGAGATATTGGAACACTGCTATCATGTCTCCCCTAGTCCCTCTTTTCATCAAACTAGACATACCCAATTCCTGCAATCGTTCTTTATATATTTTAGCCTCCAGTCCCCTAATCATTTTTGTTGCTCTTCTCTGCACTCTTTCTAGAGTCTCCACATCTTTTTTACATCGTGGCGACCAAAAACTGAATGCACATCTCAGGCGAAACGGATGGCAGCTGCTGCCTCAGTGCGCTGGATCCGTAGAGGAGAAATGGGGAGCGGGGAGGGCGGGTGGGCGGGATATAGGATAAAGGTTCCCAGGTAGAGACGAGGAAACCGAAGTGGAGTCCGAGAGGAGGCTGCCCGATTCCGGAAGGCGAATTGAGGGAGCGAGGAGCGGCGGCTGCCGGCTGGTTTGGGCTGCGCAGCGCCGGGCGCCTGGCCGCCTTGCTCCAAGTTTCCGTCAGGCGGGCAGCCTCCGCCTCCTCCCTGACGCGGGCTGTGAGGGATGCCCCCATGATGGAGCGCGGCGGACTCGCACTCCCGTCTCTGCCTGGCGGCGGGGAAGGACAGGGCGCCCTCGCCGCAGGGAAAGAGCACTGCGGGGACCGGCGGGGCTCTCCGGAGGGCTCCTGCCTGCGCCCCGAGTCGGGCAGCGCGTAGCCTCCGCCGACGGAGAGGTGGAGATGGCGAGTCGCAATCGCCGCCGTCGTCGTCGCCGCCGCCCAAGGCCGACGGCCGATGTTCCCGCTCTGGGCTGAGCTGCCCGCTCGGCTCGGCGTTCCGCAGAGCTCGAGAGGCGCGAGGGCGGCTTGGTGTGGCCCCCGCCGGCTTGTTCGGTCGGTGCGAGCGAGCGAGCGAGGGCGGCGCGGCGGCGGCGGCGGCGGCGGCGCGGCAGAGGGATGGGCTGCGCCCCCAGCATCCACGTCTCGCAGAGCGGCGTGATCTACTGCCGCGACTCGGAAGAGTCCAATTCGCCGCATCAGACCGCCACCGTCTCGCAGGGAACGGCCGCCACCTTACACGGGCTCTTCATCAAGACTGACGCGGCCGACTCCATCCCTTCGGTGCTCGCCTACCAGAGTCGCCAGCCGCCGCCGCCGCCGCCCAACTGCCCGGCCTACCCGCGCAGGGAGGTGGGCAGAAGCGGGGGTCACCACTGCTGTGGCGGCGTCGAGGCGGAGACCCAGACCAGCCAGAGTAGCGTCAAGGTAAGGACTGCACTCCAGATCTCTAGCAGCTGGATGGAAGAGGGAGCAGCCTTCCTTCAACCTGCTTCCCTCCAGATGTGTTGGACCAGACTCCCTATAGCTTCCCTGATGTGAAAGGGTGTGGGTCTCGGACTGACATGGGGATCATGGAAACTGTAGTCCAACACATTAGGAGGGCACCAGAAGGGGAAGGTCAGAAGGGCATGAGGTTGGGTTGAAGAGCAAGAACCTCATGATGAAGAAAAGGAGAAACTTTTCTGTCCTTCCATCACCAGAGATCATCCTTTCAGGTAACAGAGACACCTTGAGGAAGTCACAGGAACAGAGATTTCTAACTAACACCCGACCCTATGGTCAAAATAGTAATTATCTCAGTGGGACTCTCAATATTCCCCAGAAGAAGAACTTTACTTGGGCAATTCTTTCCTTCACATTTCCTCTCCAGTATTCCTTAACTCCTAACTAGGAATCACTCATTTGAAATAACCAGCCAAGACAGAAGCTCACTCCTGAGTACCTTTGCCAAGTTTAGCTCACACTCCCTTTTATAGTTTAGTCCAGTTTTTCCCCATCTAAGATTCTCTTATTGGATTCAGCTGCAGCTTTTGTTTTCGACATAGTCTCAAATTCCAGCACATCTGGCTTCAGCTGAGGAAAGGCTGATTTAAAAACTGCCTAAAAAGGAACAGATGAAGCACCTTGAGCCACCTAACTTAAAACTGTCTTGGGGCTGTTCAGTCAAGGTTTTTTTTATCCGTTTCCCAGGAGATGAGCAATAAAAGCCACAATTTATTTATTTATTTATTTATTTATTGAATTTCTATACCGCCCTTCTCCCGAATGAGACACAATGAGACGAGGGGACTAGAAGAAAGGCAGTGAGTTTAGTCTCCCACACAATATTGCTTTGGTTGTCGGGGCAGAACCTCCCTTGCTCTACAGAAGGTGATAAGGGAGAAAGCATGAGGTTGACGATCAGAAAGGCTGCAGCAGATGCACATGGGATGCAGTGGTTGCCATGGCATCCAATGGCTTACTTCTTCTCCAGGTTTGTCCTGTTTGGTTAACTACAAGCACATTGGCCAATGTCCTCTCCTATACATTGGCTGGTAGGAATCATGTTGAAATTCAGGGTTAAGTTTCTGTATATTTTGGGAACTTTGTTGTATTTACCTTTATCAATCCATGTGCTTTGTCTACCAGAATGTATCCCAAATGCATCTTTATCTAAATATACATGGTAGAATATGAGTTAAAACAGAACCACTTTATGAAAGCACAAAGTAAGTAAAATCTCCCTTGAGAGAGGGAGGTCAATTCTTGGTGACCACGTTGACAAGTCCATTAATTTTCTTAACAACAATAGAGAATACATAAATTCATTTAAGCTGGTGCAGGGAGGAAGGATAATATTTGCCTAATTCCTCCAGGCAGCACATTCAGTGTTCCTGGAAAACTACCAGATGTGAGTAGTGAGTGCTCAAAGAAGACTTAAACAGTGGGAATCCTTGGGATTTGACAGGATTGCTACAGTGATCACAGAAGAGTTTGGGAATCTTGTGCTCTTAGCCATGTTGGTTGGCATCAACTAGAGTCGAGTTCAAAATATTTGGACTTGGTTGTTTTTTTCTTGGTTAGAATATAGAACTTGAACCTAGGGCCCTGCTTCTTCATGTAATTTATTTGAAATAGTTATTGACTCTAAGCGTATCTTTCTTCTATTCTGATGTTTAAATGGAGATAACTTGTTCATTTCTTGGAACTCTTTGGTGGAATTTTAAGAAATAAGGGCAGGAGTCATTTATATGCCTCTTTGGAATTTCTAACCATTGCATTTTCATAAAAAGCATTTTAAAATACATATTGGACATTTTGAAATACATATTAGAGTGGAACTGAAAGAAAGGAAAGAAGAGGCTAACAAAGTAGCAATAGCAATAGAACTTAGACTTATATACCACTTCATTGTGCTTTAGAGTCCTCTAAGTGATTTACAGAGTCAGCATTATGCTCTCAACAATCTGGGTCCTGGTGAGAAGTGAACTGCTGGCAGTCAGCAGAATTAGTCTGCAATACTGTATTCTAACCACTGCATCACCACAGATCTTAGAAAGCCAGCATGGTGGATTAGCATTCACTAGATGGTTTTTAAAAGGTACATGGGGGACTGAAGTAAATTACAGCTAATCTTTGCTTTACAACCAAAATTAGGACCAGAGTTTCTGTTCCTAAGCAAGGTGGTTGTTACGTGAATTGTATCCTATTTTACCTTTTTTACCATGATTGTTAAGCAAATCACTGCAGTTATCATGCAGTCGTTAAGCAAATCCAGCTTCCCCCAATGATTTTGCTTGTCAGAAGCTGATCGGGAATGATGTTCACATGGTGTTCGGGAATGGTGAACACATGAATTGTCATAAATACATGCCAGTTGCCAAGCAACTGAATTTTGAATAGGTGACCATAGGGAAGCTGCAACAGTTGTAAGTGCAACTTGTAAATCACTTTTTTTCAGTGCCGTTGTAATTTTGAACAGTCACTCAACAAATGGTTGTAAGTCAAGGACAATCTGTACCTGATCCATGGATGTACATATGGACCAAATAAAAAATGAATAGAGGTGCTCAGGACTCCTTTTCTTCAGTATTTTGGTACCTTTTCTGAACAGACTTACTATAGTGTTTATTCTTATACGTTAAGCCCAATGTGCAGGAATTGAGATTATAAACAACAAATATAATTTCTATGAGGTCAGCCCAAGACTGCTTACTAAAAGGCAAGCTAAGGCTGACAAAGGGTTAAGGCTCAGGCTAAGATCAGCTCCTGATTTGGAGAGCTACTGGTGAGCTCATAGATTACATGTGGTCTCCAGATCTTTTGCAGCCCTAAAATCCACTGGTCACGAAGCACTAAGATTTGGCAATAAATTGTCAAATAATGGAAGCATGGATAAATAGCTCATCTGATAAGTTTTAGATAAGCAGAAACATTACATTCCCTTCTTCCTAGAAAAGAATATGCACAAATAATTCTGGTCCTGATTGTTTAGTGATCATATAAAATAATAGCCTAGGAGGAGAGAGAGAAATAAAGTATAATTCTCAGATATTAAAAAGTTGCCTATTTGTAAATTCTTTGTACTGATTCTCTATAGAATTTTCCCCCTGGCAAGAGAAGGTTGGTCCCATCTTTTTATTTTTTACAAGATAGATAGATATAATATATATATACTGTATATATTCTTTTAGCTTCTGGCTCGCAGTTCTTATTATTAATATACATGCAATGTAATAATAGTCAAGTTGCATTCATGCTCTCGATTTGGTTTATTTCAACTAATTTACTCTTAGGTTTGCTTAAACATTGATTTGTGGTTTTATGAATAAGTTGTTAATTTGTATGATGTATTTGGTTACATAATCTCTTCTTTTTATATGGTAAATAACATCTATTCTTTCAGAAGAAAGAATGATCCATAATATGTATGGATGAATAAATACCTTGGCAAGGATGAAGTTTTAATATATGGCTAATAAATATACTCGGTATATAAATCCATAAATGGAAACCATAATTTGTTAAGTTTTTTCCTCAACTACTACATTCTGCAAAAGTTTAAAGAGAGTATTGCAGCTCTTTTAAGAAGAGTAACAATGAAAACACTTCCCCTTCATATATTGTTATTCCCACCTCTCTCTATATTTAAAGATGAGTCACTTTGCAAAGAACCAGTAATCTCATGGTTTACATTTGGAAGTTCAATGCCATCTGTCTTCTGTGAAGTTCCTTCAAGTCAGTCCACAATTATATTGAAATATGGTACTATCTGGATACAGACCTGTCAATCATAGAGTTATGTCAGGAGCTTTAGCCAACACAAGTACATGGTAGTGATTTATTATTACTGTTTAACTATAGTTTAAAATAAATCCATCTTTTATAGACAGGACACATTTGTGTTAAGCTAAATGGGTGCATAATCCTCAAAAATTGATGGGATTCTACTAGCCAGTTTCAATGGGTTACTGGATAAACTTTTGATGGTTAAGAGTACCACAGAATAAGAGAGCAGCAGTAGATGGGGCAATGAAACCAAATGTATTGTGTTATAGGTGTCCTTATTGTGTCCTCTTCCTCAGATTTTGGAGAATCGCCTGTGGGGAGGTCATACCACTGATTTCAAATAATAGTGTCAGACAGAACCTTGGAGGCCTCAAAAAAGAGAGGAGATTTGGGATACTAAAGAATACCAATCACTGCTTTGCACAGCCCATTTTGCTTTCAAGATAATGCAGAAGACTTTCTGTGAAATTTCCATAAATAAGGCTTCTAGTAAAATTTCAGAGCTGTCAGTTATTTTCATTGTGAATATATTCAGCCATTAGTTATATAACTTAAATTAGGAATGTACTTTTCTTGAGGAGAAAGGGGGACGATTTCCCCCCTTCTGTTCTTATATTAAAGTCATTTATATAACAATAAAGTTGGGCAAAGAGCAGTCTGAAAATTGGCCCTGTTTTATTGTAATCTAAGATGAGTTGAGAAGAACATGCCATTTTATGCTAATGTATCCTCTTCTATAATAACATGGCAACTAAAATGAGATAATTTGATACAGCAAAAGAAATTTCTTAAAGTATTTCTAAGTTTGGTTAATACTTATTCTGTAGAATAAAGGTTTTTTTTTCTTTTTAATATCGAAAAGAGCTCAAAATGATACTTTGCAAATGACAGCTGAAAGGAGAAGAAAAAGTACATTAAACATTCAGCAGTGTAAATATGCTGGCTCAGTGCATTATAACAATCCAAAATGAGCACATGGAATATTTGAAATTCAGGTCCAAGATTTGTTATAAAATTAAACTTACACATTGCACTCATGTTCATTAGAATGATGTGACAATTTTTTTGAAACCACTTCAGAAGAGCAAGCAAATAGGTCATCTTCCTTGCAAATTTAGGATTACTGGATTACTTAATACTGGGTACCAGGCACTTTCTCTCCATAATTATATTAAAGAGGTTTTTGGAAGAGCTAAGTTTTTTTGTACAATAATAATGTTCTTGGTGTACACTGTCCTTTAACTAAAAGCAAGTTTCTCGGGACAAAGTTATCCTACATTGGACAATGTCACTACAGTGTTCTCCAAAAGAGGGAAGGAATTATTGAGATTCTGTAGCCTTGAACTATTCAACAGTTTCACTGATAAATGGAAATTCGGATCTGTTTGTCCTTGACTAACAGTTTTGCTGCTGCTACTGTAGTGAGCCAATTGTAAGCAATACTGTATTGTGACTTTAGCTTTCTTTTTTATAGTGTTTATTTCACTGTACCATTCACGAAAGAGTCAATACTCTTTCTATTGTGAGTCTCCAGAATCCAACGTTTGCTCCCATAAAATATCACAGGGAAAACTATGGCCTCAATCTATGACCAGAATTGAGCCCAAAATTTCCAGTGCTAACGATACAGTTGTTCAGTGAGTTGCCTCCCATTTTATGATCTTTTTTGCCACAATGGATCACTGCAGTTGTTAAGTGAACTATGCAGTCATTAAGCAAATTCTGCTTTCCCCATTGACTTCGCTTGCTGGCAGGAAGCCAGCTGGGAAGAAGGTTACAAATGGTGATCACATAACCCTGGGACAATGTAACTGTCATAAATATGTGCCAGTTGCAGAGAGCCCAAGTTTTGATCACATGACCATGGGGATGCAGCAACGGTCATAAGTATGAAAACTGGCCAGAAGCCACTTTTTTCAGTACTGCTGTAACTTTGAATGATCATTAAGCAAATGGTTGTAAGTCAAGGATTTACAAGGACTACCTGCATTGCCTGCACCATTCTGTTCTTTGCAGGCATAGGCACATCATGCTCTCCGAGCATCTTTTCCACAGCTTTCATTAAGGCTCTACAATGTGCAACTCTGTGGCGTATTTCTACTGGATCCTTTACTATTGATAGCCAACCCTAAAGGCAAAAGCTATCTACTACTTCAATATCTTCATTGTCACTTCTAAGGCTGGTTGCTTACTTCTGGTCTTAGTTTCTCTAGCCTGGAACATAGTTCTTGCCCATCTTCCATGGAGATTCCGTTTATCTATCTGGATACAGCTCTCATGTCTCCTCCAAGTCTTCTTTTCTCCAAACCAAATATCCCAAGTTCTTTCAGTCTGTGTTCACAAGGCATCTCAAGTCTCTATGAGCTTTGTTGCCTTCCTCTGAATTCTCTCTAGCATGGCATAATAAAATCCATTTTTCGCTGTAGCCAAGAAAGATTTTTGCTCCTTTATAATATGGGAAATCATAAACATAGATTTCTAAACCCTTTAAAACTATAATTTTACTAAATGGTTTCAGATGCCTTTGCTCTAACAAAGGATTACAGTTTTTGCACAGAATTATAATGCAATAATGGGAAAAAAAACATTGCTAACACATTCTACTACAAGTATTAAAATTTGTTCCTCATAATACTCAGCTAATGATTATACTTATGCTACAGAAAAAATAATTTTCCATATTTCTTTCCTAATGCATGTGCTATCATGTAAACTGCTCATTTTATCATATTCTGATATCATGTCTAAAATATGAAGATTAGAGTTGTAGGAATAAAATTAATGGAATTAATGGAAAATGCACTACTGAAGCAACTAATAGTAACAAACTAATAATTATTCGAGGTCTTTGAGTGAAATACAGATTATATCTGTTTATTATATTTCATAAAGCTGGCTATATACCCAGACCTGGGGCTCGGAATGTGTTAAGGAACCCATTATTTGACTTTACTATTAGTTGATTAATCATCATAGCTGCTGTTTGTATTTATTTATTTTGTAGATGTTGTTACTGTTTTAATGTTCTTAATTGTTTTATAATTTTAGAATTGTAAACCGCCCAGAGTCATCTGGTTGAGTTGTATGGCTATAGAAATAGAATAAATAAATATCAATAGACTATAAATTAAGCAAAGTAAAGCACTTTAAGAAAGCCAGTTTGATGTAGTAGTGAAGGCATCAGGCTAGAAATGGGAAGATCATTAATTCTACTTTTTTCTTCCTGGGCTTAAAACCAGCTAGATAATCTTCTGCCAGTTACTTTTTCTCAGTCCTAGAAAGCAGGCAATGGCAAATCACTTCTGAAGAACCTTGTCAAGAAAACTGCAGGGACTGATCGAGGTAGTCTCCAAAAATCAGACACAACTGAATGGGGGGAAAAAATCCTTTTAAAACTCTCTTATTTCACTAGTGGATGGCACAGTGTTCAGTGATTAAGATGCTGGGCTTGTCAGCTGGAAAGCCAGCAGTCCAGGTTTGAGACTGCCTGCTTGTGCCACGCAACAGAGCTCCTATCCTCGCCCCAACTCCTGCCAGCCTAGCAGTTAGAAAGCATGCAAATGTGAGTAGATAAATAGGAACCACTTCAGTGGGAAGGTAACAGGACTCCGTGATGTCATGTTGGCCACAGGATCATGGAAAGCTCTCCTGACACTGGCTGAATGGCCTTGAAATGGAGATTAGCACTGTCCCCTAAAATCAGCAACGACTAATCAAGTAAAATTCCATAGAGACTCCTTTATTTCATTCGCACATCGCTAAAGTTTCTGATTGAAAATAAAGGGAAATTTGCTTTCTGTAGAAATACTCAACAGAGAAAAAAAAGAATTGGACTTGTATTCTCTCAAATTCCCAGATGGGATGGATATTTTGCTAGAGCAGTAAAATAACTGTCTCAGCAGCTATCCCGGCCATATCTGAACCTGGAAAATATAGCAATTAGGGCTGAGCTCAGCAGCTTAAAAGACTCTCCCATAGAAAACTATAAAAGGCAGACTCTGGGCAGACATAAGGGCAGCTGATCTGTCCCTACATTAGAGGATCTCTGCTGTAAGATGATCCAAAGAAGGTGTATAAAAAACTGAGAAGGGACATAGAACAAATCCAAGAGACAATAAAGCTTAAAGAGCAACTCAAATAGATAAAAGATCAATAACATACTGTTCAGTCAACATTATTTTTCTTTCTGGAACAGACTAGTTAGAGCAGAATCTCTCTTTCTTACCCCCTATCCCCGCTGTGATTTTCTTGATCATTTCCTGCCCATTTATTACAAAAGATAAGAAATGTTGAATAGATTTAGTATAGTACTTGAGTAGGAGACCATCAGGAAATTTCTTGTATTAATTGGGAAATAATTTTTAAAAATCTGCCCTCCCCAAAAAGAAAGGCAAAATGCTTCTATAATGTTGCCAGGAAAACCATTCAGTTGTCTTCCTATGCTCTCCAGGAGCCGGACTCTACTCAAGGATACAGTTGTGTTTACCTTTAGTAAGATAACCAGGCTTGTTGTTAGTTGAGAAGTTGTGTCTGATCCATCGCAACCCCACGGACAACATTCCTCCAGGCCTTCCTGTCCTCTACCAGCCTCTGGAGTCCATTTAAGCTCACACCTACTGCTTCAGTGGCTCCATCCAGCCACCTCATTCTCTTCATCCCCTTCTTCTTTTGCCCTCAATCTTTCTCAGCATTAGGTTCTTCTCCAGTGAGTCCTTCCTTTTCATTAGGTGGCCAAAGTATTTGAGTTTCATCTTCAGGATCTGGCCTTCTAAAGAGCAGTCAGGGTTGATCTCCTCTAGGACTGACTGATTTGATTGCCTTGCAGTCCAAGGGACTCGCAGGAGTCTTCTCCAGCACCATAGTTCAAATGCCTCAATTCTTTGGCGCTCAGCCTTTCTTATGGTCCAACTTTCACAGCCATACATTGCAACTGGGAAAACCATAGCCTTGACTATACCTACTTTTGTTGGCAGAATCAGGTGATTTTTGTTAGGCAATAAAATTAAAAGGATCAAATCAGCAAGGGCAGATGAAATAATCAGTAAGTTCAGTAGTAAGTTTAATATTTCCAACTTTGGATTTGCATGCATTTTATATTATAAAATATATAATATATAAATCAGTAATGATGATTTTTTTTCTTTTATAGGACATGATAGCATGTGTTCCTAATGGCCTACTGTTTTACCCAAGGAAATATACAAATTATGTTCAAAATAAGTGTTTTTAGTCCCTATAGAATAGATAGAGCTGTGGTGGTGCAGTGGTTAAAATGCAGTACTGCAGGGCTAACTCACTGCTCACTCCAGGAATTCGATTCTGAGCTGTTCAAGGTTGACTCAGCCTTCCATTCTTCCAAGGTCAGTAAAATGAGGATCCAGATTGTTGGGGGCAATATGCTGACTCTGTAAACCGCTTAGAGAGGGCTGTAAAGCCCTGTGAAGTGGTAAGTAAGCCTAAGTGCTATTTCTACGGTAAAAAATACAAATTCAGTTACATTAGTAACATATTTCTCCATAATAAATTTAGGGATTACTATAATAATGCATTTCTAGTTAGTATTATTGATTGATTGATTGATTGATTGATTGATTGATTGATTGATTGGATTTCTATACCGCTCTTCTCCCGTAGGACTCAGGGCTGTGAACAGATTAAGATTTCATATACATATAATAATTTTTTAAAAAAAATTTTTTATAAACAGTAAATAATAAATTGAGTCAACTTGGTGTATCTGCTAAGACCTTGGCATAGAATTTAGGTGTTTATTCTAGCCCTGCTTGTTGAAACAGAAAGGTCTTCAGGGCACGTCGGAAAGTGCGAAGATCTGGGATTATTCATATTCCAGGGGGTATTTTGTTCCAAAGAGTAGGTGCCCCCACAGAGAAGGCTTTCTCCCTTGGAACTACTAGATGACACTGTTTTAATGATGGTACTATGAGTAGGCCTACTCTGTGAGAGCGTATTGGTTGGTGGGAGGTTATCGGTTGCAGTAGGTGGTCTCGTAAATACTCAGGTCCTAAGCCATGGAGCACTTTAAAGGTAAGAACCAACACCTTGAAGCACACTCGGAAGGCCACCGGAAGCCAGTGCAGCTTGCGTAGAAGAGGTGTTACATGTGAGCGCCATGTTGCTCCCATAATTACTTGCGCAGCTGCATTCTGGACCAGTTGGAGCTTCCATGTGCACTTCAAGGGGAGCCCCATGTGGAGAGCATTGCAGTAGTCAAGTCGGGAAATGACGAGGGCTTGAGTGACTGTGCATAAGGAGTCCCGGTTTAGAAAGGGATGCAATTGGTGAATCAGGTGAATCTGATAGAAAGCTCCTCTGGCCACGGCTGTTATATGATCTTCTAAAGACAGTTGTGCATCCAGAAGGATGCCTAAATTGCGAGCTTTCTCTGCGGGGGTCAATGACTCATCCCCAATAGTTAGTGATGGGACTAACTGGCTGTACCTGGACGCCGGCAGCCACAGCCACTCAGTCTTCGAAGGGTTAAGTCGAAGCCTGTTTCTCCCCATCCAGACCCGTTCAAGGCACTGGGACATCACTTCAAGGGCATCATTGGGATGGTTTGTGGTGGAGATGTACAGCTGAGTGTCATCAGCATACAGATGACATAGCACCCCAAAACCATGGATGATCTCCCCCAACGGCTTCACATAAATGTTGAACAAGAGAGGCGAGAGGACCGACCCCTGTGGCACCCCGCAAGTAAGGGGCCTCGAGGTCAATCTCTGTCCACCTGTCAACACTGACTGCGACCTGTCAGTTAGGTAGGATGAGAACCACCGTAATACGGTGCCTCCCACTCCCAGCCCCTCCAACCAGTGCAGCATGATACCATGAT
Organism: Ptyas mucosa; assembly: GCA_012654045.1. NCBI lineage: Eukaryota > Metazoa > Chordata > Lepidosauria > Squamata > Colubridae > Ptyas > Ptyas mucosa. Next base: position 44,502,974 of record WNWU01000002.1, read on the forward strand.
CAATGGTATCAAAAGCCGTTGAGAGATCTAATAGGACCAGGATAGAGGAACATCCCTTATCCCGAGCCCTCCAGAGATCATCAACCAATGCGATCAATGCTGTTTCTGTGCTGTATCCAGGCCTGAAGTCGGACTGGAACGAGTCTAGATAGACAGCTTCATCCAGGTACTGTGGGAGCTGTCGTGCCACCACACTTTCGACAACCTTCGCTAAAAAGCGAAGGTTGGAGACTGGACGGTAGTTTGCTAAAATAGCCGGATCCAGAGAGGGCTTCTTAAGGAGGGGTCTCACCACCGCCTCTTTCAAGGCGGGAGAGATAAGAATCCCTCGCTCAGAGAAGCGTTAATAATTCTCTGGAGCCAGCTATGTGTAACCTCACGGGTAGCCAGCACTAGCCAGGAAGGGCACGGGTCCAATAAACATGTGGTCGCATTCAGCTTCCCCAGTAACCTGTCCACGTCCTCAGGAGTCACAGTATCAAATTCATCCCAGATAATGTCCTCAAGATCTGCCCTAATCATTTCATCCGAATTAACCCAGTTAGAGTCCAAGCCTTCCCGAATCTGAGCGATTTTATCATGCAGATATTGTGCAAAATCCTCAGCTAGTTCTTGCAGAGGGTCTTCCTGGGCTCTCAGCTGGAGTAGAGAGCAGGTAACCCTAAACAAGGCGGCTGGGCGATTATCTGCCGATGCAATAAGAGCAGAAAAATAGTTACATTTTGCCGCTTTTATCACCACTAAGTAGGTCTTAGTATAAGATCTCACTAGTGTTCGGCCGGATTCGGAACGATTGGCCCTCCAACTGCTCTCTAGGCGTCTTTTCCGGCGTTTCATCCCGCTCAACTCATCAGATCTTACAAGTTTTAAAATAAGTTTTAGATCTTATCTTAGTTGAATATGGCAGTCCTATCATTATGTTATTTTTTCTGTCATTTCATTCCATATATCCAAAAAAAAAAAAGCATATTAGTTCCATTAAAACTGTGTTACAGAAAGAGCCTGGTATATCAGGTTTTGGCTTAAATTGCTGACAATTTTGTGCCAGTGTTCTCTGTTTCTAAGGATGCTTTGGAAATGTGGATAGAGGTTTCAGCATAAAGAAATGGGGTAACATATAGTATTTTTCCAATAATAGCAAGAAAAATAAATTGAAATGTTCATTAAATGCTGGGACATATGCGTTGCTCCTTCTCTGCTGTATTCTCCTCCCTTCCCCCCCACCCCAAAAACCCTAGGCTGGATTAATAATCAAGCAATCAGCCAAAAGCTCTTTATATAAAAACACATTGTAATGAAACTATTCTGTGGACTGGTTTCATTTTAGTAATGTGAAGATTACAATGTGTGGCTAGGAACACTGGAAGTTATCTTAGGCTAATTCAGACTAATTGCCAGTCTAGATCAATAGCACATACTGAAGCCATTCAGAGCCTTGGAAAAACCATGAATTCAATGTGCAGGAATGGGTATGAATAATTAAAGCACTTATTTCATGGAAATTGTAGGTCTGCAGATGTATCTTGGGCTGAATTCTCTGCTTTTCTTCTCTCTCAAAAGAGGAATTCCCCAGGAGAGCATGATGTTAGTGCCAAAAATAGAATACAGAGCTCAAGGATAAATATTCTGCAGGCATGCAGTACGTGGTCCCAGAATCTGTCAGCTGAAATGATACCTCAGTACCCCAGAGGTTAACTGAGCTTTTAACTCCTGCTGACGTCATTCAGTCTTTTTGTTCCTATCAGGGTACCCTGACAGCCGTTAGGCAGAATAAAAAGAGCTTCTTCAGGCAGCAAATATAGAAGTGTCTTTAACACCACCATTGCCCTCAGCTTTGGAGAATGGCCTTGTGGTTGTCAGTGATGAAGTAAAGCTGCTCTTTAGCAACAAACCCCTTTGATTATTAAAACTGGTATGTCATCTGTGCATTATACAGCACCCACTGTCACATCTAGTTTGGCTCTTAGAAGTTTGCACAGTGGCATGGCAATGAAGGAGAAATATTGGTGAATCTCATTACTAGTTCTGTCACGAATAATATAGGCTATGTACTCCTGACAAGTGATGCAGCACTATTCAATGCCGCAATTACATTAGAGCACGATGTCTAGTTTCCCTGGTACTGTACAAAAGTGGAGTAGTTCTAGTGTCCAGAAAATTGTAGTCTTGAAGAAAAATACATAGAGCTTCCAACAAATCAGTAAGAACTATTGTTCTGGAAATGATTCTGCCAGCTATTCGTGTGATATTTTGAAGTCTCTGCACAGAAAAGACATCAAAACTCTTAATCAGTTACGAAAATGAAAAAAGTTTGTTATTCATCGTGTGTCATTAGCTTTCAAATGCGTTCACATTTCTTTGTTCTAAATTCTTTAGCAGGAATGGATGAATCAGTAGCATGAATTGGTGCATATACTCAGAGAGTAAGGGACGTCACGATACTATTCAACTATGTCTTAGGAACAGATCATTGGATACCTAAATTAAAAATTTAGAATTGCCTTATTCTGAGGTTAGATTTCTATTCCATCAATATGTAGTGATGGGCAGAATCTTTCTAGGATGCCAGGGAGGAGTGGATTTGGGACTTTGTGCTCATGTAACATATACCCTGCCATAGTTGTTTGCAGGGGTGGGCAGGATGAGGGCGATAACAAATCAACTATCACGGCCTTACAATACAAGTTCTGTCCTTATATAGGTGTGGTGGCATTGTACAAACATGTGCAAGGGATGATCCTTTCATCACAATACATTGATGCTTGTTTTGTTATTCTGAGGTATGTGGAAAAAACAAAAAAAGATCAGAGTACAAATCTAAGAAACAGATCAATGCTTCTTTAAAGTTTTAACTCAGTTAAAGTTTAAACTACCAGATTTGGGTGATGGAAATCAAAGGAACCACTAACTGGCAGGAAAGAATTAGGAACTGCTTCTTCTTTTTGCCATCTAGTGCTTGTCAGATTTTTACCTCCCCAGAGCTGGTAGTTCTGTATGAAATAACAGAGAGCCAGACTGGTGTAGTGATTAAGGCATTAGGCCAGAAACCTGGTGACATGGAGTTCTACTCCCTTTTTAGGCACAAAGCCAATTGGATAACCTTGGGCCAGACACTTTCACTCTTAGGAAGGAGACAACAGCAAACCACATTAAAAAAACATTGCCAAGAAAACCGCAGTTACCAGATGTCAACACTGACTCAAAGGCATAAAAGAATCTCCACCCTGAGATAGTAGTTGGAACTAGATGTTAAAATGTGCACTTAAAAAAAAAGACGGTGTACTTAATTGGCATGCTTATATATCCAAATTTTATTTCTTGTTTATAGGAATTATATTCTATTATAGAGGGATGAGAGTATCTCAAGAAGGAGAACTTCTGAGAACTTATACAGCACACATTATTATGAAAAAAAAAGTCTGTTTAACTATAGCATTTTCCATGTTGATATGCTTGGATACCCCTCCCATCATCACACCCCATTCTGCAATAATAAAAATTATATGGTTGCATTTAAAATGCCTACCTTTAAAGGCATGTACCATGTTGAGAATAGCTATTTGGAGTAGTTGTTATGAATCTCAAAAAAGTCTGTCTTTAAAGGAAAAACTGGCACAGGAATCTTACAATAATACTAATTTAACTTGCTGCACAAAAATTATCATGAAATTGGCATGATGACAGCTTTGTAGTACTCTTTTGTGCAGTGCAGCCATGTTTTTCGTGAGCTGCAGTTAATGTAAATGCTTAGCTACATATTACTGACAGTGTTAAAGAAATGTACGTACATTCTGCATTGTGCTTATGGTGTAACTCAGTAAGAGAGTTTGAGTTGGGCTAATTGAGCAGCCTATTAATGTTAGAATAAACAATTTAGTTTATGTTGGATACCACCAAAGAAGCATCAATGAGGCAAATTATATATCAGGAAAACATAGGATTCATGTTGAGCATTATTTCTTGATATGTTTTTCTGGGAAACTGTTTTTTGACGTGTTCCAAACAACAGAATATTTACTCCAATAAAAGTAGAATTGTATCACCATATTAAACCAGTTATAATTCTCAAAAGCATTTTTCAAATTCTCTTCACTAAAATTTCATTTCATTTTATTTATTTTTTTGCAACCAAAGAAGCTTGGATGAATTAGATTCATGCTGAAGGAGTGCATCATTTGAATCCGGGTCCTTGCAACTATGATTCATGCCCTTATCATAGGGCAGTGCCTATTGTGATGTGCTTTACTTGGGGCTGTCATGAAGACCACTTGGAAACTAAAGTTGGTCCAGTATTGCATCCACTCAGTTCTTGGCTAGTGACACTGCTACAGTCACATTACAATGCTTTTGTAGATGTTGCACCAGTGTCTAGTAGGTTTAACAGAATAACAGCGTTGGAAAGGACCGTGGAGTTTTTCCAGTTCAACTCCCTGCTCAAGCAAGAAACCCCATTTCAGACAAATGGTTGTCCAATCTTTTCTTAAAAACCTCTAGCATTGGAGTACCCACAACTTCTGGAGGCAAGTTATTCCCCTGATGAATTATTCTAATTGTGAAGAATTTTTTCCTTAGTTCTAGGTTGATTCTCTCGATTAGTTTCCATCCATTGCTTCTAATTCTGCCTTCAGGTGCTTTGAAGAATAGGTTGGTCCCCATCTTCTTTGTGGCAGGTTCTTAGATATTGGAACACTGCTATCAGGTCACGCCTAGTCCTTCTTTTCATTAAAGATTTCATTAAAGTTTTTGATTGCAATTCAAAGTTCTGGTTAATCTATGAAGTTCTATGTGGCTTCACTCCTGGATACTTAAGTAACTGTCTTCTTCAGGCAGTTCTTCATTACCTGGCGATAAAGAATCTATCTGGTATGATGTCAATGGAGGGCAAGCTTGGGGCTTCTTACCTAAGAGGGGTAGTGCTGATGATAAATCCTTTCAATTGTTTCTCCTTTAGCTGTGAAGGGGTCCCTCTGCCCCAAAGGGTAGACAATATTTTAAGTGGATGGAAAAACCAATTACCTTCTGTCAAGTATTTGTTAAGTAATAGGATCATCAGGATTTGGGCTGTAGATTAGTTGCATTGTTTGAAGAGATTTTATACTGTTTAATTTTACCATGGCTTTTGTTGATGGTGGTTATTCTGTTGGTCATTTTTGAGAACTATCCAGAATCTAACAATAGAATAGTAATTTGTAAAATAAATAAGTAAGCTAACTAAAATTAGGGCTGTGCAAAACTTTTGAAAGATGCTTTACAAAACTTATGATGGCAAATAAAAACCTCTCTTCAAATAATTAAGTATGATTCGACTCCTGGATACTTTAGCAACTGTCTTCTTCAGGCTGTTCTTCATGACTTGCAATAAAGAATCTATCTGGTATGATGTCTGTGGGAGGGCAAGCTCATCTAAAGCTCATATAACTGTTCCTGACTGCAAGCATGTCCGTGCCTAGTAATCTCATTTCATTGGCAATCGTAACAAAAATATTGCCTGTCTAAATACACAAATGTGCAAATAATTGGAAGAAGCTTTTGAAGCAGCTGAATGAAGTTCCCAAAGAATGTGGCTCCTTTAATCATTTAAGAGAGATGCTTTGTTTGCACTAAAGTACTTTGTGGACACCTAATTTGAACTCTTTGCACAGCTCTAGGTAAAATGATAAATATAAATACAAGGGTAGTCCACAGGAAGTTTATAAAATTGAGTGAAACTTCAGAAACCCAAAGAAGTTTCAGTGGTCTGCAGTTGATATTTGACAAACATATTCTTCTTGAATAGGTTCCACTCAATTCAGTTGTACTTATTCCAAGTATGATTTTAGCCTATGGTTATGGAATGTGTCTTTAAACATTAATTCGCTTCAAGGAGCATTTAGAATCAAAATGATGTACTATAGTGCTTCATGTTTTACGGGAATAAAAATCTCTTTGAACACTGAAACCTAGTCTTCTATATAAAGAAAGGGCCTGTTAGGCTATACTTCAGTACCTGACATTTAAATTGTGTGAATAGAACAATAAGCAAGACTGTTCTGACAGAATATGATTATAAAATCACAAGCCCCAATCATTTCCATAGTCTTTTCCTGCCAGAAGAATAGTTAATCTGATTTGTTTCAAGAGCAAAATGTGATTTTAACTGAGTTGTGCTAAAAATAACAGGAAGAGTTCCTGTTTCAGAACTCTCAATAAATAAGCTATTGATAAATTTCTCGAGACTGATAACTATGCTTCCTAGCAGGAAAGTCCAGAATTCTGAAGTCTGTATAAATAGGAAAGAATAATTCAGTATAGACCTAAGGATCATTCTTCTAGCTTAAAACACAAAAATTTACAGTATATGACTGGGCTTTGTTTGAAACCAGAACTGTAGAGAAAATTATCAAACAATAAATTATTTTTATTCATTAGTTTAATCATTGTAATGAAATGCCATTAATATAGACTCACAATGGGACAAAATAAGGACTTACATGCTGCTTTTTTTTTAAAGCAGGCTTCAACTACTGAGACAAAAATTGGACCTATGAGACTGACACAAGATCCTATTCAGGTAGGACTTCTCTTATTTGGCAATAAAAAACCTATCTGTCTTACTTTACCAATAAACATTAAATTCTACAGTTCCCCCCCTTAAAAACCCATTTTGTAGGGTTTAAGAATCCATTATTATTATTATTATTATCATCATCATCTGTATATTATATACAAATATATTGTATATTATATTTATAGTATATTTATATTATATATGTATAGTATATTATATTTGTATATTATATTTGTATTTAAAGATACTTGGGGGGGTATCTCCTGGAAGTTGAACAAAGTCTACAGATAGATAGATGATAGATAGATAGATAGATAGATAGATAGATAGATAGATAGATAGAGCAATAGCAATAGCACTTAGACTTATATACCGCTTTACAGTGCTTTACAACCCTCTCTAAGGCTTACAGAGTCAGCATATTGACCCCAACAATTTGGATGATAGGTAGGTAGGTAGGTAGGTAGATAGATAGTCTAGATGTATATTATTCACTGAACTGAAAGGTGGAGGTAGTGGCATCATTATATTCTGGACCATTGATGACATCATTAGAAGTGAAATAGACATAGTTAAGAATAGAAACTTTATAGACACATTCACAAGCTCACATACATTCCTTCGGCAACATAAAGCTTATGTCTTTAAAAGTAAAAATAACATTCAAATATGTACACACATTTAAAACATTGCTTTTTATTTCTTGCTTTTGAAAAGTGAATGCATCCATGGGGACTCTGAGGATATTTTTCAAAAATAATTTAATACTAAACATTACTGAGTGAATTATACAGTGAAAGAAGTTAGTTTAGTTGTTACTTTATTTTATTTTATTGTCATAGGCTAAAATTATTGTTTTAAATGCATAGTAATTTTAAACTATCTTCTGTATTTTTATAGGTATTGTTAATCTTTGCAAAAGAAGACAAACAGAGTGATGGATTCTGGTGGGCTTGTAATAAAGCTGGGTATAGGTGTAACATTGCTCGGACTCCAGAATCAGCACTTGAATACTTTCTTGATAAACATCATGAAATAATTGTTATAGATTATCGAAACCCCAGACACTTTGATGCAGAAGCCATCTGTAGGTAATTACTTGTTCTTGTATTTCATATGACCCTGGCAGTATAGGAAAATACTATTATGCAATTTCTATATTCACTTCCTAATTTCAGTGTCGAAACTGGTTCTGGATAATTGAGTGGGCTGTCATATGATGAGATGTTCTTCCATATGAAATCAGTGTGTGAAATCTCTGAATATAAAAAGAGTTAGATTTTAAGGAGAAGGATTTATCAATTCTCTACATGGGGCATATATGAGAAAGAGGTAAAAAAAATCAAGGTGATAGCTGCATCCTTTTTACATGTGTTATATGTGCAACATATATGAAAAAGCAGGAGGGCTTTGATCGTGGAGTCATGGCAACTTCCCAGTCTCTGGAGGTTCTAGGAAGATGTTTTCATATGCCAGAATCCTGTGGAACCAGGGTATTTCTTCTTTGTTCTGTCTTCCAATGACAGGCATAAAGTCAAATAAAAGACATGCCTGGGAGAGGGCTCTCCATAAACCAGAAATAAGATCAGGAGTCTTGCTGAGAAAGTAAAGATTATGATGACTAAACTTGAGTTGCTCTGGCCATTTTAAGTGATGTTTGGGTCAGATGCATCTATATCAGGGGTGAAATCCAGCAGGTTCTGACAGGTTCGGGAGAATCGGTAGCGGAAATTTTGAGCAGTTCAGAGAACCGACAAATACCACTTCTGGCTGACCCCAGAGAGGGGTGGGAATGGAGATTTTGCGATATCCTTCCCCCAGGAGTGGGGAGGGAGTAGGGATTTTGCAATATCCTTCCCCTGGAGTGGGGTGGAAATGGAGATTTTGCAGTATCCTTCCCCTGCCACGCCCACCAAGCCACATCCATCAAGCCACACCACGCCCTCCAAGCCACACCCACAGAATCGGTAGTTTAAAAAAAATGGATTTCATCACTGATCTATATTGCAGATAGTTACTTACATAGCAGTGCAGTTAATGATCAGATCCTCCGAAGTCCATCCATTAAGGCATTTATGAAATTCAATTCCTGTATAAACAGTAGAAGTACATTCTATTGATTTTCGCTGACTGGTCGGATGAAGCATGCAAATACAAAAAAAGGAACATAGAAAATTAAACTCAAAAGTAAAATCAAAGTAAAATCGAAACCAGAAATAATTCACTTAAAGTAAAAATAATTTATTTAAAGTGAAATCAAAACCAGAAATAATTCACTTATGGGGGGAGAGAAAAATTGCACTAACCTGTTGATAAAAGATAAAGGGATTCATTTGATCTGTGCAAGTTTTTACCTCTGGACCCTGGACCTCCACACATTATTTATAGTAGTAGCATCATTAGTAATCTAAGGAGTTTCAAAAATTTTGTAGTTATTCTGATATGCTATGGCAAATCCAAGAGTGTATTTTCATGACTGCTAAACAAAATTTGTCTGTGAAATATGTAATATTGATCTGATAATGGGATAGGAGGAATGAGATCTATATTTCATCTTCTATGCCAGAAAAGTCTTTTAGAAGGGGCATGTTTAATATGGCTCATAAATCTCTGTAAAAACTGCAAAATAACAAAACAGGGCCTACATCCTCTGTTGCATGAGAACCATAGTAGCAAAAAAATTCAAAACAGTGGATCTTATCATGTCTAACAGCTGAAGGTAATATGTCAAATGTGGCTAGGAAAAATGCTCTTGGAGTCTGATTTTTGATGGAAAAAATGGCAACTATCAGCTGGACTGGCATAGAAAAGCATAAATGAAGACTTAGCCAGATTCTAATTTATAGACTAGGTTCTGGAGCACACAGACATGTAATTTGTTGTTCCACTTCATATACTGCAAAAGAGCCAATAGATGTTTTGCTTTAACACTGCGTCTAAGCTCTGCCTAAAACTTGTATCTTCAGCATTAAGTACATGTGTAAAAAATCAGGATATGGCAGTAGAACGATGAAAATGAGACTTATATTGCTTTTCTTGGGAAAGGATACATGATCCCATATTCAGGATCTTGTGACAAAAAAGTCACTGTTTTGTTATAATAAGCTGAGTGGGATAAATGAATGATCAGTCACTATGGACTTTGATAGAACCTTGTTCTTGCCAGCTTTGTAGAAGCCAAAACTGTTACGTTAGGCTTTGAACAACCCATTTTCCTTCTCTGACTGCTGACCACCATCCATATGGTCCATATAATGTTTCAGTTGAATTACTTCTGAGACAATATTCTTCTAAAGGAAGAGTTTTAGCCAATATAATTTATTTAGAATTCAAAACCCAAGTTTAATAAGGACTCTCTTCTTACTAGCCTGCATAACTGCAGATATGCTTTCAGTATATTGGTTCTATGTGATCCAATCTTGCTTGCCAAGAATTTTGTTTCAATTTAGCAGATAATTTATTGTTTCATCTGTTTTTTTAGCAATCTAGGCCTGGCCTTTCATAAAATAGAACAATGAGACAATGAGTAAAATAACATCCAATTTGCTTGCTGTCTTTACACTGTGTAAAAACAGAGAGAGAGAGAGAGAATGAGATTCACATAATTATGCAACCCATTTTAAAATGTGGTTGGTAAATTTTTGTTAATAAAATTGTTGAATCAAATATGGCCTGAACTTTCTTCATTCCAGGTCAATTCGTGCTACAAAACCTGCTGAACATACTGTGATAATAGCTGTTAGCTTACAAGTGTAAGTATTTTGGGGATGCATGTTTATTTTATATACTTTTTTAATGGGTATGGTTATTCAGTGAATAAGTAGCAGTTTCTCATGAACATATTAGTTTATGTCAGAGGATAAGCTGAGGCCCCATACCTGCATACAACCAGTGGTGGGATTCAAGTAATTTAACAACTGGTTCTCTGCTCTAATGATTTCTTCCAACAACCAGTTTGCCAAACTGCTCAGAAAGTTAACAACCGGTTCTCCCAAAGTGGTGCGAACTGGCTGAATCCCACCACTGCATACAACTCTTTAAAGCCTGTGGTGTCTGCTGAAGACCACCAAATATTGTAATGGTTAATGAGACAGAAGGAGAACTATGTAGCTCTCAAATATAATTACACTTGATTTCAATTAAATGGAAATGTAATAAAAACTAGCTTTGTTCTGGTGAAAGGTACTACTTTCTGGACTGCCATTGTCAACATGTCACTGAAATTCAATTTTTTCTCGGCCTAGAAAATGATCAGAAAACCATCAGAAGATTCTTTTGACACATAAATCATTACATGGTAGAAATCTCATTTAGAAACTATTAGGACATGGCATGGTTGCTTCTGGAAGGGGACTTGAGATCAAAGCAAACAATGCTCAAGCCTTCTCTGCGGCAAAGTTTCTGACGGGGGTTCAAAGAGACGAGTTCAAACCTTTTACCATCAAACACCATACAAACCACAGCTTAATTGGGTTTTTCTGTGCCCATCTTAGCAACACATATAAAAGACCAAATTCTAGAAAATTCATAATAGTTGGGAAGCTGAAAGAACAACAATAAACATATCCATCATGAGTTGTCATTTGCTAATGCAACATGAATATTTCTTTGGCAGTAAGGAAGGGTGGCTCTCCATGTCTCCATTTTTTTTTCTTGTGGCCTCCAGAGCTTCTCAGAATGATCTTTGCAAAATTTTCAACAAATGTATGGTTTTTCATGTGACTTTTATTTTTTTAAAAAACCCAAAAGCCTGACACACCTATTTTGATTTTTTTTCAAAATCAAGGAAAGAAAAACCAAGCCTTTTAGTCTTGCTCTCTCTGAAGAAGTTACTACAGTTCTGCCATTCCTTCTGTAGTCCATAGAGATCTTAACCTCCCCCCACCAAAACAAAATACAACCACAAAAAGTGGATTTTTTGGAATGATTGATTGATTCAGTGCCATCATGTTGGTGTGGTGTCAACTCTTAGCAATCGCATACATTGACTCTATTGACTGATAATATATTTTGTATTTCTGTAGATCTGCTGGTCAGGAAGAAGCTTCTGTTCTCCCACTTCTCCATGCGGGATTTAATAGGGTATGTTAAAGTTATTGGTAGATTGCTTAGGCCATAAACAATTGATTTATCAACCTTCATGTCGACATGACATTCGTGTTGTTGTCATGCAAGCATTTGTTGCATGTGACAACTGCGGCCCCTTCAGCTCCTCCACATTTTAGTCCATAAATAAACACTAAGTTATACGAGTATTATTGTTGACTTGATATAAGGGGGTGAAAAGATACTGACAAATAAATTTCTACAAGCCTGGACATGATTTCCTGTAACAGAGACCAAGAAAAGTGTGTTCAGTTTGAAAATAAGGTTGTCTAATGGAATCACATAAATCATCTGTAACTGCCTCAAGCTCTGATTTGCTGGTGCAGCATAGCCAATGCTGATTGAAAAAGAACTCAAGGAATTGGTTGGCATTTTGCCTTCACAATCACTATGTAAAGAGAAAATAGGCCTAGGTGGTGGGGTTAGGAAGGAGGATCACACCTTTCCTAGCAGCATGTTGGACTGTGTAAAAGAAGCAGATTTCAGAAATTAAAAAGAAAAATATGCTACACAGGGAATTGTTGATTTAGGATCACAACTTCTGTTAGTAAACAAGGCCGCTATTAAGTGACTCCTGCCCAATTTTATTACCTTTTTGCCATGGTTATTAAGCGAATCACTGCTGTTGTTAAGCGAATCACATGGTCATTAAGCAAATCTGGCTTCTTGACTTAGTTTGTTAGAACAATGCTGGGAGGGTCACAAATGGCAATGGCATGTCCCTGGGATGCTGCCACCATCATAAATACACGCCAGTTGCCAAGCACCCAATTTTTGATCACGTGACCTTGGGTATGCTGCGATGGTTTATGATTGGGCCAATCAGAAATCACTTTTTTCATCAGTGTTGTAACTTGGAATAGTAGCCAAACGAATGGTTGTAAATTGGGGACTACCTCTAAATGATTTAAATTAAACCTCAGATTTCTTGCTAGATTTTGTTCTTGAAGATGTACTCTTTTACTTAGCTCTATGTTTTTGGAATATCTCGATAGGTGAGATTTGTTCCATTAAGCCTTCATTCTATGGTTGTTTTTTTCTGAAAGAACAAAGCTTTAGTTAGCCTTTACTTAACTGATGTTACTTTTTAAAAATCAGTCTCCCTTCTAACTTTTAATTCCATTCTTTTAGCATGCCACCTTGCTATATGTATCTTCCTGTTTTCATAACATACCATATGGTCCTGCAAAAATATTGCATTTATTGGCTCCTTATGATGTAATCTAAAACTATTGTTACTGATATATTTGTTGACCTCTCCCCTCACATACTTAAGTGTACAAAGTACTCTGATGAGACTTATTACATACACCACTATTTCTCTCTCTACAATGTTCTTTTTTCTGAGAATGCTTCAGCAGGAAGCTTTCTCTCTTGCCCTCAGCCATCAATATATTTATGAACTATCTAGAAAAAAGCTGATATAGAAGGGAAATAGAAAAGACACTAAGACTTAGGCTATTTCCCAGTAGGATAAGAAGAATAGAATAGAATAGAATAGAATAGAATAGAATAGAATAGAATAGAATAGAATAGAATAGAATAGAATAG
>WNWU01000002.1:44525947-44571175 GCA_012654045.1 Ptyas mucosa
TGATTCCTATCCAATATCTAATAAATAAAACAGTATTTATTAGATATTGGATAGGAATCAGGTTGCACTGCATTTTCAGTGATTTTTTGCAGATTATGTAGAAATTTTATATAGACATATAGACACTTTATAATTATTTTTAACATTCATATTCACATGGTATCTATTAGCAATGTCATTTTCTTGCTGTTTAACTATAATATATGTAATAAATTACATTTATTAAAATGTAATTTCATCTTTTTTGTCTTGGTATATGGGATGTTTTTCTTCTTTTCATTATTTCAGGATGGCTTGAAAAAACTGTCAGGAAATGAGTATATCTTTTCAAAAAGTAAGTTTCTATGTTAAACCCTCTTTTTATTCATTCATTCATGTTAATATTGCAGAAAAATTGCTTTTGCTGAAAAAAATCAGGAATACAAAACTAATTATCTTAATTTATTTCATTAGTTGTCTATTGAATTTGGTGCATAAAGAGTTTAGATGTAATAGGTTTTCACACAACATTTGGAAAGATAAGTTTATCCCTTTTTATCATTCCAAACTACTTGTAGTGCAGGAGACAGAAAATATTCATTAAGTTTGTTTTGCTGTAATACAAGATATAACAGAATAACAGAGTTGGAAGGGACTTTGGAGGTTTTCTAATCCAGTCCCCTGCTCAAGGGGAAGCCTATTACCATTCTGGACAAATGGCTGTCCAATTTCTTCTTAAACGTTGTGAGTGAAAAAGCACTCACACCTTCTGAAGGCAAGCTGGTTAATTGTTCTCATTGTCAGGAAATTTCTCCTTAATTCTAGGTTGGTTCTCTCCTTAATTAGATTCCATCCATTGCTTCTTGACCTGTCTTCTGGTGCTTAAAAATTGGTTGACTTCCTCTTCTTTGTGGTCCTCAAATATTAAAAGACTGCTATCGTGTCACTCCAGTCCTTCTTTTCACCAGACTAGATATACCCAATTCCTGCAACCATTCCTCGTGTTTTAGCCTTCAGCCCCTAATAATCTTTGTTGCTCTTCTCTGTACTCTTTCCAGAGCCTCAACTTTCAAGAATCTCAAAAAACCCAACAACCCACCCTTGCAGCATTTAATTAAAACAAGTTCATTTTAAATGTTCTTAATTTAAACCATTGGCAAGCTTTTTGCCTTTAATTATAGATGGGATAATTTATTTATTTATAGATAGGGTAATTTATTATTTGCCTGCATATAGATGGGAAATTGAACAACTGGTCTTGTGGTGCAGCTGGAACAATCTTGAATTGAACACACTCAAAACTGTAGAGATGATAGTAGATTTTAGGAGATGTCCCCCTATTCTACCACCTCTTACAATACTAGACAACACAATATCAACCATACAGACCTTCAAGTTTCTGGGTTTTATAATATCTCAAGACTTGAAATGGACACCTAACTTCAAAAACTTCATAAAAAAGCACAACAAAGAATGTTCTTCCTGCACCGACTCAGAAAGCCAGCCGGTCCGGTGCGCATGCCGGAACCCAGAAGAGAGCAGCAGGCCAGTGTGCATGCGTGCCGGACCAGCTGGCTGGTGCACATGCGTGTGATGGAACTCAGAAGAGCAGCTGGTCACCGCATGCTTGCGCCCTGGCCAGCTGCTCTCTTTTGGGTTCCAGCGCTCCAGTGTGCACGTGGACCCACTCCAGTTTTGGCACTCGATGCCGAAAAGATTAACCATCACTGCCCTAGGATGTCCAACCATGTAGTAGGGCTGTAGTAGGGCTGTACTACTACTATCCTTCTCATCTTTCCTATTACCTATTCCTTAGTATCTTATGACTATAACTTTGTTGTTTGTATCTTATGATTACAGTATGTTGATTGCTTTTATTTAGTATCCTATGATTATCATTGTGCTGTATCTTATGACTTACAATGATTGTATTTTATGATTATGATCATGATTATCACTTGTTGCTTGCATGTACACTGAGAGCTTATTCACCAGAGACAAATTCCTTGTCTGTCCAATCACACTTGGCCAATAAAGAATTATATTCTATTCCATTCTATTCTATTTTAAATTCTTTAAATTGTTCCTTTAAGAACAAGTTTAAGAAAGTGAGAGCTTTTGCAGGCTCCACTGCAGCTATGAGCTTGCTGTTTCTTCTGCAGCCTTTGACCTTCAGACTCACAATAAGCCTGCAGATCCTTTTCAGATCTTGCAGGTCTTCTCATAAGGAGCAGACTTTAGCAGCATAGGTGGGCAATCTCCCAGCCTGTCCTTATCTGGAGAAGTGCCATTGATTAATGCCACATTGCTGGTCTTTGCTGCAGCATTATCTCAGCTGTTCATGGAGATGTATCAATCTGCCATTTCCCCCCTCACCTGCTAAAAGAAATAAGCAAGCCAAAAGAGCTGAAGAAGCTTCTTGGATGAGAAGCGAAATGTCTTCAAAGAAAAACCAGAAAGTCCAGTTGCCTCGTGAAAAAAGCACCTTTGGGACAACCATGACCTGGATGACTGAGAATCTCCATAGACATTAAGCAAATCAAAAGTGGGACTTTGACTGTATACTTCTGGGTGAGGTCAACAGTAGACAGTCTAAAATTAAAGTTATGGGGGTTTGGGGAAGTAACCACACAGTCAGGTAGTGCATTCCAGGCATTGACCACTCTGTTGCTGAAGTCGTATTTTCTGCAATCAAGTTTGGAGCAGTTTACCTTAAGTTTGTATCTATTGTGTGCTTGTGTATTGTTGCGGTTGAAGCTGAAGTAGTCATTGACAGGTAGGATGTTGTAGCAGATAATTTTGTGTACTATAGTTAGGTCAGACCAAAGGTGGCGTAGTTCTAAGTTGTCTAAGCCCAAAATTTCGAGCCTGATGACATAAGGTATTCTGTTCTCGAGGACTCTTCTTGTGAAATATCTCTGGACTCTCTCAATTGTATTAAGCCTGTAGTACAGTGGTTTAAAGCACCCTGTTATTAACATCTATTAACATCTGCTGCTTGCAATTACTGCAAGTTCGAATCCCACCAGGCTCAAGGTTGACTCAGCCTTCCATCCTTTCTAAGGTGGGTAAAATGAGGACCCAGATTGTGGGGGCAATAAGCTGACTTTGTATAAATATACAAAAGTATGAAGGCTATTGCTTAACGCACTGTAAGCCGCCCTGAGTCTCCGGAGAAGGGCGGCATATAAATCAAATAAAAATCAAATCAAATCAAATCAAATCAAATAAATTAATGTCCGATATGCAGTGCGGGTTCAAGACAGATGAGCTGTATTCGAGAATTGGTCTAGCAAAGGTTTTGTATGCCCTAGTTTGCAATACAATATTACCAGAGAAGAAGCTTTGCAAGATTAGGTTAACAACTCTTGATGTCTTTTTGGCAATGCTATTACAGTGAACTCTGGCACTTAGATCGTTTGAGATGAGTACTCCAAGGTCCTTGACAGAGTGAGGATTGCCTATGAGGTCGTATCCATCCAGCTTGTATTTTGTGCTCTGATTTTTTTTTTGCCAATGTGTAAGACAGAGCATTTGTTAGTTGAGATTTGGAGTAGCTTCTTTTCATCAGTAAATGGGTAAGATGATACAGTATTGAATATTACAATATAAGAAGGTAAGGTACTCCTTTCCAGTAGCCTCGTTTTACATCCATGTCTTTCCACAGGCATAGGGCTTCTCCCTGTTTAAGCTTGCTAACATCTCCAGCTTAGCCTTGAGACTTTCTTTTTATTAAGGGTTCTTCAATTGGGTTTCTTGCTTACAGATTCATAACCTGCCTGTTCCCCATTTCTACAGATATGAACCAGAGCCAATCAGTGCCAGTCACCATCAGTGATGCTCCGCCCTGCATTGCACAATTATTGGATAATGAAGAGAGCTGGGACTTCAACATTTTTGAATTGGAAGCTGTTACAAATAAAAGGCAAGCTTTACACCTGTGTTCATTAGATGGATAAAAACAGAAGTTGCAGGCAGATGCAGTTTTGTCATAATTTGTGTGGCTTATTTATAATTGGTTTGGCTGTGTCTCTGTGCTGTCCCAGGTTGCCTAGGCAAATGCAGGCATCAATAAAGTCTTGCCACTAAACCATCACAGAAGGCCCTCCAGGGGTGTTGGTAAAACTCCACTCCACTTTCCCCTACAAAACAACCACCAACAGTCAGTGTAACCCAGTTCCACCAGAACCAAGCCCCCAAACAGGAAGAAAATTGGTCTACAAACCAGGTGCATGGTTTGCAAAACAAGGTCCATAAACTACAATCCAGAGTCAGCGTCCATAAGGCAATGTATGAAAATCCAAAGGCTGAAATATGAGTCAAAGTCCATGAGTCAAGGTTTCCAAAAGTCTGGGGAATGCATGCTGAGACAAATGGTTGTTCCCAACAAGCACACCTTCCCCCACCTCTGGTCAAATCACCCCGAGCCAAGTATTCCTTGTGAAGCGGGGCAGGGCAGCCTCCTCACAAGCAGCTTTGCAGACCTTCTCTGAGCTTCCCTCCGCTCCACTCTCCATGACTGTGAATCAGGTGGGGGAGGCAGCTTTTCTTTGTCAGAGGGGATCTTATTCCCCTCAGCGTTCCCCATTGCCGTTGCCCATCTGTAGCTGATCCTGCCCTGCGTTTGTGAAGGCAGGTGGCTCCCCATCCAGTCGACCACTTTCCCCAATGCCGGAGGGGCCTGGAACAGCCGGACGTTCCGCGGAAATGTCCCAATTCCAACTCTTCCTCCTCCAAACTGGGAATCGACAGGGTCATGACAGTCACCTAGCCCTGGCAGGATTATGAATATCAACAGAGTAAAACCTGTAAATGATGTGCTTTTCTTTCTGCGCTTCTAGGTTTGATGCAAGTGGTTTGTAAATTTTAAATATATTAAAAATAGCCTTTTTAATTCCATCTAATCATTTTATTATTTTATAGAAATGTATATATCATAGTTAAATATGTTTTATTGTCTGGTTAACGATGTGGTATGGCACATTGCCATGTTCTGGGCTGACAGTACTTAGGGTGGTACAAAATAGCATTTATTGTCATTCACAGCTTTCCTAAAATACAGAAGCTTTTTTTTTAATGAAACGTTCCCTAAAATACTGTGCTGATACTATATATTTTCAAATAAATAGTTTAAAAGTCATTTTCTTTAATGCTATCTTAATTTCCGAAATCTAGTCTTTTTAATACCGGTACAATCTTTATACTGTACTTTTAAAAATATAACTATTTCCTTTCATATGTAAGTTTCAAGAAGTTTCATATTCATCATAAACATTTTTAGATGGATTTTTTTATCAGAAAGGATATAACTGCAAAACAGACTCTTCAATGTTGCTGTGCTTAATCTGTCTTTTAAAACTATTCCCATAGAAATTCATGGTCAATTCCTTTGAAATCTATAGATTAAACCAAGATACAGCATGTTTCTACTACTTGTGACTTTTATGGATAGAACTACACAGAATCACATTTTATCTGAAAAATTGTATCTAAATATCCTCTCCTTTCATGAAGAAATTGAAACTAAGCTATTTCTAAATATTTAAGAGTATTTCTTTATTACCCTTCCCTCTTTAAGCCTCATTTCATTAAACAGAATTTTGGGTACCTTCAATTGTAAGAATGTATGTTACTAATATGGCATTTTCTGTTTTTCTAATCCTCTCATCTGAAATTCCAAAGATTCCTTTCCTGTCAGGTACAAACTGGACACACCTAACTTACATTTCAGATAAGGCGCAAGTTGGGCCTTTATTTCTTTCCTTTAGTCTCCCTTCTCTAATTTCTTTCAGATGTCATTTAGTTGGTTATCTTTGGGGAAATGGAACCCTGTACCTCTATTTATAATGAAGCAAGAGTGGTGGTATACAGGTGGTCCTCGACTTACGACCATAATTGAGCCCAAAATTCATGTCACTAAGTGAGACAGTTGTTAAGTGAGTTTTGGTTCATTTTATGATCTTTCTTGTCACAGTTGTTAAGTGAATCACTTCAGTTGTTCTGTTAGTAACAGTTAATTGTTAAATGAATCAGGCTTCCCTATTGACTTTGCTTGTCAGAAGATCACAAAAGGTGATCGCATGACCCAGGGACACTGCGACCGTCACAAATATGAACCAGTTGCCAAAACATTTGAATTGTGATCATGTGACCATGGAAATGGTGCAACAATCTAACTCTGAAAAGCAGTCATAAGTCACTTTTTTCAGTGCCATTGTAACTTTGGTCACTAAACAAACTGTTGTAAGTCGAGACCTACCTGTAATTTATCTAATAAAGTTAAACTATCAGTAACCAAAGTCTATAAACATAAGAAGTTCAGTGATGAGTGACCTTGTTTCTTCATTCCTCTCTTGTTATGTTCCAGGCCATTAGTTTACTTGGGTTTGAAAACCTTTTCCCGTTTTGGCATCTGTGAATTCTTAAACTGTTCAGAAGCCACCCTGCGCGCATGGTTCCAAGTGATTGAAGCAAACTACCACTCCTCCAATTCTTACCATAACTCCACTCATGCAGCAGATGTTTTGCATGCTACAGCATTTTTTCTGGGGAAAGAAAGAGTTAAGGTACAGCTTGTGCTGATAATTATCTATTCCTTTTCAAGTGTTATTAACAAATTCATTTTATAAGAAAGAAAGATTAGTCAAGAAGCAGTGATTTGAAAATCACAGGAAGGTATGTTTAGATGAAATGCTGAGGAAAAAGGCATCCATCTTTCCTTTCCTAACTTATTAGTTTTGCTAAAATAAAAGATGGAAGTTAGAGAAAAATAAGAGGAAGTTACAAATGGACAAAAATACCGGATTTCTCCCTACCATGATGAAACAGTTTGAGAATGGGATTGGGCAACAACACAACAAAAGATTTGCCTCTAAGCACCCTAACTGGAAGCCTTTCCCAAATTATAAATTCAGATTCTTTCACTGAATAAGAAAAAAAATCACTATAAAACAGCACACCAAGGAAATCCAATCCTGCTTAATTTTTTTAACACACTAGGATTAACTTGGTGCTTCCATCTGCTGTAAGGCAACTGTGCAGTAGTGCGTTTCAAATCCTATCGCTACTGGTTTGCTCGTGGATGCGTGCATGCTCGTGTGCACATGCAATGCTTCTGTGCATGTGGAGAAAATTCTGCACATGTGCAGAGATGTCTGGGCGGGTGGGCGGAGCCTCTCGCCACTGCCGCTATCGGTTCGCCTGATCTGGGGCGAACTGGTAGCAACCCACCACTGCAGTTGTGTAGCCAGAATGGTATGATGCAGCTACAAAAGAAATGGAGCTTCATCTGTAGCATTCTGTCCGCCATCTTGATTTTTTTTGTAGCCACCTCCCCCCCACCCCCGATACTTCTGGAATGTGACTCTGCATTTCATATAATTGAGTCTGCATTTTCCTAACTATTGCATTTACAAGAATAGGTAAACTAATGAAGAATCACAGGGCAATGTTATTGAAAAGCCATGTATATTGCCTACATGAATCCATATATGAATGCAGATTTATTGATGATTGAGACATTTTAACTGATAAAGACTTAATTTTTCCTTCTAGGGAAGCCTTGATCATTTAGACCAAGTGGCTGCATTAATAGCGGCAACAATTCATGACGTGGATCATCCAGGACGGACCAATTCTTTTTTGTGCAATGCAGGCAGTGAACTAGCTGTTCTCTACAATGACACTGCTGTCTTAGAAAGCCATCACGCAGCTCTGGCCTTCCAGCTGACAACAAAAGACAACAAGTGCAACATTTTTAAAAATCTCAACAGGTTACGCTCCCCAGACTTTTCTTGGATTTGAGCTTGGGAATAGGGTTTGGATCTCTGTATAGTGTGTAAATTTAGTCTCCTTCAATAGTCAGTATGTCAGGGGTGGGTTCTAAATTTTTTTACTACCGGTTCTGTGGGCGTGGCTTATTTTGTGGTGTGGCTTGATGGTCATGTGACAATTCTTTAGGATTTAGCAGAGGTACTGGTCTACCAGGCTTTTAACTGCTTACAGAGCTGTACCGGTCTACTCATGTATTTTTGCAGGCGCTGGTCTACCTATTTATTTTTGCAGGCACCGGTCTACTCATTTGTTTTTGGAGGCACTGGTCTACCACCAAACTGCCTTTTACCACTGATCAGCTGTAGGGTGGCCCTTTGAAGCCCCGGGCAAGAGTTTAAACAGTTTTTTTTCCTTATAGCCCATTAGCTGGGACTCAGGAGGCAGCGATAGATTGGGGGTGGGGCCAAATAAAAGGTAAGAATAACGTGGGGGGACGGGGGGTGGTGGGGCGGCAGAACCGGTTCGGTGATGTCATATCATCACCGCTACCGGCTCAGCGGAACCGGGAGGAACCGGGAGGAACCCACCACTGCAGTATGTATAATATAGCAAACTGCTGACTTTCATGAATATCAGTTCACCAGAATATTCAAATCTGAAAAATGTGATTCCAAATGGAATTCACATTTATATCTCTGTCAGAACTCTTTTCGTTGTGGAGATACGGTATACTGTATGTTTGCATAAAGTGCGTATTAAATACGTTGCAATGGAATGTGTTAATATGAAAATATATTTCTAACAACTATGGAAAGATATTAGTTCTCAATTTACAATCACGATTGGGATTGGAATTTTGGTCACCAAGCAGTGTGGTCATGAAGCAAGTCATTACATGACCGGACCTGATTTTATGATCATTTTACTATGGTCATTAAGAAAATCACTATGATTAAATGAATCATATGATCTTTAAGTAATCTGGCCTTTCCAACTGATGTTGCTCAGTGGAGACTGGCAGAGAAGAGCACAAATGATGTGACTTCCTACAGGATGACTGTAGGATGCAATTTAATCTCGTAAGTGTGAGCTGATTGCCCAAATGCCCAAATGGTGCAGGAGTGGTATGATAACCATAACTTGATGGATAGGTCATAAATCACTTTTTCCAAGGCTGTCATAACTTTAAACAAATGGCTGTAAATCAAGAACTATCTGTATACAGGTAGTCCTTGACTTATTGCCACAATTGTTAAGTGAATCACTGCAGTTGTTAAATTAGTAACGCAGGGGTGAAATCTAAAATTTGTTACTATCGGTTCTATGGGCGTGGCTTGGTGGTGGTGGGTAATGTGACTGGGTGGGCGTGGCCAACTTTTTTTTTTTACTTTTAAAAGCATTTTTTCTACAACCTTAAGAGGTTGCAGAAAAAAATGCCTTGAAAAGCCTCTGGGGATCCCAGCTGAGCCGGGCGATCATCAGAGGCTTTTTTTTTACTTTTAAAAGCATATTTTCATTGGAAGAGGTTGTAGAAAAAATGCTTTTAAAAGTAAAAAAAAAGCCTCTGATGATGGTGCGGCTCAGCTGGGCATTGGGGGGGGGAGACACAGGGATTTTTGCTACCGGTTCTCTGAACCACCCACCTCCGTCGCTACCGGATTGGGTGATACGGTCCAAACCGGGAGCATTTCACCCCGGTCATAAATCACTTTTTCCAAGGCTGTCATAACTTTAAACAAATGACTGTAAATCAAGAACTATCTGTATACAGGTAGTCCTTAACTTATTGCCACAATTGAGCCCAGAATTTATGTTGCTAAGTGAGAAATTTGTTAAACAAGTTTTGCTCTGTTTTATGACTTTTCTTGCCACATTTGTTAAGTGAATCACTGCAGTTGTTAAATTAATAACCCAGTTGTTAAGTGAAGCTGGCTTCCCCATTGACTTAGCTTGTCAGAAGGTCTCAAAAGATGATCACATGACCCTGGGACACTGCCAACAGTCATAAATATGAACCAATTGTCAAGCATCCAAATGTAAATCATGTGACCATGGGGATGCTGCAATGGTCATAAGTGTGAAAAATAGTCATAAGTCACTTCACAGTGCCGTAGTAACTTTGAACGGTCACTAAATGAACTGTTGTAAGTCGAGGACTACCCCGATAATTTATTACTTTGACGTAGGCAACACAATAGCAATATGGTTCCAGAAAATTAATATGGTGAATTTATTTTTGCTTTACAATTAGTTCTCAACTTATGACCACAATTGAGCCCAAAATTTCCATTACTAAGAAAGACAGTTGTTAAGTGAGTTTTGCCCAGTGATGAAATGTAAAATTTGTAAATTTGGTTCTGTGGGCGTGGCTTGGGGGGGAATGTGAATGGGTGGGTGTGGCCAACCTTTTTTTTTTTACTTTTAAAAGCATTTTTTCTACAACCTCTTCAGCCGAAGAGGTTGCAGAAAAAAATGTTTTTAAAAACCTCTGACAATCTCAGCTAAGCCACGCGGTCATCAGAGGTTTTTTTTTTTTTTACTTTTCAGCTGAAGAGGTTGTAGAAAAAATGCTTTTAAAAGTAAAAAAAAAGCCTCTGATGATCGCGCAGCTCAGATGGGCATGGGGGGGGCATGCAGGGATTTTTGCTACCGGTTCTCCAAACCACCCACTGCCATCGCTACCGGATCGGGTGATCCTGTCTGAACTGGGAGCATTTCACCCCTGGTTTTGCCCCATTTTATGATCTTTCTTGCCACAGTTGATATGTGATTCACTCCAATTGTAAAGCTAGTAACATGGTTGTTAAGTGAGTCTGGCTTCCCCATTGGCTTGCTTGTCAGAGGATCAGAAAAGGTGATCACATGACCCTGGGACACTGCATCTGTCATAAATACAAGCCAGTTGCCATGTATCTGAATTTTGACGATGCGACCATGGGGATGCTGTAACGGTCATAAACAATCATAGGTCATTTTTTTCAGTGCCATTGTGACTTCAAATAATCACAGGAAATAGTTGTAAGTCACAGATTACCTGGGTTAAGCAATTAAAATAACACCAAATGCCAACATCATAATACCCAAAGAAATAGAAATATTCAGTTCAATATTGTATAAATATTCCCAGTATGTAATGTAAGTTAATAGAATAGTGAAAAAAACAACATTTATAATCCAATAGGATATAAGTTTTATTAAAAATAAAATTATGAATGTAAATATTGTATTTTACAAGACAGACTTAGGACCAAGTTGAATAGTGATGGCAACTAATTCCTACGTATTGCAACTATGAAAGGAGCCTATTTGCCCATAAAAGGAAGACAAAGACAAACTGGGGAAAGGAATAGAATGAAGCAGATCTTTTAATAATCAGATGCTTTGTAATTGGCCACTGTCACCGAAGTAGTAAATTTGTCACTGCTTCCATTTTATGAGAGCATCCAAAACATGCTCTCAGAATTAACCCAAGGGAGAAGTCAAGTTGTGAGAGTGATTGAAATTCCTCACATTGAAACTAAGTGGTGATAGGTCATCACAGTGGGGTGCGTTCTCCCTGACGCAGTTTCTTGTCATGTGCCCTATGATTTAAATTTCAGATAAATGTATTTCTCTGTTGTCCTCTTAATTCAGCGAGGTATCCCAGGGCACTGCCAGGGTTGAAGGGGATCCTGCAAAAGATGCCCCAGGAGCCAGTCTCATCTCTGTATCCATCAAGCAATCCATGTCCCGGTTTCTCTTCCCCAACCCCATTTATTCTTCTAGCCCACTTTTCTTTCCTTTGATATAACAGGTAAAAATCTTTGAACTACCTGAGAGCTAAACTTTAGTTGTACTTGAAAGCTTAATTTCTCCAGAGGGGCTCAAATAGCGGAGAGAGAGAAAGAGAGAGAGAGAGACAGATAGACAGAGATAGAGAGGCATGGCCGGACGTAGCAAATAATTTAACACCCAGTTCTCTGCCCTAATGACCGCCTGGGTAGGCGTGGCTGTGGGGGGGGAATCATGTGACTGGGTGGGAGGGAGTGATGTCAAGTTGGCCACACCCACCCAGGTTTCATGGCTCCCAATGTTTTTTTTTTCCTGTGGGAAATGGGTCCAAATGGGTCTTTGAGAGTTTTAGGTTGCTGACCCCTGCCATACCCCAAAGGAAGCCTACTGTTGAGTTTGTGACCACCTCAAATGCCTGCTGGCTTTGACCATACCTGCTTTCATGGGCCTCAAAAGCTAAAGGCCACTTGTAGTGCAGTCGAATTGTGTGCTTTAGTAACACATAATTGCTGCATTGCAAGGAGATACCTGTACGGTCAAAAATTGATTCACCAATGTTATCCTGATAATGGGAAATCAGGAATCAGTTCTACCAATACCTATTCAGATTGCTCTTTCTCTTTTCAGAAATCATTATCGAACCCTTCGTCAAGCAATTATTGACATGGTCTTGGCAACAGAAATGACAAAGCACTTTGAGCATGTGAACAAGTTTGTGAACAGCATCATCAAACCCATGTCCTCAGATGAAAGCAACTCCAATGTAAGCAGCAGACCTTGTGAATAAACCAAAGCATTTCAGTCAGATGTCTTTTCTCAGCTTTGGTCATCTTTCATTCATATGACAGCAATATTCTAATGGGAACAAGGGAGATTTGCATTTCATTTTCAACCATAAGTGCCCATAATTTTGCCTGAGTATATGCTTCTTTATTTTTATGTTATTTTAATGTTTGCATTTTGAATTATTAATGTAATGCATGCTTCTTCACAATTTGAAGGTTTTATTAAAATGGAAAGACTGAGTAACATGGAAATTATTAATAATAATGTTTCAAGGCTTTGTGAACGATACATGAGATCATACAAAATAGCCTTAATCAGTTTAACTCAGGATAGATTGGAAGATTGGTTCCCGCAAGCAGTTTTTATCTCTTACTGTCTGGCTGTGGTTCTTAAAGAGTTTTCAGTGAGGTGTTGCTACATAAGGAGTTTACATTTTGGCCAGGAAATAAACTGCTGCAATAAAAAGTTGCATTGTGCAATGATTCGAAGTTGGTCTACAACCACTTTACCCCATTCCATCCCGGCCAATCCTCATTGAAAAAGCAAAGCAAAACCGGAGCCTTTGGCTTTTAAAGTTCTTTGCAGTCAGGTAGCATTCACTGAATGCTGAAAATGCTCAGCCTAACTTTTTTTAGTTCTTTTGCAAACCATAGTGTTCTCAGATTCTGCTGATCCTTTTTTTTCTATGAATGGTGCCATCACTGAATATGTAAATATAAGCACCCTTAATTGAAGATTGGTATTTGTGGGAATTTAGCAATGTGTATAGATCTAAGATTTTATTTAGAGGGACTCCAACACAACATTCTTTTAAATATGTACCTGTTCACATGTAGTAATGAAGGCATAAAAAGACTTCAGATTTACAGGCAAAATGATAATTTTATATTCCTATGGATTTGGGAGAATTACTTTCATAACTGTATTAATATAAATATCCATGTGGAAGGATTTCTAAAAATATACAAAGGGCTAGAGGAAAATTTGCAATAAATAGTTTTTACAATATTTTTCCCATTGGAGTCACCTATATCTACACCAGTAATTCTCAACCTTGGCAAGTTTAAGATCTGTGGACTTCAAGTCCAGAATTCCTGAGCCAGCATACTTAGTTCTTATGCGTTAGGTGCTAAATACAAGAGCCCTGGTGGGGCTGTGGTTAAAGTGCAGTATTGCAGGCAAATTCTGCCCACAGCCTGGAGTTTGATCCTGATGGGGCTCAAGGATGACTCAGCCTTCCATCCTTCCGAGGCTGGTAAAATAAGGACCCACATTGTTGGGGGCTACATACAAATGCTTACATTGTAAACTGCCCAGAGAGTGCTTCATGGCGCTATGGTGCAGCATGTAAGTCTAAATGCTATTGCTATTTCTATACAGTATAATGAAAATCTATGGCTTTTTATACTTTTGTTTTGATTATATTATAAAATATATTACATTGTTTTTATAATACTTTGCACTTTGTATAATTGAAGCCACAATCACCAGTTCCAACACTGTTTTTTTTTGGATGGGGGGGGTTGGCACATAAGAACTAGTCAAAGACTTTAAGGTGAAGAGAAGGAACTTGCATTCTTCACTTCACAATTACTAGTATGGAGACTACTTTGTCTCAAAATGAAGCTCTTAAGGGATGTTGTGCTACACAAATCAAATTGTGTTATATTTTGGAGTTTTACACAGCATAATTTCAAATAGGACTTTTAAATTTTTCTATAGTTATGAGCCAGTGCATATATAAAAATAAATTGGTTCAATGAAATAAGTGTAGTGTATGCAGCTAATATTCTATTATTAAAAATGCTTCAAGATGTTGTGACACTTGACACAAATGTGTTTATTGTATAGTGAGATAAAGATATACAATAAATCAGTGACCAAAGACAGTCACATCTAAACAGGAATCCCTCATCTCTATTTTGGTTGATTCATTGTCATCACATTACTATTACAATATTTCTCTAACAACCTTGAATTCATTAGATTGAATTCTGAGACTACCCAATAGTCACGTTTCCTGTGGATTGTACAATAACATACAAACCACCACCCTGTCCCAAAAAGCAATGTAAAATCATAAATGCAGTACATGATTTCAGTTAAAAAATTATTGTACCTTCTGATAAGTCTAAGTAAGAAAGCAACTTCTTCACCTTGCTCAAATCTATTGAATTCCAGCCAAAACCAAGCAACTGTGTAGTTTTCCTTATAGTGCATATTTACAGAGTATTATGGTAACATTATGTAGTGTCTTGAGCAGTAATGCCAACTGACAGAATGAACGATTATTTTCCAGAATGATAGTGGTGATTGTGAATACACAAACAGTCTCAAGAACTTTCCAGATAACCAAACATTGATCAAGCGCATGATGATAAAATGTGCAGATGTTGCAAATCCATGTCGTCCCCTAGAATTGTGTATTGAATGGGCTGGGAGAATTTCTGAAGAATATTTTGCCCAGGTATGAATTTACTGTTGTTAGAAAATCAAAGAAATGTTTTAGTTTATCATTCTAAAATCTAATGCTTCTGTATGAAAATCTTAATGTAATAATTTTATTCGCTTTATTAAACAACTATTTCCCGTTCCCCAATAGTTTTTAATTTAATTCCATTTGTATGGTGCCCTGCTTACATATTTGACTTTGGGTGATTAACATGTTAAAATGGACAATCTGCTTCTCAATCGTCTTTTAAGAGATAGATTCTAATGCCAGAGCAATACCATCAGCTCCTACCATGTTAATTGCTGACAAAACAAATTCTGATCTTGAGATATGAATTGTGTGTGAGAAAAGCAGCAGTAAAATAATCCTAAGTAAGAAGTGAAATGCACATGATCTATTACTAGTCTGTTTATCTTAGGGTAGAGTTTGGTTAAAGCAGACCATGATTTAACGTTTCCCCTTATAAAAAGTAGGACAGTAGATCGAGTTTCATTTAGGATTACATTTTCAGTTGCCAACAAACTCAGTTTTGTTCATTGAGTTATGTAAGTTGTCTTTGCTAGATCAGTATGAGCCCAATAATTAATTATAAAACAGACCATTGATCTACTTTTGTAATTTTCATCCTGCTTGTAAAGTTGAAAAATTCCCCCCACAGACTGATGAAGAAAAGAAGCAGGGCCTACCAGTTGTGATGCCCGTATTTGATCGAAATACCTGCAGCATCCCTAAGTCTCAGATATCCTTCATTGATTACTTTATAATGGACATGTTTGATGCTTGGGATGGTAAGAATTTTCATTTTTTCCTCTTCCCTTTTGAGCAATGCATTTTTTATTGTTTTGCCAAGTGGCCCTACAGGTCTTATGCGTTAAAAGATATCCTTGTCCTTTCCGTTATTTAGAGCCTGAAGGTTGTTCCCTAGCCAGACACAGTTGTTCTGGCAAGAGAATATGAGGGTGGAGGTGGGGAGGGGGAACTCTTCCCATTGATTATGTGGCCTTCTGAAAAGAAGCTTAGAGTTTCATGCTGGTTAAAGTTATTTTAACACTATTTTTAAAAGGCTAGCATAGAGAGAGATTATATTTAAGTGACAGCTGTATGGGATTTAACAATTCTACAACTCTTAATTCTACAGCTGTTTGTTTTTAAATCTGGCACAAGCACTGAGTTATTGTAAAGGGAAAATGAAACCATAAAATATCAGTAGGAAAAACTGCACGGTTTCCCATATAATATAGGTGAGATGAAAACCAGTTTGATAAGGATTGGCCATGTTTAGGGGCCACGGAACACTGATAATTGGCAAGGACAATAGCAATAGCATTTAGCAATAGCACTTAAGACTTATATACTGCTTCATAGTGCTTTTACAGCCCCCTCTAAGCAGTTTACAGAGTCAGCTTATTGTCCCCAACAATCTGGGTCCTCATTTTACCGACCTCGGAAGGATGGAAGGCTGAGCCAACCTTGAACCGGTGAGATTTGAACTGCCAAATTGCAGCTAGCAGTCAGCTGAAGTAGCCTGCAGTACTGCCCTCTAACCACTGTGCCACCTTGGCTCTATATGTTAAAAGCTGTGATTTACAGCAAGAGTTCATTGCTGGAGGAGTCTGAAATTAACTCAGTGGATTTCTCCCATAAATGAATTGGAATGTAATTATGTGAATCAGAATTCTCCCAATTTCACAAATGTTTAAATATACATTTTCATGTATTTTTAAAAATAAATTTAAGTCAGATGCATGATGGAATAAATTTGTTAATGAACATGTGCAAAAAAGGTATTAAGTTCTAAACTGGAAATGATACCCCACATTCTGTTTTAAGCTGTACTTGGGGGAGGAAAAATTTTGAAGAGAAGGGCTACGTTACCTGGTTGTGCTACTGCTAGGCATATAAAATGATTCTTTGTATAATGCTAACAATGGATCCTAAATATACAAAGGCTGAAAGAATGCAGAAATTGTTCATGCTTTTAAAACAAGTATGGCATTGCTTCCCCCACCCCTTTCTGTATCTCTCAGCATTTGCATATCTACCTGGTCTGATGCAACACCTAGCAAATAACTACAAACACTGGAAAAAATTAGATGAATCAAAGTGTAGGAGCCTTCGTCTCCCTTCAGAGAATAATCTTGGAAGCTGAAGAGAACAAAAGAAAGATCATAGCCTACCATGTACACTGTGAACCATATACTGGTATGGACCCAAGAAGGGTTGAATTTCCTTCACAATGAAGTAACCAACTGGGAAATGCGGAGAAAAATATTGTTTCTCAATTTTAAATAGTTCAAAATTCTATAAAACTGTGGACTTTTTTTGAAATAAA
This sequence comes from Ptyas mucosa, assembly GCA_012654045.1. Lineage (NCBI taxonomy): Eukaryota > Metazoa > Chordata > Lepidosauria > Squamata > Colubridae > Ptyas > Ptyas mucosa. The sequence goes on from WNWU01000002.1 coordinate 44,543,041, forward strand.
GGACATAATTTAAAGACAAGAAATGGTTTATAAATGCTATCCTGTTTTTTGTGGAATAATAGATCCTTTTAAGGGTAGTTTTATAAAATGATTGTAATTTGTCAAATGATATTTAATTTATTAGCCAAAATCAATTCTATACATAAAATATAAAGCAAGAAAAAGTAGCTTCTTTGAAAAAAATTATGAACAATATTTAATTTAAAGTTTATTTTACAAAAGCCTTGTTCATAGCAAGTATTACATTATACACTGGTCACTTTTTTGACCCTGAGAACAACTGATTTGAATTCATCCATAGAGACCCTAATATCTCAAACATGGCGATATCTCATTTCCCATTGTATCTACTTCCAGGATCTACTGCAGATCTCTGGGTTTCCTCCTGCCACAGCCATGGGAGACAGAGCTCTACCTTCAGATAGCTAGTCAAACTTATAAGGACCCATTTGCTTGCTTTCTTCCAATTAGTAGAGCAAAAAAGCATATGTGTTGACCCTACTGAATGAGAAATCGTTTCTTAATGTAATTGCTGATCTGTCAGACTTCGGTCTCATTTATACATTTATGATTACTGTGATTCAAGACTGTCTATGCGTGGAGCCCTCCTCCCTATGCAGGTTTCCCAGCAGATTTCATTATCAGGGGCAAGTTTGCATACACAGAGATAGCTCCCTCACTGCCCTACAGTGAGGACTTGCTGCACAGTGTGATTTTTACACACAAGAAATCCTTGTATGTGTTTTGCTTGTTAACTAATCTTTTAGAAAATTGTACTTGATATAAATTCACAAATTAAACAAGCCCATCGTTTTCTCTGCCTTTTAATAGGTAACATCAGCCATATATGAAAGTCTAGACAACTAGTAAAATGAACAACTAGCATTCCATCTTAAAACATTTCTTTGCATCTGCCTCAGTATGTCATGCTCTATGATGTTGTACAGTTCCAGATTTCATCTACATGCTTAGAAGAGGAATTGCTGGGACAGATCCTATGAGCAGAAAGTGACAGATGCTTTATATACATGAGCCGTAAATAAAACAAATCCTGCTTATATATTATGTAATATATGAGCCATATTAATAGAAAATCTCCAGAATTGACACCCATACAAAGACCTCCAGCCCTCTTTCTTAGAGAAGGAAAATGGATGCTCATCCCTCTATGAGGGGTAGGAAACCCCAGTGCCTTGATGTCCTGGATTGCAGCCATAGCAATTACTCTAAAACCTTAGTGTTAAGAACATAAGCCACTTATATGCTGAATGCTGAAACCTCTTAATATTAAAACTATGTACTTAAAAAACTAAAATAATATAGCCCTGATGATGTGGTTCATATACTGAATGTAACTTTCTCATTCAAGTATGAAGTTTTTACATTAGATGCCAAAGCACAAATATTTTTACATTTACTTTAAACATAGTGGAAAACTGTGATGGGGCTTGCACTGGACAATGAGTGAAATCTGTGCTTTTACACAACTGCCATTGATTTAAATTGAGATCACACAGGAGCTATTCCTAACAAATTGAGGTGTTTTTTTAATTATCTTGACTTCTAGTTTTCATTAAAATAGAAGCATTCTTTAAATAAGCTCATGAGTTTAGACAATCTTCACTTACTTGGTCATTACTCAGATATTATTCTACTTAACTAATAATTTATATTGTGCTTTATAAGAAGCTCTTGAAAAATTGACATTTAATGTAGAGTAGTATACTGCCCATCAAAAAGGACTCCAATTCTCTTCTGTATAAAGAGAAAATAAAACAGGTGAACTGAAAAATGACAATGATTGTAGCTTAAAGAATGTGCCAACATTTTTCAATGTTTTGTATCAAGTTATGTAAAATTATACTCTCATAATTCCCATGCTGACAAATGTACAAAAGCTATATTTTTGTTAAAAATGTAATAGGATCTAACTTCGGTTGCTATGTATTAAAGTGCTACATTGTGTTTAAAAATTTTGCATTTCCTGCAGAATTCATCATTGCTATTATGTATTTCTATCAAAGCCTATATCTAACTAAATTTTAATTAACTTTTATACATATTGCCTTACTTGCCATTTTATTTGGAATGGATTTGATCCAGGAGGAGAACCCTTCCCTTCAGTAAAAAATTGGCAGGGGATATTGTCCAAAACAGTGAAATGTGTTGGAAGTAATAAAGGCCCTTTTTCTCCAGGGGAGCGGGGGAGAGGAATAGAAGATCACATTTTGCTTTCACTGCGAGTGTTTTGTATTAACCCTGCTCAAGAGCTTCTCTCACTTGTGAAATAAAAACTGAATTCAAATCTTTATATACATGCCCAAATTTTATTTTTCCTCATGTACACTATTCAGTTTTTCAATCACAAAATAATAAGCAATGAAGACAATACTGTAAAATGTGCCTCATATAACAAAAGCCTCGACTTTCAAGAATCCTCCACTTCTGTGTTTACTTGCAGGTCTTTGTTAGCAAAGAATTTTGACGTGCAGAATTCAACAGAGCTGGCTTTGAACCTGTATGTTTCAGCCTACTTCTACTGATTTGCACACTAACTTACTTTGCTCACACATTGTCCTATATAATGTAGACTTTGAAGAACAAGTATAGATTACACTATTTTGTCAAAATATTTGAGGTGGCAAATCATTCAGTGAAATTCTTTACCGAAAAGCTTTATTTTGTACAAATCTGCAACATATTTCTAAAGCTCTAGTCAATTCTCTGTAGAAGTCTGTCTCAACATTCAGTTTAAACCCTGGCGGTATTGGGGAAGGAATAGCTTGACAATCCATAGATCCTAAACTGTTACTTCCTGAGAGAGAGGGTCCTTCAAACTCACAAATAAATAAGTTATCACAGAAATTCACTGAAGACTTGTCTGGCCAGAATCTCAACATTTGACATAAAATCATAAGTGTATTCATTATACTGTATATTAAATTAGAGCAAAGCAAGATCTTCAAAATGAAATACCAATTGATTGCTTCTATTATCTATCATCAAACACTATTTCTTGGCAAGAAAATATGCCATTCTAATATCTAGTATTTAATAGGGTTGTACAGCAATCTGGATTCAGTCAAAAAGGTGCTTCGGGATATGTAGAATGCTCATACACCAGATGCCTGCCATTCCTTAAATGACATTTCGCTTTTCCTGGGATCTGGCAAAGGGCAGTCATGCAGTTCTAAATAACTAGTGACTGAATTCAAACTGTAGATTTGCATTTGTTTCACCTGTCCTTATGGAAATGTGAGGAACTGCTTGAAGGCACCATCAGAACCTTGGTGTATTTATCTGGTGAAAAATCCAAAATTTGGCAATGTCCCTGATTAAGGCATTGTGGGCTAAACAGAATGGTCTGTGTACCAAAATTCAGTTTCTGTGTAGAAACTAACAGTGCTGGGTCCTCGTTCATCTAAATTTATGGCAAATTCAAAATACCCCTTAAATATATTTTTTAAAACAACCAAAATTATACCCACAGTTATTTTAAATATTTAAAATAAACATCCTATTTGTATTTTATACATTACTTTATCTCAGACCTTAAGTGCAAATCTTCAATTTGTTCCAATTTATGAAATAATATTAAGCTGCGCAGTCTTGACTCTCGTTCTCCATCTTTCCATAGAATAATAAGATGATCAGCAGAGCATGTTGCTAGGCCGTGCTCACCAAAATAAAGGAACATCTGCAATTAAAAATCATCAAAATAATGTACTCAACTATCAGATGTCAGAAACATTCCAAATAAAATTAGTTAAGTGTTTTTACAAAATTGTACATATTCATTACAATAGTAGTAAAGCAATCAGTAGTAATGAACATGTTCAAGATTTATCTTCAGAACATCCAAGCAAACTAGCAATGGTAAAAAAAAATTCAGAACGGCTATAAATAATAAAATTATAATTCCAAAAGTGAACATAAAGGTCAAGATCTAAAAAGTGATTTGAGATATATTAAAAGGCTTGATTACACTGCAAGAGGTTTGTAGCCTCATTGTACAAGACACTGTACAAACATTCTCCTATTATAATAGGCCTTCAGATTTTTTATGAAATAAATCCAAAATGTCATATGAAGTAGCTGGCAAATTACCAAAATTCAATCAAATTACAACAGTATGCCCACATCTTTATATGACAACTTATTCTATCTTTGGTATAATGTTATATAAATAGCATTGTGTGGAATTATTGTTTTCATTTTGATTAAATCTATATCTAGTTTTTAGTTCAAGTATACTAAATCTGCATGATAAAAGCATCATTTAACAATAAAGTGTTAAATAAAATGCAAAGAATAGTAATAATTTAGTATCTGAGAATTCTGGGCAAGCAGAATATCAAATGAATAAATATATAGCAAATTTCAGTGTAACTCTAAATATAGACAAATAGCTGAAGACAGATTGGTATCAATCAGAGGTGGGTTTAAGCAGGTTCTGACCAGTTCTGGAGAACCAGTAGTGGAAATTTTGAATAGTTTGGAGAACCGGTAGTAAAAATTCTGACTGGCCCCACCCTCATCTATTCTCTGCCTTCCAAGTCCCAGCTGATCGGGAGGAAATGGGGATTTTGCAGTAACCTTCCCCTGCCACGCCCACCAAGCCATGCCATGCCCACCAAGCCACACTCAAGAACCGGTAGTAAAACATTTTGAAACCCACCACTGGTATCAATCCACAAAGTGACACTGTGGGCATAAATAGGTGAGTTTTGTTTAAATAATATACAGGTAGTCCTCGTTTAGTAACCATTCAAAGTTACAATAGCACTGAAGTGATTTGTGTCCATTTTTTACAGTTATGATCTTTGCAGCACTCCATGATCATGCGATCAAAATTCAGAAGCTTGACAGTGGGTTCATATTTAGGACTGTTGCAGCGTCCTGGGATCACCTGTCTGACAAGCAAAGTCAAAAGGGAAGCCAGATTCATTTAACAACTGGGTTACTAACTTATCAACTGCAGTGATTCCCTTAACAACTGTGGCAAGAAAGGTCGTAAAATGGGGCAAAACTCACTTAACAAATGTCTCACTTAAGAAAAGAAATTTTGGGCTCAATTGTGGTCGTAAATCGAGGACTACCTGTATTCCCACTAAATAAAAGAAATTCTTGAGAAACCATTTTTAAAGAGTCACTTCATAAATAAATCTTCATAGACAGAAATGACAAGTATATTGCATATTTCACCACAGTTTTTAGGGAACCTTTTAAACATGATCATTTTGTTTTGCCATAATAGCAAAGACGTAACACTTAGACTTATATACTGCTTCACAGTGCTTTACAGCCCCCTCTAAGTGGTTACAATGTTTACAGTCTGGGTTCTCATTTTACCAACCTCGGAAAGATGGAAGGTTGAGTCAACCTGAGTCAGGATTGAACTCCAGGTTGTGGGCAGAGTTAACCTGCAATACTGAATTTTAAACATGATCATGTAATTTCATACATAGTTATCAAACGTTTTTCCTACACCAATGCAGGTATAAGATAAAATGTTCTTAGGACCAAAAAAATCCCCAAGGATGAAACAACCAAAGCCACGGTAACAGTTATCTTAAAAAGTAGCCACCACACAAAAGCAATTTCTGTTATCTGCTGTTTTAGATCCAACAAACCTGCACAGCTGCAGAGTGTCCAATCAGATCTCCAGTAAGGTCAAGAGAAAAAATAGTAGCACACTCTGGTGCCTTTTTAGCTATATGATTTGCTTGTTTGCTTGTCCTACCAAATCCCCATATATTGAAAAAACCTGGAATATAAAGAAAAGGGTTTTTTTTTTAAAAAAGGAGTTGTTTGTCTAGCCACCATTGTTCTGTTTGTTCACACCGAAAATCTGATAATCAAAAACTTTGTTGAATTAGCATTTCTTTTATTTGCATCCATTCTTGCTATTGCCTATGTATAAAGGATGAGTTGTCAGCCACTGAAGACTAAATTTCACTTCAAAATATTATGTAATCATAATCATGTTATATGTAGGAACAAAAATGTCTTATTCAGATCACATAGTTTGGAATAAGCTAAATCATTAAATGCTAACATTTATTGTAAACAATAGACCCAATGTTGACTGAAATCAGTTATAAATAATACTATTTATATTAAATAATATACATTTTTGAGCCATAAAATATGCAGCCACAATAAATGGATAAAAATGTAGCTAAAATAATCTGCCCATTGTACTTTAATTTACTATCTGTGTCCTTAGTTCAATAGCCACTGCCAGAGCCTTCTGAAGAGTCATGTCATAACTTCAGGACAAGAGCCTGAGGTAATTATAGTTACCTCAACCTATACAATTATACCTATATAATTATAGTTATATCAGCCTTGGTTTTTATATAAACTTTGATTTATTACATAAACCTTGACTTGTTTTTTTTGTAAAGGCCAGATTAATTTTCACTAACTCCACCACTTTGCTGTTGCAATGGCAAAGTCCTCTTGCAAAAGGTATTCCACTCAAATCTATGTTTCAGCCAGTGAGGAAAAAGCATTTAATCTAGCTTGTTAAAACAACCTGATATTTGCTATTATTATTATCATTTCTAAATAACGGGCTATCTGAAAGGCATAGTTAAATGTGTAGCTGGAAATGTGTATATTATGGTATATCTGGATACCAGTGCCTCCCTAATGTGTGACATTTTTGGAACTAAAGAACTTGCTTGAAAGTTCCAGTAATAACTTGCACTGACACTTTTAAATAGATTTATTTTGACTACTTTTAACAGAAAAATAGAATAACAGAATTGGAAGGGACCTTGGAGGTCTTCCAGTCCAACCCCAGCACAAGTAGAAGATCCAAATGGTTGTCCAATATCTTTTTTAAAAACTTCCAGTGTTGGAGCATTTACAACTTCTGGAGGCAAGTTGTTCCATTGATTATTGGTAATTTTTCTAATTGTCTACTTGGTTCTAGGTTAATTCTCTCCTTGATTAGTTTCCATCCATTTCTTCTTGTCCTACCTTCAGGTACTTTAGATTAGGTTGGTCCCCTCTTCTTTATGCCAGCCCCTTAGATATCGTGCTATCGTGCTATAATCACTTTCGTGCTATCGTGCTATAATCACGTGCTATCGTGATTATAAACCGGACCGCTTATTCTCCATATAGCAATACACAAACGTGCCTTTTTTTCAATATTGCTATACACCCTTTTGGCTGAAACAACCATACCTCTAATACATTTAACTATTCATTAAATTTAATGGGATAAAATGTATTCTTGCCATTCCAAGACAATATATGAGAAAAGCCACACCACCACAACCTACTGTAACCTATTTTATTCAAGGCTATAATATGGCAATAAGTTTCTTATTCAGAAGGAATAATTCTACTTTACCCATAAAATGGCTCTAGGATTAAATGCAATTCTTAAACTGAGAAATATTGTTCCATTTAGAGAACGTGTACTTTTCTACTAAAGGATTTTTACTTTTTTCCTAAAATGAAAATAAAATATTGGCGAGATTCAAATTAAAAAGGATCTGCTTTGCTTTCAAAATGTTCATAAATACTACTAATAATAAAAGGACAGAAGAACATCTTTACTATTATAAATGGGACTCTGAAGTAGATAAGCTATGGCTGATCACACTCATTTTTATGCAATTAATCTTATTTTTTTGTATACAGACCTGATGGAACAGGTTCAGCTGTAAGATGTTGTTTTTCATGTAATTCCCACATACGAACACTACCATCTTCTGAACAAGATATTAATTTTCTATAAGAATAAATCAAATAGTTGTGAAGAAGCATATTTGCACAACTCTACAAAATCAGTTGACACTAATTTTTTAAAAGTAGTGTTTATATCTAGAATTGCTTTTATTGATTTACCTATGCAATTTGCTATTTTATCAATCAGTCTAGGCAGCTTATAACCAATCATGGTTAAAAAAAACACATACCATTAAGGCTAAAACAAGTGGTTTCATCACAAATGAGATAATCCAATTTAGACCAGAATGGAAGAGGGAAAAACATGTCTGTGGAAGATTCTATGATAGGTTTTGCTTCTCCTCTGTGGAGCTATGCTGTGGAGCTATGCTATCTCAAAGGATAAAATCTAGGGATTCTCACAGATCTGAGACTTTTGTTTCTTTGTTAATACTTTTTTAAAAAATTATCTTAAATTTAAAAAGAGGTTGTTTAGGCTAAAGATTAGGTTGCCTGCACGCAGACTATGATAGAATTCAATGTAAGGAAAGTTTAAGAGAGAAAATTAAGCATGTCCCTGATCATCTTTCTGAAAGTAAAGAATGTATGAAATATGCAATGTAAATTGCACCTGTTGGGAATGTTGGTAATATGCAGGACAGTGGAATCATGAGCAGTCTTCTGGAAGGCAATCACACGTTTCATCTGAAGGTTATATACATAGATGCCTTTGCCAACAGCAGCAAAAACACACTGGAAAAAATAAGTCAATAAAACATCTTAACAAAAGATACATATTTTATGTAAGAGGTTTCCAATTATTTCTAATTAAGTCAAATATGTAAGAAGAGAAGAACTATGCACATCCTGATTTATGACTACTATATTTATTAAAATATATTAGACTTCAGTTTATATTAATAGTATAATCAAATTATTAATTATATCTAACATGAAACATAAAAACACTTTTTTCAGGTATTATTATTATTACTACTGTTGTCAAATTTATTGGCCACCAAATTTCAGTGGACTCAAAACTACAAAACTATTTTATTAGGCTTTTGCCAGCAACTCAATTATTTAACAGAATAACAGAGTTGGAAGGGACCTTGAAGGTCTTCTAAGGCCAACCCCGGTACAAGTAGGAGACTCTATACCAGAGAGGGCTAACCTTTTTGTCCTTGTATGCTGAACGTTTGCGTGTGCACATGGCAGCACACACACGTGTGCCCACAACCATAATACAATGCGTGCACAACACCAACCCACAAGCTCCCCCTGCCCCCTGCGCACGTGATCCCCCGTGCCCTGTTTTTGGCCTAGCAGGCCTCCCTGAAGCCTACTGGGAACAAAATAGGGGCACGGGGGGGGGCACTCCATACACACACATGTGCTCCCCGTGCCCCCCCCGCATGCCTAAACTGTTACAGGTGTTATGTCTGCCTTGTATGCAGCTTTATTCCTCTCTAGCATTCATCTCCATTGTTTAGTGATGTATTTCCTGCCTCTCTAGGATTTACCTCTATCTGCTCCTTATGAAACCTTATGAAAAGAAACCCTCACTGAAAATAATGTTTTATTGCAGCATCCCTGAATATACAACTGTGTCTCTTCACCTGCTATGATCGCCTAATCCAGTGATGGCTAACCTTTTTCTCTTTGTGTGCTAAAAGCGAGCCTGTACAACAACACTCATGCCGGCAGCCATAATGCAATGCGTGCCCCCCGCACATGCATGCCCCCTCCATGCATGCGCGCAAGGGGTGGGATTCAAAATTTTTAGCAACCTGTACCACAGTGTGTGTGGGGGGGTGTTTTTGCCCTCCCCAGGCTCTGGAGGCTTTCCTCAAGCCTCTGGGAGGGTGAAAACAGCCTCCCCCGGGCTCCAGAGGCCCTCTGGAGGCTGGAAATAGGCCCGTTTCTGCACTTCTGATACAAACGTGCCACTACCCCTGCACTCCTCCCGCACATGCATATGTGAACCCCGTGCATGCGTGCGCATCTCCCACATGCGCCCTACCCCGTGCATCCCAAAAATCAGCTGGCCAGCGGGAGGCACACACATGCGCAGTGGAGCTGAGCTGGGCGATGGCTCGCGTGCCTGCAGAGCGGGATCTGCGTGCCATCTGTGGCATGCGTGCCATAGGTTCGCCATCACAGGCCTAATCTATCCAACTGGCTGCACTTTGACAAGCGGTTGCAAAAATCACTCCAACTTAAGAACAGAACTGATAGTCACTGAATCTAATGTTCTTCCTCCCTACTAAGAGCTAAACATAAATTTTTCTTTAAAAAAATTATTTTGGATTGTGGACAAAACTCCTGGTATTTCCAGCATTTTGTGTTGCTGTATATACAAATCATTCAGTGTTCATTCAAATGCTTAGCAACAGAGATTTTGAATTCAATTTTGGTCGTAAGTCAAGGACTACCTGTATGATGGCAGACCATCATAAACCTGTGAATTGGAGATGGGGCAAATTCAATAATCTCAAATTCAATATTCACCATCAGATGCAAGGTTTGCACTAACTCAAAGTATAGCTGATTTCCTGAGTGTTACAGCATTTGAGGTTTTACATTTTTAAAAAAATAATTTGCCAATATTTCTCTTCATGTGCACCAATTATACAAAAATTTACTTAATTGCAAAGGAAGTTATCATTATTTTATGTGTTTAGTACATGTACATTTTCCCTTCCTTCATGGAACTTAAAACAACATGCATAGTATTCCTAGCTGCATCATAAATCCTCTGACTCATATAGCAAAGCAACTTGACGTACACAGACTGCCAAATACTCTCAGTAAATTATGGTTAGTCAATAAAGTAAACCAAAATGTTAAGATTACTATTAAATATAAGGAACATAGAAAAACAAGAGGAATATTAAAGAATTTAATTTTTTTCTGAATGAGAATTCATTTCAATAATGAGGATTTCACTCACACATTATATTTTTCATATTCCCATGTACCTTATTACTACTAATATTGTACAAAATACATTAAAGTATATTCCACTTCAGTTTTGAAATGAAGTCATCCATCTGCATTTAATGGTCTTATGTATGAATGATTTTCATCTATACTGCTCAAGGAAATTTTCAAACTTAAGACTACTTTATCCATAAACCCTTTGCTTAGGATGATTAACAGTATTTCAAGTTGGGTTGAACGTAAAATGCAACTGAAAAATAATCCAATTATGTAATAAGGTATCGTTTATTAGCAATGAAACATGTAATTTACATACTTTTTATAGTATTATTTTTACCTCATGATCAGAAGTTAAATCCTGAATTGACATTTCATTTTGACTTTGTGATAATTTTATTTCTTGTTGGGGGTTTACATGAAGAGATGCATCCCAATTGCATTCATACCCTCGCATTGTCCAGTCCAATGAATTCCACACAATCATTTCACCAGCATGGGAGCCAGTCGCAAAAATCAAATCTAGATATCAAAATAGTAAATATTGATACTGATAAATAGCAATCTATTCTTTATTCAAACATTTGGATTTTAAAAATGGACAATATATTATGTTTTATAAAGAGAAATGTTTGCAAAGGGTATAATCCTTTCCATACAGGAAGAGTTAGTAAAGTCATAGAGAACATAGTAAAATGTTTTATTACTGCAGGCTACTGACTGGCAACAGATGAACTTTAAACTAACCATGGCTTGCTGAAACAACACATTAAAATATTTCCCAGAAGCTTAATTTCACTTTGCTGTTATCTTAGTCTCAGCTCTCTAAAATAGAAGCCATAACTTTCTACTAGACAGCAGAACTGTTGTCTCTTAGTGTATCTTAGTGTGTCTTTTTGTGTCACAAAAGACTCATCTTTATAAGATATAAAGATTCTGTATCTTTATCAAGTCAGCCTACAAGAATGTAACATCTTTATTCCTCCCTGCCCCCCTCCCCATAAGGTAAAAGTTTCCCTCGCACATATGTGCTAGTCGTTCCTGACTCTAAGGGGCGGTGCTCATCTCTGTTTCAAAGCCAAAGAGCCAGCGCTGTCTGAAGACATCTCCATGGTCATGTGGCTGGCATGACTAAACGCCAAAGGCACACAGAACACTGTTACCTTCCCACCAAAGGTGGTCCCTATTTTTCTACTTGCATTTTTTATGTGCTTTCGAACTGCTAGGTTGGCAGAAGCTGGGACAAGTAATGGGAGCTCACCCCATTACGCGGCACTAAGGATTTGAACCGCTGAACTGCCGACCTTTTGATGGACAAGCTCAGAATCTTAGCCACTGAGCCACCGTGCCCTTCTCCATATTTCTGTATAGACATTTGGAATATTTAAAAACAAAAACTTCTAATTTTATTAGGGAAAGGTTTATAGAGGTATATAAACTCCAGCTGGCAATGGTAGAAGATAGTTATGAAAATATATAATGTGTAATGAGCGTTGTACCAATCATTAAAATAATAAAACTGGAAACAGGCTTACCACTGACACTGACCAATGACACAATATTATCCTGGTGATCAATAAGTCGTTTTATTTCAGACACATCCCATTCTGTTCCATCTCTGGAAGCTTTCAATTTTAGAATTACTTGGAAGACAAGATTCATGTTACAAAAAACTTTATTAAAGTATAGGAAACTATATTATCAGAAATATTGTTCTTTACTTCCTATCAGCAACATGTTTGTAGTAGTTTTCGCCCATGCTGCTTTTTTCCAGGATATACCATTCCATTACCATCCCTTCTTTTCTGTGTTTACTCGAGATTATTGTTAGGAAGTATTTGGGGAGGATGAAAGGGGTGAAAAATCCCTTTTAATATTTGAAATTACAATGTTTTGTTATATATAGAGAGATGCTAGAAAATTATCTATCAGTACACTATGCTGCAAATCATCTAGGCTCCCTTGATTTCAGTGAAAGAATTCTTTCACTTGATTTCAGTGAAAGAATTAGATGTTACAATTCATAACTATAATTAACTACAAAAGTCCTTAATTTACGACAATTGAGCTAAAAATTTCTGTTGCTAAGTGAGACATTTGCTAAGTAAGTTTTGCCCCATGTTATGACCTTTCTTGCCACATTTGTTAAGTGAATCAGGCTTCCCCATTGACTTTGCTTATCAGAAGGTCGCCAAGGGTGACCACATGAGACACTACAACCGTCATAAATATGAATCAATTGTCAAGAATTTTGATTAAGTGACCATGGGAATGCTACAATGATCATAAATGTGAAAAATTATAAGTTACTTTTTTCAGTGCCATTATAACTTCAAACGGTCACTAAATGAACTGTTGTAATTCAAGGATTACATGTTCAAGGAAAGAATATCATCATTCTAATATGATAAACACATTTTAACATATAAAAAGCTGAATAAGATTTTCCCTACTATAGAGAGTAAAGAAGATAACTTCATGGAGCTATACAAGCTAAACACTAAGTCGAGAACATCAAGATGTTTGGAAATGGCTTGCAAGATTGAGGTCAGTCCCATTAGTTAGACCAGGAATCAACTCCACAGTAAGGCTAAAATTAAGACTGGCTATAGGAGCAAAATCTTCAAGTCTGAATATATTGTATTCTCTTATAAGGAGGAGTTTGCTCAAGCTACTTCTGAATGTTATCTCTGGACACTCTGGACATACACAATGTTTTACAGCTTGTTGGAGTTTGCCTATCTCCATCAAGGTCATCTTCCTTACTCTCTATAACTATTTATAGCAGGAGTGTACAACCACATGTAAATCTGAATGACAGAAGAAGAAAAAAATTCCATTCTCAGTGAACTATCAATTTACCTATATTTAGGTATATTACATTTTAATTAATTATATTATATACAAGTTAAACTCCATTTCTTATCCTGGCTCTATCAATTGTTTGAAATGTGAAATGTGGATTCCAGCTCTAGCCATTCAAAGATCAGATGTGGTGCTCAGCCACAAGAGCTGGCACTCCTCTAATTTACAGTCATACTTACTCAATTCTTTGCCAACAGCTACTGCCACACAATTTTTCGGCAATTCAATCATAGCACTGATATCTTTATTAAGAAAGGGGGAAAGCAGAACAAATAGGAAATTAATAGGAACACTTCCCATGAAAGCCATGAAAAAAAAGTTATAGAAAAACAATTTTTATCTTTGTAGGAGATGAAACACAAAGACACCCCCCCCCGAAAGATGTTCTGATATTTTTATCAACAGATTTTGAGACAGTGGCTAGTGTTGGGAGGGCTTATTGGATATAACTAAAGGTGTGCATGAAGTAGAAAATGCGTTCAAACCTGAAACGAATACTATGTTCAGCAGTTCTGCCAAATTGTGCTGGATGTAATGTGGTTCAGCAAAAACCAAACCCTCCCCTCCAAAAAATTGGTGGGTTTGGACTTCAGTTGAAAGAAAATTCAGGGTAATCACACAAGCATAGTAGGGCAAGACTGGTGTGTTTTCTCTATTTCTTCTATCTTTCCCTGAATGCTCTGTGAGCTGGCCCATCTACTAATTAGCCAAATGCCTTTCATTCCCTATCTTTTCTTATGTTGCACTTGAAACCAAAGACACCAGCATAAAGGGAGGTACGGAAAGACAAGCTCTTGGAAAACTGAGGAAATGGGCAGTTTGGACATGCTGAACTTGAAGTCAGGGGTGTGGATATCCCATTGGGTCCATCCATCTCCCAATATTCCCAGCATTTTATTTTTACTGCTTCACCTTTGCTACTGCACACTACCAATGACCTTGGATTTTTCTTCTTCTCCCATATACAAATACTTATTCTTGGAACATTTGTATTCTACTCCATGTCCAGGCCAAAACATACATGTCTCAATCCAGACATATATGTCAGGCTTCTCTAGGAATCTTTTGCATGTTTACATCTGGCAATGGTCAAAATGTCCAGTTTTCAAATCAAACTGTCAGTATATTGAAATTGTCAGTATATTGTGAAATTAAAAGGAGCTTTCAACATGTCTTCTGTCAATTCACATTTAAAGATATGTTCAACGAATCTACTACCTGTTTCTCCTACATAATAGCAATTTTAGACCGAACCAGATCCAAGAATGCAAAATAATTCCTAGAGACTTGGCACCCGAACAAGTCAGTCATTAGCAGATGAATTGAGATAATTCTCAGTTCAAGCAAAGGAAAGAGGCCAACAGCTCTATCTGATACATCAGATCCCATCACAGATCTAATAAACAACAGATAAGGTGGAATCAGTGTCAGATAAACAAGAGTAAAGAAACAAACATTAAGCCATTCAAAGAATAATCAAAGATGAAAGGATGTCTCAGTAAAGGATGATAAGCAAAATAATTGGGTTATGAAAAGAAACAACAAAAATGATGGGAAATTCAAGTAAGATTTTGTTGCTGTTATATTTGAAAGTCCTACATGTGTCCAGTAAGAAAATAAATTCTATTTTTCCCCTTTTTTACCCATATTTTAGAAACAGAAATTAATATATTTGAAATCAATACATTTGATATGGGTATGTGTACTTGTAGTTCCATATACACTAGTAAACCAAATGCTTGTCAAAATGTAGGGATCAAATACGTCAATTACTTGTTAAATTATATCTCCCAATTCTGAAATTTGAGAAGACGGACACTCTATATAATTTGTCAATTCCCTTTTCAAATTAACTTATACTGATGGAGTGGCAAGACCAGTATGATCCATATTTAATTAATTCTTTAAAAATAAAATAATGACAAAATTCCAAACTATAAACTTCAAAACTTGAATGACCTAAAATTTTAATTATTTTTTTTCTTCTTTTCTGTCTCTCTGTATGTATTCAATATAAATTTCCTTTGCTTGGTTGTTCAGTTTTGTACTTATATTGTTATTCAATTTTTTTCATTTCTGTCTCCTTCCTTTATTAATATCTTATTTTAAATAAAATATTAAAATTTAATATTTGCTTTAGTAATATGTAGAATTTTTTGTATAGCATATTGTGTATTATTTAATATTAGTTTTTCTTCTAAAATGCAGTTTTTATACAGCTGTATATTTAACGTAATTTATATAAAATATTACATATCAACATGAAATGTTCTATATGAAATGTTAATAGTAATCATTTTAACTTTTATTAAGCTTTAATATATGTTATCATTAGAATGAAAGAGACTTTGCCAAATTAATGCTGTAACATTTTATAGATTCATTCTACTGTTTAATAAGTTATTTAAATTTGTTTACCTGCATCAGTTAGATGACTTGTCTTACACAAGAGATCTAATTTTCGGTTCCAAACACACAAATCACTTCCTCCAGAAAGCCATACATCCATTCTTTGAAGAACAGTCAAACACTACAAATTACAAAATCAGATATATAACCTGTAATATTTTTGAAGTATGTTTTCAAATAAAATTATCAGTTTTCAATACTAAAACATTCAATTTTCTAGTATCATTCAGATACTAAAACATTTAATTTCCTCCCAGTGACATTTATAATAATTTATAGAGTTTTATGCAGTTTATGAAGCAGAAAGGAAAAAAGGGAAAAAAGGGAACTCTAATATTTCAAGATCATGTTGAATTATAAATGCAGTTGAATATATGTCTTCTAAAAGGCAAAAAGGTAAAGGTTTCCCGTCTGGACATTTCTGACTCTAGGGGCAATGCTTATGTCCATTTCTTAGCTGAGGAAGCCAGCATTGTTCAAGGAAATTTCCATGGTTATGTGGCCAGTATGACTATATGCCAAGGCACACAGAATGCAGTTAGCTTCTCATCAAAGTGATACCTTTTTATCTACTTGCATTTGCATGCTTTCGAACTGCTAGGTCACATAGGACTCCGGTCTTGATCCCAGGCTGTCAGCTTTCCAGCTGACAAGCTCAACATCTTTACCCTCTGAGCCACTGCACCCCCTATATTCAATAACACTTATTTTTAAATTAAGTAGGATTGCAATCCTAATTTTAATCAATTTTTTTAAAAAAATCTATATTTTTCAAATCTTTGAAATAGTTTTTTTTGTCAAGACAATATCACATTAAGAATGTTTTCATATCCCACATCTAATTTTGTTTAAAAGGAAGCAACTCAAAATGAGACTTTAAATACCACAAAAATAATTAGTCCTTGAGATGTTCCAGGTTTTTCAAATAGGTCAACATTAAATATACAAAACTGAAATTAAGATTTTACATTACAGACAAGTTATAATATAGTAGCTCAGTACTGCCACCTGAAAAGTATCAATATTAAAGACCAATAATTGCTTTCCACATTCTGTGTCAGATAGAAACCTAGACTACAGACAATCTTGACTTATGACGAGTTGTTTAATGACCATTCAAAGATACGTCAGCTTGTAAAGACTGCTTTGTGGCCTGTAAAGCATTTCTGGCTATCATAAAACATTGCACACCCTTGGTCACATGACCACATTTCGGGCATTGGGAAACTGACTCACATTTACAACTGATTGCCAAGTGCCCCACGATCATGTGGTTGTCATTTCCTATCTTCTCTGCCAGCTTTCCCTGAAAGTCAATAGAGAAGACAGCAGGAAGGTTGCAAGCAAAGGAGAAAAGGGAAGCTGAAATCCTTCAAGATTTCATCTCTGTACCTGCAGCCTGCTGAAGGATCTCCCTTTGGTACATAGTGGGGAGCTGAAATCCTTTGGTGGCTGCAGGAAAGCTTAAAAATGAAAGACACGGAGCTCTTTTGATCCATCTTTTGGATCACTTAACAACTGCAACTAGTACTGCTGGGATTGTAGTTGTTGAGCAAAGCAGTCATGTGAACATCTTGTTTAATGACTGCTTCATTCAGCAATCAAACTTCCGGTTTCCATCGTGATCATTAAATGAGAATTTTGTGCAATTCTCTAATAAATGATAGAAACATGTATTTGTGGATTTAAAGGAGTCTTCCACCATAATCTCAAAGATGTAATTTGAGAAGTAATCAAGAATACATTGGTTGCGATCCATAGGCTTCCAAGATTATACAAAGCTATTTATAGTAGTGATTAATATTCTTGTAAATGGACAAAGTGATTGAATCCATCCTATTGTAATGTGCTCTAACTAGGAAGATTGAAAAGATATGGTTCACTGAACTCTCAAGGTATCTAAAAAGGAACCCAAAGCATCTAAGATTAGACACAGGTAAACATTAAACCTGCAAATTTGTTAGCCGCAATTGGGTTCTACAGCGTGTAACAAATATGTAGCTGATAGAGCTGCATCTTTAAGACTGATGGCGTAGGATTAAAATCTAAATAAATGAAATAGATAAACTCACATCCAGTTTTACTTACCTTTACAGTGGAATGAAAACATGATACTCTGTGAATTTGTCTGCCATTATCACAATCCCAAACCTGGTTTCAATCATTAAGGACTAAGAATAGCAGCTGAAATATCTTATATGACTATAATAAAAAAAATGGAGGCATAAAATGGAGGAGTCCATTAGATATTATTCTATTTCCCACACTATTTCCTATGCAAAAGTGTTTCCTTGAGCCTCTTACTACCACACAAATGATAGAAGACGACATTATTTCCTGACTGTAAGAGAAGAAAAAGCACCAGGTATGCAAACATGTAAAAACTTTTCCTGACTGTTTTTATTGATCAACCTGATGATTATTAACACCAACAGCGCTTTTTGTCCACGCAATGAAGAATTGTGCAGTTTCACAACTGCATCTTATCACTGACCTCTTTAGCCATACATCAATTTGTCGTGGAAATGATGAAAGTCTATTGCTTTTATAGCAGTTTGCTCATTAAAACCCTAAACTTTGATGTAATAACATTATGAGCCATATGCATCATTTATTTTGCAACACAAACCAATTCTGCATTTCTCTAGCCAAAAAGTAAAGGATACAACTACAGTTCTGTCAGCACTTGCTGTCAAAATCATATGGCATTTTTCTTCACATGTATCCGACAAAGGAAAAGCTGCAAGAGCTGTGATTTTTTGTGTATGTGCATGTAGCTCAAATAACTTTTCTCCAGTCTGAAAAACAAAAACAAACTTGGTATTATAATAACAGTGCTAAATGAATACAGAAACGTGTTATGAAGAAACAATACAAGTAATCAGAATCTTCAAAATATTTATTTTAAAATGAGAACGGATACTATACAATACAAAAAACTGATCCATCTAGCTTAACCTTCCCGCACCTGCTGCTGTTATTTACCAGAAAGCCCAGCCAATTCCTATAAATCTGTTCACTGTGCTAGCTAACGATTACATTAAGTGACGGAAAACACATCTGGATAATGGAAGGCTGAGGAAGGTTAATCAGCATTGTGTGGTAGAAGCTCTCAAAATTTCAGGCAGGATCTTTTCCAGCAATACCATAGATTCTGTATGGGGTCATAAATGTGAGATGGGTGGCTATACAAAGTGAATGAATGAGTGAATGCAAGCATGAATGAATGAGAATCTACCCCAGAATGATGGCTTTCAATTCCTTCGTAACTATTCTTATAGCAAAATCTGAAAAATATTTGTATATTTCACTATGCAAGTTTCAATGCCAGTATGAAGTACATTCTGCCTTTTCTAAAATACAATTTTAGAGACTTTTCTAAAAATGTACCAGAGTTCTTATACTAGAAAGTTGAATTTTGTTAGTAAGACAAAATAGTTTAAAAACAAAAAAAGATTATTGTATTTGATTGGTGTTTATATTAACTAAAATTATTTATTGTATTAATGCTAGGTATGGAACATAATGAATAGATATGCAGAACCCCAAAGCCAAGTAAAATTTTTGCTCTGACTTCTTAAATTTAGTTGGCACTTTGAACAGAATACAACATTTGTTTTTACTACTTTAGACTTTAAATGCTTTTTAAAAAGAAAAAGGTAAAAACTGACATCAGCCACACAAGGAACAGATTCAACCTACTCTGCCTTCTACAAGTACAGTAGATTTGGTACAGCAACCCTTCCAAGGTGCTGAACAATATGATGGTGCTGAAAATTTAAGTTTGTGACCCAGGCCAAGACATTAGGACCTTTGCAACGTATGTCTCTCTCAGCCACAAGTTTGCCATTACAGTTAGTACGCATTGTCTTGTGCTTGATGGGGTCCCTCCCCACTTTGCAGAGTGGAGAAATGCCTAAAGCAATATTTTTAGACAATTTCTGCTGTGACTGACTCATTGTTTTTATCCCCTCTGTCTCGTGA
The DNA here is from genome assembly GCA_012654045.1 of Ptyas mucosa. NCBI lineage: Eukaryota > Metazoa > Chordata > Lepidosauria > Squamata > Colubridae > Ptyas > Ptyas mucosa. Next base: position 44,562,928 of record WNWU01000002.1, read on the forward strand.
CGAAGAAATGACAAAGAATAAGCAGACATACAATGAGGAACACACATCTGCTAGCACAGCTGTTTGCCTGGTGCATTCAGAGCAGGGAGTCATGCACAAGCTAGGCAAACAGCTAGCACATTTCTTTCTATGTGTATTTTCTATTGTGTGTCTACTTACTCTCTTGCAATCTCTTCCTTTCTAATAAATGTAAATACAAACAATAATTCCTTTCTTGATAATTATCCCAGCACCTGGATGAACATTCAAAATGGGAGAATGGGAGAAAAAGGAAATCTGAAGCAAAGTAATAAACACAGTTGTGGTCTGATTATAAATGAGCAATTAGTGAGCTCCTGTGTGCACCTGTAACAAGCCTTTCAGGACCTACCCCAATTTCCTCCAGTACCCTCCCCGCACAGTACCCAGCAGTCTGTACCTGGGACTCACTCTGGTTCCTGATAAACAACCAAAAATCTTGGGGTTACAATAACAAATGGAACTGCATGGATTGTCACTGCTAAACAATGCAATCACATGATGTCACGCTTTAGGATCGGATAGTTGAGCTATCTCAATCCTAGTCCCTATTGCTGTCATAACTCAAGGACTACCTATATTGCATAAGTGTCTGGTTATATAAAATTTAAAAATAGTCCATCGGTTTAACAATATTACAAAACGTGTAATTAAACAATTTCTGCACAAATATTCTAATACTGCAGATATGCAAATATATTGATAATCTAAATGCCTGTTTCATCTTCACCTTTCAACAGTAAATTACATTCACAAACCCATGGTTCTTTATTATGACCTACAGAATGCATTTTTAAATTTATATTTCTACTTCTGCAATAATGCTTCTGTTATAAATCTTTGGAATATGAATGACAAATAATAGCTAATTTTATGTTCCAGCAGGTCATGAATTTAGACATCACTCACATTACCATCTACATCTATGGATATTTTTATAAACAATTTTTTAATTTCCTAAACAAACCTGGACATTCCAGAGACATACAATTCCATCATCACCAGCAGATGCAAATCTAGTAATAAAAAAAAACATATTGAAGACATCTGTAATTACATTAAAAAAAGCAATTAAAATGTTTATTGATAATCATTATTTAAATAGACCAGTGACAGATATATATACAAAGAGAGATAAAACATTAACAGAACCTTAGAAAGTATACTTAAATCTCCAAAATGAGATTATGTTTTTATTATTGAATAAATGTGTATTATATTTTTATATGATCAGGCTTCCATTTCTAGCACCTCTGCATTCATTTGTTGCAACCCTAAAACACTTTTGGCATTCATTATTTTAAAAAGTAAGGTTGAATCCAGATAAGAAACACTAGCCCCCTACAAGCTAAATTTAATTCTGAAACTATATACGAATTGCTACTATCACATTATGTAGTACAGATATACTTTTTAAAATCTTCTAGAAAGAATTAATGTCTCAATAAGAACAATGTTTTTTTAAATTAAACTATGAAACTCAGGCTTTCATGTGACATTCTCCTGCCAGATCAATCTCATATTGCAAATGGATTTCTTTTCACCAAGTGGGTGTTTCATGGGTCATCTGATTCTTTTCCAGTCATGATCACCATCCTCTATAATCTTGTCTATTTCCTGGAGGAGCACCAAATGGTCAAACAAGCAATTTTTAAAGTGTGTTACGAATTCAGTCCAGTTTAATGTGTCAAATGCTATAGTATTACTTGCAATTTTATTTCATTCCATTTTTTGAAAGATGCTTGCTAAGGCTTAGCCTTCTTTAGTGATCTTGCAATCAATATGACCTTCTCTTCATGTTCAAAAACATAAAAGAAAAGAAGTGAAAAGCAGCTGCCTGTTAGGTTGATACAGGATTTATTTAGTATCTTCAGAAACCAATCTGAGAAAATTTTCCACTCACTGGTTTTAGCTGAGCCACAGAGAAAACAAGAAAATCCCTCTGCAAAATTCTCAATAAGATGAAATTATCTAGAGAGCTGAAGCATGAAACCTGGCTTACAACAGTTGACAAAAATGCAATCAAAGAACTATGAAAACTAAATGAAATTGTTTCAGAAACCAAGTAACAATGCTAATATTGTTGGAAGTATTCAAATAAGATAATCATGTTTTAGTTAAAAATCCTCGACTGAATTAGGAACAATGAAAATAAAATTGTATTATAATTAAAGGAAGACATAATATTCTTGTGTATAAATTATTCCTCTTTAAACAAATATTATCCAAAAAGTGATTTTAGTTTAATATGTCAAATTTGCTTTAAAACTCTGTACTACATTTCACTGTGTAAACTATTCAACTAAAGAAACTTGAATTTAACATTTGTACAAATTAACAGAACCTGTTCTTCAAAAATATGAAATAAAGTGTCGTATGTCTGAGAGATATAATTGATAACCATAGATAATTTGTACAGTTTATTCTATCTGTTCTGTGATTCACCAAAATCACAGTAAGGTATCTTCTGTTTTGTGTAAAATGCTTTTTTTTCAATTTTGCTGATAAGAAAACTTATAAAATGTATATAACTGTTGTGAAATAATGCATTCTGAGACATCTATTTCCAGTGAAGTGGGGAAAGCTAATGGCAATTAAAATCATACAACTTGCTCTGTCAAAATCTTTGACAGATGTCTTTTAATTAGGTTTTAACTAAAGGCTTGTAGGGATTTCTTGTATCAATTTATATATAAGAACTAAGCTGTCCATTATATATTTTTCAACTTGGGAAAGCAAAACATTAAGATTCATTTTAAAAAAATAATTGAAGTCATCTTTACAGAGCAAACGACGAATACAGAAGTAATGTCTCACCTGTAGTCATCAATTACTACTAGAAAACGCACTATATCATGGTGACCTTTCAGCACAAGAAGCTCAGTATATGGATTCTGAGCTTGTTCTTCACCAATAGTCTGTATAGATTTCTAGAAAAATAAAACTGAGCATCACACAATTTATAGTCTTAATATTTTTCAATCAATAGATTATACCCATTTTCTACTCCTCTTAGTCTGATCCTAACTACTGATTTAATATACAATATCTGTATATTCAGCCCCACTTAAAAGCCAGAATATAAGCAGATATATTTACCATGCTAATATATTGTATGTATGGGAACAATTCTTCTTAAATTTAGTTAAAATTCTATTGTATATGCATCCTGTTAGTTTAAGCATAGCTGCATATTTTCCAAGTTTAAGTTCCCAGTCAGATATTGTTGGAATTGTATTTTTCCTTCCAATATTGAGTCTAGTTTATTTTTGCTGCTCTAATCATGTATCTCTTTAAATTATTTTTCTTGATTTTTTCCTGAGATTTACTACTAGGAAAAAATGTGATTTCATTTCAAATCACAATTTTCTGCATTATACTATGTATGTCTTTCTAGTACTTTTGAGTTCTTTTACGTGACACCACATGTGGTAAAATGTTCCGTTTTGTGACATTTCCAACATTTATTGCAGTCTGATTTGTTTCAGTTATTATTGATGGAATTGTATACAATCTATACAACATTTTAAAATATCTAGGGCATAGGGACTGGTATCTCAGACACTGCTTGTCTTCATTTATCAGACTATTTCAGTCTGGGCTGTCTCTATGATTTTATGGTTTTGGTTTTTCTTTCTTTTCTTTTTTATGCTAGCTTTGTATGACATCCAGAGTTAACTGGAGGTAGGCATCTAATAAATTTAAATAAATGCATTTTGTACAAATTTTCCTTTAAGTTATAACTTGGTGTTTGAATAGTGAAAGTAGCTGAAAGTGATGAGCAGACTAGAAAGCACCTTTTTTGAGCCTATTGTAATTTTGAATGGTCATGGTTGTTAAATGACCAGTCGTATGTCAAGGACTACCTTGTATGTCCAAAAATAGCATAGCTGATAGTCAGCTGGCAAAGGAAATAGGCACAATGACATAGGAAGACTGTATATGACTTCTCACCCATTTCTTCCTCACTTGCCCTCTATCTAGTGATCTGTTTAACAGGCTATATATTACTGTCTGTAAACAAAAGGGGGAATTACATTTAACCTGGGAGAGAGAGATTGCTGGTTCAGTCTTAAATGAATCATTTAAAGGTTTCTGCTATTTCTGTCAACAGTGGGTTTTGCATGACTCTCCTATTCTTATTAAGTGAGAGGGAGGCAATACCATTCTATATGTTCTAAGGCCATTTTATGTACTTCCAGATCCTGGCCAATCACTGGCAGCACTATATTTTTTAGATACTTAACAATTTGGGAGCCAGGATGGACTTGACAAAACATTTGGCAATTTCTTCCTCTATTGTAATCTAAGTGACAGGAAAATTAATAAACCAAGTCCTGAAGGCTTCTAGGTGGTTGTTAAACTCATATAGTTTCCATTGAAAAAGGAGTGCATTTAGTCTAAGAAGCTGAATATCAGCCATTTCCCATTTTAAATCCACTTTTCTTTTATCAAGAGCTCTATCTCACTTTCAACTGTTTCTCTTCCATGTTTCTTCGGTCTTTTGCCTGTGTTTCCTTTATTTATTCCTTTCTTTTAAAAGAGGAAGAAAGAGTAGCTGCGCAGTTGAGTTTCATATTCACTTAAGACAATCACACAGAGAAGGGGCAGGAACTCGGTCTGAAAAATAAGAGGCGATTCTCCTACTTTGAGCAAACCAGTTGCAGAGATAAAGGTTCTTCTGTAGTTACTAAGGTGTCGGTCGGTCGCAACTTGCGAGGTCTCTAAAAAACAACAACCAGCTTCCCTAATTCCCAGCAACGTGGGAACTCTGGGAATAGGGAAGGGCCGCCTCTTCAGGGGGCTCGGAGAAAACTACCACCTGCCAAGGCTCGAGGCTGTGTAACTGGCCTAGGCACAAGGGGAAAAAAGCCCTCGACACTGCTCTGCTTTCCTCAAGGCAGATGCAGCGCTGCGTCCACCAGACAGAAAGGAAAGCAACAAAATGCCTCCCTTGGTCAGGACAGGAAAACGGAGGATTCCGTTGACGCGCCGCACCTCCACTTATCAACGCCCCTCCTCGCGACCCATCGCTGGCTTTTACCTCGGTCAACCCTTGCGGCTCGCGGACCCCTCCTATCAGCCACCGCAGCATTGCGAGAGGCGGAGTCCGGGCGCCTGGAATGACGGCCTTCGCGTCTCCGGTTGAAATGCCGGTAGTTGTCAGGCACAGCTGACGTCCCTGGGCTTAACGCGGAAGGCTTGTCCCTCACCTCTCGCCGTACTTGCAAGGGGGGACGGGCGGGGGGGGGAGTCGGCGAAGGAGACGCCAGTACTGGAATGAGGCGGATGGTCGCGGGAGGAAATTTGACAGATACCTCCGCGGCTAATGGGCCCATGAGATAGAAACTCTGGTTTTTCCCTCAACTCCTCTGCAGGTTTCCTGGATGCTAAACTAGATCCGGCTAAAGTAGATCCGACTAGATGGTAAACTAGATCCAACTAAAGTAGATCGAACTAGATGCTAAACTAGATCCAACTAAAGTAAATCTGACTAGATGCTAAACTAGATCCGGCAAAAGTAGATCCGACTAGATGTTAAGCTAGATCCGGCGAAACTAGATCCGGCTAAAGTAGATCTGACTAGATGCTAAACTAGATCCGGCTAAAGTAGATCGAACTCGATGCTAAACCAGATCCAACTTTGCTAAACTAAATCCGACTAAACTAGATCCAACAAATGGACAACCATTTGACCAGGATGTTATAAATTTCCTGCCTTGAGCAAGGGGTTGGACTAGAAGACCTCTAAGGTCCCTTCCAGCCCAACAATTCTATGTTATATTGGCACCCTGTCAATCTTAATACATGAGCCAGGAGGTCTTCGTCAACCTGGTGCTGTCCCGATATATAGGCTTTTAATTCCCTCAATTCCTAGCTAGCATGACCTGAACTGGCTAGGAATGGAGGGATCTGAATTTGAAATATCCACAGGTCATGGGAGGTTTAATGCTTTTATAAAGGGAGTCTCAGTTTTCAGCAATGGCATGACAGGCATAAAATCAACAGGAGCCATTTTTTCTCCTTGCCTGTAAATGGGAATACCGTCAAGTGTTTATCTCCTATTGGTATTTTGTGGTATTTTGAAGCAGGGATGAGCACTCTGATTTTCCAGATTTTGAGCTCCAACTCAAACTAACATGGGAAAGAGTCAACTATTGGAGTAATCCAGTAGAAGCACCTACCATAATGCCATCTCTATCTTTCTTAAACAGGTAGCCATTCTAAGTTCAGTCTCCACTTTTTAAAATAAAGAAGATGAAGATTATATAATATTAAAATTAAGTAATATTATATTGGTTATTACAGAACAGGACACATTGAATGAAGAATACCCCTTGATTATTCTGAAAAGTCTGATAAGATCATGGGTTGTCCAGTTTAAGAATTAATACCTCCTCACCCTGTGCCGTTAATTATTAAAACTCCAACACTTTAGGGTTGTTCTTAGATAGGGTAACCTGATTCATTGGATGGAGTGTGGTCCTTTGAAGGGTTTTGTTTTGCATGGCTAATACATTGATGCACTAATAACTAGATTATTTCTAGGCAGAGTTCAAATGTCAGAAAGTGTCAGAAGTTACCTTTCCTTCTTGCATTTAAGTAGGTTGTGAAAACCGTTGTTTTACAATTAACTTTCTGCTCCAGATAATTAGTCCATGAGTCTTCCTTCAAGCATGTATATTTTTGTTTAATCTTTAATTGAATATTACCGTATTATAATATTCTGTTTTTACAAGAGTTTTAAAATTGTTTTTATAATTGTATATTGTACAGAATATAAGATTGAGCTGTTAACAAATACAGCAGGTAAAGAAATTAATAAATCTATGGAAACTGTTCTGGCTCTCTATCATAGATAGTTAAATACCTAATTATCTTAGGTAATTATCATGGAGAAAGATCACCCTGCAGTGACAATTGAAACAGAATTTTCTCTCTGGACATTTCACGAAACATTTTATGTTACTTGCATAACAAATAAACCTTGTGAGGTTTATTGACCAGTATTAAATTATTTAGTGCTACTTAACAGTTTTCAGATCTAAACCAGGAAAAGTTTGTGGTATTACACCAAAAGCTATAGAAGGCCTACCCAGCAGAAAGCCTACAGGATACTGATTCTGTCCTTTTTATTGATACAAGAGAATTCCATAAGTCTATTATTTTAACTCTTGCTCACTGTTTTGTAGGAATAGGTAAGTATTCCAAACAAAACATCTTCTTTATGTATTTATTAAATGTATTTAATAAATAAACATTTATTAAGATATCCAAACAACTGAGAGCTCCTTTCGTGTAGTGGTTCAGATGCTGAACTAAAAACTGGGAGACCATGAATTCTGGTCCTCCTTTAGTCGTGGAAGCCAGCTGTATGATTTTGAGGCAGTCATTCTTTCTTAGGTCAATCCACTTCACCCGATTGTAGTTGTGGAGAAAATAGGAGGAGTGACCATTATGTATGCTGCCTCAAGTTGTAAAAATAAAGGTTGGGATATAACCCTAATACATAATGATTATTGTTTTAATTGATCAAAAGGCCAGAAAGAATAATGTTACTACTGAAGTTTGTGGTTTGGGTTTACCAGTGCATTGACATAGCAATTTTTCCCAATCCAGTGCTTTTCCCCTTCTCCAAGTTTTATTAATATATTCTGCAATGGCATTAATTTTTGAAGGAAAGGTCAGATACTAGTCAAGTAGATGATTTGCTTTTGGAAAAAAACATTATAGAATTTATCCATGCCCCACATCTGCTTGGTTATCTTCAGAACAAATTTAGCAAGAGTTTATTATCTGGACTAGAGAGAGGGTGGAATTGGAAGTGGGCAGTTTGACACTTTGTAATGATGTGCTAGATTTCTCTGCATGTGTTCTGAAGTCATGCTGCACTTGGCCACACACTCCCATTGGAGATTTATTTTGGAAGTTGGCATATGATCAGAGGTACTCTGTCTTGATCTTTTACATTTTTAATATTGATATCTGTAATAGACATCCCTTAGCAATGCATCAATTGGCTAAGGCACAATCAAGTACAATCACTGTACAAAGCAACAGAAGGAACTAAAACATCCCATGTGTTTAAAGAAAATAACTACTGTTAGGAGAGCTTTTAATGCAAATTAGCTATAAGGAGCTCTTACTAGTCCAAGTCTTTGTGAGTTCATTGATCCTTTCTCTCTCTCTCTCTCTCTCTCTCTCTCTCTCTCTCTCTCTCTCTCTCTCT